>VZSC01004066.1:137648-173246 GCA_013398225.1 Steatornis caripensis
GAATTGTTCAATACTTATTTTTAGCTGGAACAATCTGCGTGTAACAGAGTGAAATAACACCGCGCGCCATTGCTTTGAGCAACAACTAATAATATTCCAGGCGTAACTCTACAGACGTAACTCCACAGGCATGCCAAGGGTCAGCAGATCTGTTTACTGAAAGGAAAGCCACCAGGATTACAGTCTCTTTTAGATAATGATTATAGGCCTCGGCTAACTTCCCTTGGGATAAACGCCAAGCCAGCACAGGTCACAGGTATTCAGTTCAGTGTTCAGCACCCAGGCTTCCCAAGCTAAGGAGAAAAATTGCAGAAAGTGAGGCTCAAAGATAGGCTAAATGGCCATAGTCCACCCCACCACGGCTGCACCCTCTGTTCACTTTTGCACCAATGCTGCTGTGAATTCGAGCTGAGCTCAGGCTAACTGAGTCTAAAAAGGTCTAACTTTTGCTGGGCCCCAGCTATTGGTGTTACCCCGACCTCTGGTCCCTTGCTTTTTTCTCCTAACACAGCACAGATTTTGGCCTGCTAATTTCAGCACTTTGGAAACCTTAGTTAGCCTCGTGCCTGTGCAAGTCTGCGTCAAAAGAGCTTTATTTGAGTTATTGTATATCTGTGCATCTATTCTTATGTAAATGAAAACATGGGGTACACTCGTGAGTCCAACAGAAGAAATCTTCTATCAGACAAACATCCTTCCCCAAGCCCTTACTGCTGTGCAGTGGGCAGCCCACGGTGCCACCAAAAGCCCATGATGCTAGCTCATTACCCAAAAATAGGCTGTCCTCATCAGCTCAGTTTGACACTTCTATTTGATTCCCTCTCCTCATTTTCTTAAGACCTCTTCACAAATAGATCCTTAGCTTTCTCCTGCGCCCATACCCTACGTTCCCAGACTCTCTGCAGGACCTCACACTGCCCTGAATGCTTGGGAATAGGAGGGAGAAGTTAACTTTTAGCTCACTACTTTAAGACAGCCGCCTTCTTGTTATTCTTGTGATCACTCTCTCTTGCTGACACTGCCCAAATCAGGCATCTCTGTTATGCTGTAGCTGGACTGAATCCTGGGGACTGTAGACTAACCGCCGCACATGCCTGGATTAGAGACCTTGCTTTAGAGTGCATTGCTGTGGAACCAGGGCTAAACACCAAGCATGGATGGTGTGCAGTGGTGTGATGCTTTGGAGTGCTGTGTGCTACTGAACCAAAGGTATGGAGCTTAGTAGGTGCACGGATTTCCCTTGTTGGCTGGCTTTCTCGTTTGCTGTTCTCACTATTAACAGCCGTGTGGTTGGAGAGTGAGAGATGATGCTGACATTTAAAACTGTTTCCCCAAAGATGTCAGAAGCTCAGAAATCATCTAAGGTTGCCATCAAGAAAATGGAAGATGACTTACCTCCCCCTCCCGCGCTTGCCTCAGGCCAGGTCATCGCTCCAGGGAGCCTGGATCTCAACCCACTCCCTGTGCCTCCTCCAAAGCAAGCCTTCTCCAAGTTCTACCAACAGCGTCAAGTGAATGAGCTAAAGAGGCTCTACAGACACATGCATCCTGAGCTCAGGAAGAACTTGGAAGAAGCTGTGACTGAGGACCTGGCAGAAATGCTTAATGCTGAAGATCCCAATGCACAGGCATCTGTGAATCTGGACAAAGTTCTTCCAGGAGAGGTTCAGTCCATGCGCTGGATTTTTGAGAACTGGGCACTTGACTCCATTGGGGACCATCAAGCCACAAAGAAGCTGGCAGAAGAAGAGGTCATTCCCAGCGGGGATGTGAAAAGTACTTCGCTGAAGTTTGAAAGCCAGTCAATCAATGGAGACAGTCTGTCAACATCAGCCAAGATATCAGACACAGATCTTGCCAGAGGGGATGTGCATACTGCCCGGTGGCTATTTGAAACCCAACCACTGGACTCATTAAACAAACTGTACTCAGATGAAATCGAAGTGCAGGAGGCAGTTCTCAAAGATCCTGTCCAGGGAGGTGACGTGAAAGGTGCCAGACAGCTCTTTGAAGCACAGTCCTTGGATGCGATAGGACGCTGCTGCTCAGTGGAGGAGAAGAGCATCCTACAACTCAAGTCAGAAATCCAGGAGCTAAAAGGCGATGTTAAGAAGACTATCAGGCTCTTCCAAACAGAGCCTCTCTGTGCCATCAGAGACAAAACTGGGAACATCCATGAAATCAAGTCTGTCTGCCGAGAAGAAATTCAGAGCAATGCAGTCAGAACAGCTCGCTGGCTGTTTGAGACTCAGCCCCTGGACACCATCAACAAAGACACTTCCAAAGTGCAAATAATCCGTGGGATTTCATTGGAAGAAATTGGAAGGCCAGATGTCAGTGGAGCAAGGTGGATATTTGAAACTCAGCCACTGGATGCCATCAGAGAAATCACGGTTGAAGAACAGGATTTCAAGGCTTCAACAGATTTTGTCACAGGGGCAGATGTTAGTAAGCAACGAATGCTCTTTGAGACCCAGACTCTTGATTCTCTGAAAGGAGAAGCTTCAGAAAGTGTTGTAGCCAAAGAACAAGTCATTGGAGGTGATGTGAAATCTACACTCTGGCTATTCGAAACCCAGCCAATGGAAACTCTGAAAGACAATTTTGAGGTGGGGCGTTTAAAGAAAGTAGAGCTTTCAGCAGAGGAGAAGGGAGATGTGAAGCAAAGAAAACATGTCTTTGAGACCTGTCCCCTTGGCAGCATCTCCAAGGCATTTGAGGAAGAAATTCAAGCCAACAGCATGGAAGAGGTAGTGAAAGGGGATGTGAAGTCTTTCAAGACCCTGTTTGAGACTCTTCCCTTAGACAGCATTAAGCAGGCTGATGCTGAGCCCATCACCAAAGAAGAGGAGAAGATTCCAGTTGGCAACGTCAAAGCCAACCAAATCTTGTTTGAGACAACACCTCTGTATGCCATCAAGGATAGCTTTGGCAATTTCCATGAAGTCACCTCTGTGAGCAGAGAGCAAATCATCAGTGGTGATGTCAAGAACTACAAATGGATGTTTGAAACCAGGCCCCTGGACCAGTTTGATGAAAGCACCAAGAAAGTGGATATAATACGGGGGATCACAAAACAAGAGGTGGTGGCTGGTGATGTCAGAACAGCCAAGTGGCTCTTTGAAACTCAGCCCATGGACATCATTCATCACCAAGCTATGCAAGGTGAGGAGCATCCCTCATTGAAGCGGGAGATCTCCCAGCGGGGGGATGTGAAGACCTGCAGGTGGCTTTTTGAAACCCAGCCCATCCACACCCTGTACGAGAAGGCTGAAAAGAAGCAGGAGGAGGATAGCAGTGTACCCCAAGCTGATGTGAAGTCGTACACGTGGATGTTTGAGACTCAGCCCCTGGACTCCCTTAAGGGACAGGAGGAGCAGTATTTACAAGTCAGTAAGGCATACAGTCAGGAGGAATTACAGGGAGTTGATGTCAAAACTGTCCGGCACCTATTTGAGACTGAACCCTTGGGCAACAGTGTTGTCGGTGAAGCTGACCACAAGAAAACCATGCGGTACTCCAGTCGTGTGGAAATACGGTCTGGGGAAGTGTCCAGAGTGAAGGAATTCTTTGAAGCTAAGCCCTTGGATACAATGACCAAATCAACATCCCAGAAGGATGATGGGACAATTGAAGCTGGATCCGTGCACAAGTTCACTTGGCTCTTTGAGAACTACCCCATGGACTCCCTGAAGGACAGCTCTGAGGGCATCCAGGAAATCCCTCCAGAGAAGGATGTCAAGGGGGGAGATGTTGGGGGCAAAAGGTTTGTATTTGAGACTTATTCCCTTGATCAAATCCATGACAAAGTGGACGAGACAGAGCTCCAGAAGATCCAGAAAGACACCGTGAGCAAAGCTAATGTCAAGTCCTGCACAATGCTCTTTGAAAGCCAACCCTTGTATGCTATCCAGGACAAAGAAGGGGGATACCATGAGGTCACCTCAGTGCAGAAAGAAGAAATCATGAAAGGTGATGTGAAAGGCGCGCGGTGGCTGTTTGAAACTAAGCCCCTGGATCAGATCAGGAAGGAAGAAGAGGTGTTTGTGATTAGGGCTGTCACCCAAGAGGACATCAAGAAAGGAGATGTCCAGGCCGCCCGGTGGAGGTTTGAGACAGAGCCTCTTGACTCCTTCTCAGGGGGAAAGATGTCTGTGCCCAGAACAGTAGATGATGTGCAGAAGGGAGATGTTCAGTCCAACAAGCAGCTCTTTGAGTCTCAGCAAGTCGGCCAGAAGAAGTATGTGAGGATGGTCAGTGTCAGTGATGTTCAGCGGGGTGATGTGAGGACATCTACTTGGCTTTTTGAAAATCAGCCTCTGGACTCTCTGTACGGGGACGCGGAGAGAGGCTCATCTATCAGTACAGTTCAGAGAGAGGATAGCCAGAAAGGAGATGTAAAACGCTGCACCTGGCTGTTTGAAACCCAGCCAATGGACACCCTTAAGGACCCAGAGATGATGGCCAGTGCTGGGGCCCAAGAAGCGATCCCTCATTCAGATGTGAAAAGTACAACATGGCTCTTTGAGAGCACACCGTTGGATAAATTTGGTGCTTCTGAAGGTAGTATAGAAACAGAACTGAAAGAAAGGACTATGAAGGAGACTTTAGAGAGGCTCTGCAGTTGCCAGGCTATTCAGCATGATGGGATCCTCATTGAAGCCAATGATACGGAGAGTGTGAAGATGGTGAAGTACCAGCTCAGCAGCCCAGGTGCTCCAGAGATCCTGAAAGAGGAGATTGTGGGAGGTCATTTGCAAAGGATCATGCTGCAGCTCCTGCACAGAACGAATGTAGAAGCACAGAGTGTGCTGGTGGAGGAGGACAGAGAGGGCAAGATCAAAGTAAGTCCATTGCAGCTACTGGACCAGAGTGAAGCTGTAAAAGGCAAAGAGGACTTGAGCGGAAATGTAGCCAAGGCTTTACAGGGTCTCCTCAGTCAAGATGCTTGCATCAAAAAGGGGATGGTCTTACAAGAGACAAAGTCAGGATCAGTGAAGATGACTCTCTACTCCCTCCTGTTCCATTCTGGTCAGCAGAAAGTTGTCAAGGGGGATGTGAAGTCAACAATTGGGAACCTGTTGGCTTCTTCTCAGGAGCAGAAAGCAACAGCAACCATTAAGCGTGAGGACAATGAGAAGGGAAATGTCCAGCTTTTTGCAAGCTGCATTGAGAAGGGAGATCTAGACTATCTGAAGAATCTCCAGCAGGAATCAGAGATACAATCCCTCATCTCTTCCCAAGCAGAGCAGGGGGCAGATGAGAGTGCCCCATGGGTTGTGCAGGGGGCTAAGATACATATCTTACCAAATAAAGAACAAATAGAGGAAGTAATTGCAGAGGGTGAGCTAGGGGCTACGGAGGGAGTGAAAAAGGTATTTGAGCATGAAAGCATGGGCAAAGAGGGTGCGTTAGAGAGAGAAGCTATGCATGCAGCAGGTGTGACAGGTACCACTATGCAATGTCTTGAGAAGCCCCTGCCCACAGTGATGGGAAAGGAAGACATTCTGTCAGGAGGGCTTAAAGTGACTACAAAGTCAATCCAAAGGGTCGCAGACACCAGCAAGAAAGCAGAAAAAGAAGCCACAACTATCAGTTTGAAGGAGCCCAAAGCTATGACGCAAGGCAAATTTCCAACCCAAGTAGTGGGTCAGAGAGAAGAAGTGGCTGGGAACCAGCAGAGTTTGGTGACTGGGGAAGCCAACCAGATGCAGCCAGAAGAAAAGGCCCTTGGGAGTGATCTTCAGGCTGCAATGCAAAGCCTGAGGCTAGCAACAGCAGAAGCAAAAAACATTCAACACCATGTCCATAGCAAGCTACAGAGGAACAGGGAGGATGTCCACATGGCCTGCAGGCAGCAGACAGCCAGCACACAGGGGACAGTGACTCTTCAATCAACCATACGCCAACAAGACTCTGCATCCACCACGCAGAAGAGCACCAACACTGGCATCAGGACCACCAGCACTAGAGTACAGGAGGCATCCAAGACCCACACAAGCGTGTCTCAGAAGAGCATAGCATCACACAAAAAGGTCAGTGCTTCAGAGGAAGTACAGGGAGGACAACTATTGAGCCAGGAAAACCAAGTTGTGCCTAGTAGAGATTTTAGCATTAAGGATGGCCTTTATACTGCCACACCTGTGAAAACCTATATAAACCCTTTTGTTGAGTCTGATTACAAAGAGCAATCAGTACAAGAAGAAAGAGATGTTGTTGTCAGAGGGGATGTACAGACAGCTATCAGAGCACTACAAAGTGCCGCCACAGAACAGCGCCTGGTAGAAAAGGAGGATGTTGTCCGAGGTAATTTAAAAGCTACACTTCAGTCACTGGAAAAGTCTAACGTTAATGTCTCCAGAGGGGATTTTAAAGCTGCTATGATATACAGAAATGCAGGGCAGTCCTATTCTGTGTGTAAAAAGAAAAATGAGACTCAAGTCATTAGTAACCAGACTGCTGTATTGGCTTCAGGGTCGCAGGCTGATAATGACTTTCCTCCTCCTCCCCCAGTTGCTGTGATGAAAGCAGAGCATTGCCCACCCTCAACTAAAGCAACAACAGAAGGTGCCCTTCCACTACCAACCAGCAAAGATGAAGCCCCAGGATGTTCTGCACCACTCCAGACCCCTCTTCTTGCCCTCCCTTCTCTGTCATGCAAACTCAGTGATCAGAGTCCTGCAGAGAAGCCCAGGACTCTTCCAAAACCAGAAATCACTGCCCCATCCAGGAAAAAACCTGTTCCCCCTCCAAAACCTGAGCATCTCTTACATGAGGCATATTCTGCCTCTGCAAATGACAGCACAAGCAGATCAACGAAACCCATCCCTCCACCTCTGCCTCCAAAACCTCCAGGCCTGTGGGAGATCAGCAAGGCAAAGCCTCCTGCCAAAGAGTTGGGATTAAGCTGCATGGAAGTATGTGATCAATTAGGCCATGGGGAGGTTCAGGCAAAATGCTGCACTTTAGAGACATCTGTGAACAAGCCTGTCACAGTTCAGGGTATGAGCCCTGAGAGAAATCTGCCAAAAACCACTGCCAAAACTCCTCTTCAAATGGCAGAGGAGAGGTACAAGGCCAGAAAAGGAAGACAAGGAAACATGGAATCAGACAGTGCTAAGACTTCAAAGCCAATAAGAAACGGAGTGGTTAGTTTTAAAGCTGAGCAGGGAATGATGAACGGGAAAGCAGTATCTTCAAGGAGATGTCCAGGTGAGGTGATTCAGAGGCATATAGAGCTGTGCCAAGATGAAAACAGGTGCTCTTCAGTATCACATCCAACCTTCCCTGGTAGAGAACAGACACTTCATGTGTCAGGACAGACTGAGCCAAGCACCTCCCCTGTGGGCCACACCACTCCTCCAAAGAGAGGAGATGACAGTGCACAAAATGCATCATCTAAGGTGGAAAGGGAAAGTGTGTCTAACTCTTATGGATCGTGGGATAGTCAGAGAGTCATGCAGCAGGTGAATGAGAGGAGGCAAGTGTGTCATTCAATGTCCTTCCATCAGCAGCCAATGAACTCATTTGAGGAGCAACAGCAGGGGAATAGTGGGCAACTGAAATGTCCAGATGGAGATGCAGAGACACCTGCCCAGGAGAAGCCAGCAGTTGTTATGAGAGAAAAAAACAAGAGAGAAACAGAAGATGAGCGTCGGAAGAGGCTGTCAGTACACAAAGAGGAGATAATGAAAGGCAATGTCAAGGAGGCTATGGAGATCTTTGAGAATCTCAGGAGACAGGAGGAGCTGCAAGAAATCTTGACTCGGGTGAAGGAGTTTGAGGAGGAGACAAGCAAAGTAGATGTGAAAGCTCTGAAGAGTTTCTTTGAGAAGGTCCCTGACTGGGTTGTTTGTCAGAAGGCCCAGCAGGACAAGCACCAGGATAGGGATGAGACACTGGCAAAGGAAGAGACTGACAGTGTCTCCTCAGTGGAGCTGGCTTTCGGGGACCTGGAACGAGCAAGTGCTGAGATTATTCACCTGAAGGAACAGACACTTGCCCGGCTCCTGGACATTGAGGAGGCCATCAAGAAAGCTCTTTATTCTGTCTCTAGTCTCAAGTCTGAGTCAGACATCGCTGGGCTCTCAGGGCTGTTCAAGGAGTCTCTGGGGAACACCCAAAGCTCTGCGAGCAGCAGCAATATCCGTAAAATCAGTATTGTCTCAAGCAAAGCCAAGCAGGAGGGAATCACATTGGAGGCAGGGGAAGAAGCATCTGTGGAAGGTGCAAAGGTGGCAGAGAGGACCGAGGTAACCAAGGCAGAGCTAGAGGTTCCCCGCCTCATTCAATCTCGTGTCAGCTCTCCCTCCTCACCTTCCTACATCTCCATTGAGTCTGCTGCTAGGAAACCAGCAGAATCACCCAGGACAGCACATTCCACCTGGGATATCCCTCCACCAGACTGCCTTGACACTCCAGGAAAGAGGGATGCTTTTGCTCAGAACAGCTTTAGCTCCTTTAACCAGCCATCAGCAGGGTCTACTGGGCATGGCATGACCCCCTTTGAGAAGAGACCAGAGCCCATCCAGACAAAAGTTGGGCTCAGCTCAATGAAACAGCACACCCTTGGCAATGTCAACCATCCGATCAGTGAGAAAGAGAGGTCCCCTCCAGACACATCCAAAGGCAGCTGCCACTGTGGAATGAAAGCAGGCTTTTCAGACTACTGCTCCCTGAATGTCCCCAGCCCGCAAAATCCACGGAGGCAAAAAAGCATCTTGGAGTTGCAGACAGGCCCCGATGGGTCCAAGCTCTATGGAGCCACCAGGACTGTTATGGAGCAGTATGAGGAAATGGACCAGTTTGGAAACAAAATCATCACTTCGTCCACCACAGTCACCAAGCAATCTGAGACACAAACACCATCCACGTGCGATGTGGTCTCTCATCCCCCCCAGTATGAGGTATCTGCCTCACCCATGTTTCGGAGGTACGTGAAGAGCTCAGGTGAAGACTTCCACACTAATGGCAGTTTTCAGGAGCCAGGAGTCGTCTTTGTCACCTTTGGCAATTCCAAGCCAAAGAAATAGGAGATTCTGGGGAGTAAGAGAGCACTGTATAACAGAAAAGAAAGTCCACAATAAAAAGAAAAAAAAATCTCCTGGTTTATCCACATTACACACAGAGATTCATCTACATTCTAAGGACTTCTCAGGGTCATCATCTTGGTATTTGCATACAGACAGGAGAAATGCAGTCTGCCTTGACACTGGAGGACAACAGCCCTCACCTGGCCAACCCAACAGACTTGATGCTGCACCACAACCCAGAGCCCTGACACTGTTAGAAGCACAAGGGAAAAATCCATCCGTAGGCACCTTAGGGTAGCTTCTTCCCCCTAGAGTGTTTTTGGGGGTGGGGGGGAGGTGTATTGAGTTTCTCTGAACTAATGTAGAAGAAAGGATAGGTAGGAACAATTAAGGAACCAACCAATCTGGTCATTGGCAAACAACCAACTTTATGCTATCTTCTTTTTCTAATTTCGATAGAGACTTTTCAAGAAGGGCACCCTAAACACACGCATATACACATGCTCATATTGATGGGTGGGTTGGATAGGTTTTCTCTTAGCCATTAACATAAGGAAAAACAATCTCAAATTGCCGTCATTATTGGGGTTGGGGGAGGTATTTATCAGTTTATTTTTCAGCTCCTGGAAAGTACCGGATGCTACTGAAAATTGTCAAGACAAGACCTACAGCTATTATCAGTGCAGTTCCCCCAAAAGAAAAATGCTATGAAAGATTTTCTATTTGAGTCAGAATGGTTACTTCTTTCCTTTCTTTATTTTTAGAATTGTAATTTATTATTCAATATATACAAACACCTTATTTTAGTTTTTCCATGCTTTCATACATGTTTACTGTTTAAATTAATTTTGAGACTTTGTAAAGCAATTTTCTTTTTATTATGACTTTGTTTTGTACATTCTCAACTGAAGGTTTTAGATATTTTGTGGCTTTTTTTTTTTAACTTCTATTGCTGCGTTCTGAAGGTAAACATTACCTCTAAAAATAATTTGGTCTGGTTGAGTTTCTTTTGTTAAGTGCTTGTTTCCTTTCGAAGTAACTAGAAATCATCTCTCAATGAACCAATTGAATCTCATGTTGAGAGCACTGTAAATCACCGGAGAGGTTTAGTCTATGTCTTCTTTACAATATGGGTGAATTAGCAGCCCTGCAGCAAGCAGCATTCATACTCTGGTCCTGAAAACTGAGTGGAGTGACTCCAGCGTGATATACACCACCCAATCCAGGACCCTGTGTAGGTGTGTGAAGTCGAGGTAGGGTGTATACACCAACAAAGGTCTGAACACTTGCCTGTACCAATTTCCTCCGTATGAGAAGACAGCAGAGATGATGTGCCTCCATAAGACTTACAAGGAGGGGCAGCTGATGAACCAGTCGTTGCTCAGTGCTGTGCCTCAACTCACATCACAGGTGGGCCTCAGTTTGGGAGTGAGGTGAGTGAGGATGGAGTTTGCTCCAGGTGTGGGAGAAGGTGAGGAGCCTACAGTGTGACTGGATGGTTTCTCAGGAAGCTGTGTCCTACTGCCTGGCTCAGACTTAGGCTACCAGTCCCTGAGTCTGACTGTAGACCTTCTGGCTGGTCTATAGCAAACCACCTCTTCTCTCAGTTTACTTTTTTCTGCAGAAGGCAACAGTCACCTCACTCAAAAAAACACCATGTTGCAGTAAGATGTTGTGGTTCATGTTTTCTTTTTTCCTCTGAGGGAAAAGAGCTTGTATCGGTGACTGAAGAGCAGGACACTGGGGAGGAAGGGAATGTTTCAGACTGTTTAGACTGTTTCGTCTACCACTTCATATCCCTAAGACCATAGCTAGGTTTTTAAATAGCAAATAACATCTCACATCGTGCAATACCTTTTTCAAGTTGTTGTAGACCAACTAGAATCTCTGTTTGAATCCACAGAAGAGCAGGCACATACCCAGAGCTCTTGGCCTCTACGATTTGAAATAAATTTGAAAGCGAGACACACCAAAAAAATATCATTTTCATTGCCACCAAGGAGTACACTGAAGGGTGAGCCAAAAAAGCCTCATAAACTGAGTGTATCTGGTCTCATGGAATCAGAAAAAATAACTGCTTCGACCTTCCCAACTGTTTTTGTAGGACCAATTGCAGAAACAGGGGAGAATTAGTAATTTTGAGCTGCTCTTCATGATTTTTCCAACACTACTTTCTTATCCTTGGTTGCCTCTTCTCTTAACTTGTTTCAGGATGCCCATAACGCATGTTTGTTTCATTTATTTGTAAGGACAGCTGCAGACTAGTTTTAGTAAGCTGCAAACAGGTTCCCTGTGCAATGAAAATGACTTCACAGAAAAATAAACCCAAATATCCTGCGCTGCCAGTGCTTAAAAATACTAATCTTATTGTTTGTGCTTCTGGTTTTACAGGATTTCTAAATGTCTCAATGAGCCATTTGTCAGGCTAAGATCATTTGAGATGTGTTTCTTTAATGGTATTTCCATCAGCCAGGAACTGAAATATCACGAGAGGACAGATGCTGCATTATTGCAGGACCATACATGGCTCCTTGAAGCACTGAAAGAGCTGGAGAGAATAACAAATGCAAAGATTTGAAACTCAAATACAAGCTGAAGGATCAGCTCATATTCTCAGACCTTGCAATAATAAACCAGCAGAGCACATACAAACTTCCAAATCCCAAAGGAGTTGTCATAGTTTTTCTGTGATCTTTGGATATAAGACATGACATTGTTCACCATTCTATGCCCTAGTGTGTCACTACGTTCTCACACAGTGCTAGGTAGATATTTTCAAGAGCAAAATGGCTGGGAGAATTACCTGGGCCAGTGGACAGAGGACAGATGGCTTTGTCTTAACTGTACCTCCTTGAGTGGTCAAAGGACAAATTCAGCTGCAGATCTGGCTCTCTTGCAGTAGTAGACACGAAACATGCCACATTTGAAGTGTCTACATCAACTTCCCAGCTCCATTTCAGCCACTGGTCTCCCTGAGGATTCTCAGTCTTAGGTCAGAAACCTTTGTGCTTATCATTTTCTCCACCTATCAAAAACACGGGCATTTTCAGGGTGACTCTTCCTACTATAAAGATTTTAATTTATCTAAGGAAAAAAAGCCATAAACCAGCTGCAAATTTCAGCATGGCAGTAATCAGCAGTGTGCTAGAAGAGCCTTCCAGGAACACTCTGTAACTACTTCTCACAGAAATATTAAGATAATTTCATTGCCCACAGTGCCATTCGATTGTTGCTAATCACCTCTCGATCTTCCAAACCATTAGGAAGGCTTATTCTGGGGCTGATAAAAATAACTCTGAAGAGCAAGAGTACTTGTCATGCATTAGACAGTGAACACTTAGAATAAATCCCCTGGTGAAAGAGACCTTCATCCCCTATAAAAGGTTATCCCACTTTGGAAACACAGTCAGGGAGTACATACATGCCTTCCCAGGTAAGAGTAGAGAGATCTTGCTTGTTCACTAAAGAGCTCTGCTTCCTTTCTTGCTCATGATTAAAGGAAAGCATTTTTTTCTTATACAACAGAGACAGGTCAACAGTTACTCTCTTCTCTGCCAGAACACACACCTTTGTGCTGTATGAAAGCTCGTCACTGTCAGAGGAAACGCCTGTCAGAATACCTAGATGTAGCTGTGATCTGTACTGCCAAATACAGCAAAGTTGATCCATTGGTGGAGATTTATTATCGCCAGGATAGACACTTTGCTCCATCATCACAGATGATGCTGCGTTCATGCAGCTGCCCATCACCACTCACTGTTCTTTGCCAAATAGCCTGCTCATTTCCTCCAGTGAAATGACATCCATACCAAAAGTGTAGAGCTTCAATTTCTCTCGGAGAGACCCGCTGACGTGGCATGAATTTCCATCTAGTTTCTGGTACCATTTTCCACTTGAAGGATCTGTTTTATCCTTCCAGGAAAGCATATTTCTGCTTCACTTTTTCCAACACTGCCCTCCTGTTGGTATCAGCACGGTTCTGTAGTCACATTGGTGAAATTAATCTTGTCTAACTGACCGATTTTGTCCAACTACATGAACCTGTTTTAGGGTAGATGTATCACCTAGATTTCCTTAACTGGACCTCCACTGAGTATATTGGGAGTTAGACACCCATTACATACACAGAACTATGGCCTTCTGTCTGCAGAGGACTGGAATAACAGAGGTATGCTGAGATCACTGAAGACTGAAGGAAAGACAGGGGTTTTGTTTGTATACTTCCCTCTAGAGAGAGGGAAGAAGAATGAAGACGTTGTTAAACCTTTTTTCTTGGAAGTGTTGTCATAGAAAAACAAAGATGACTTGACCTTACTGGTATGTTCAACCAAAATGAAGGTAGTTTTAAAAAAATGGTCCCCCAGGTGTCTGCCACAAATAGAAGACATGGTTCTTGTTCTGTTGTCAACTCATCTCTTGAGATGCAGAAGCACCTTTCGTGTTTCATAGAATCATAGAACCACAGATGGCTTGGGTTGGAAGGGACTTTAAAGATCATCTCGTTCCAACCCCCCTGCAATGGGCAGGGACACCTTCCACTAGACCAGGTTGCTCAAAGCCCCATCCAACCTAGCCCTTCTCTGAGCAACGTTTCCTTTGGTCAAAGCCAAAATCTGGTCATCAGCCGACTCCATGTAAGAGCAGAAAGCAAACTTGCCTTTTCTCTGAGCTGAGAGTACTGCAAACCAGGATGAACTAATACTGAACAAAAAGCTGGAGGGATCAGAGAGCACCAGCAAAATTCTATCAAATCATACTGTGGCAAATTACCCTCAACAAACAGGCAGAGATGTCCTCATGTGAGAGAGCATCAGTAGTCAGACATTTGACCTGGTCAGTCAGGGTGAGGTTAGGCTTAGCTGCACTCCTTCTGGACAGACTTGACTTGCAGATGAACACACCAGGTGACACCAGATGAACACACTCAGGTAAGCTGAGCTTCTGCTTCGCACCACAGGCATATCCACATTGCCACTAGCATCCTCTGGGTTACTTGACCATGCAGACAACCTGGAGCTATTTCTGCAGCTAGGCTGATGTCCCTTTCTCTCTTCACTAATAAAATAGCTGGTATTGGCAATGGTGTTTGAGGGATCAGGTCATGGCGTAAAATCCAGTCCACAGAATAAATATGCTGGAGTAAACCACCAGGTTTATGGAGTTGTGGAAGTTTTAGTTGCCTTTCTAGAGTTTGGGCTATGTGGTCTGTGGACATATAATATCAGTGATTTCAGGAGTTGCCCAGCCAGAGTTTTTGAGTGAGAGCCTCTGAATGATGTTTCTTACCTCACTCAAGGCAAAAGATGATTCAACTGAGTGAATCATTTGCTCTCTATCAAATTAATAATTTCTCTCACCAGGGGTCTCAGGGTGTCTTGTCTTTCTGCTCTGACTGAAAATTAATGCTGGCCTATCCAAGATGATAAGTAAATTGAGTCAGACGGGAATCTGAACTCTCACAACAGATCCGCAAAAGAGCATCAACAAGAAAATCCAACACAAGCAGAAGATTCAGCAAATTAGTTTGCAGACGCATTTTCAAGTGGTCATGATTCAGAGATATTTAACTTCAGTTTCTCCTTCTTCTTCAGCCCATGTTGAAAGAAGTGTGTGCCTCATGCCTGCAGCCTGTCTACTCCATGGAGCGTGTGGTCACTGACAAAGTCAGTGTGCACCGCTCATGTTTCTGCTGCCAGTTCTGCGGGAGGAAGCTGAGGTGAGTGGTAGGACCCAGGCACATTTAGTTTTAATGGATGTCCAAGCAGTTTCCATCACAATAGTCCAAGGGTAATTCCAACAGGGCAGGATTCAGGAACTGAGAGAGAGCAGACAGTTTCCCTGATACAATCTGCCTCTTCATCACTATACTCTGAAGACTGCTCAACTCAAGCTTGTAGACACCTGTGGATCAGGAATCTGCACAGTGGTGCAAGGGTGAGCTGAAAATACAAAAAAATATTTACAGTTTGGGAATGCTGACATGGAATTTCATTGGAGGAGTCATTTGGGTGACTTACTTACATGTTCATGGAGTCAGGTAGGTTGGAAGGCACCTCTGGAAGTCTCCACCCAGCCTCCTGTAGGTCCAAGGAGGTCAAATAGCTCAGGAACATGTCCAGGAGAGGTATGAATGGCTCCAAGGATGAAAATTTCATAGCCTCTTTCTTGGGGCCCCTCTTTCAAGATCTCACCACCAGTGAAAACATTTTTTTCTTATACCTCATCACAATTGCCCATGTTACAAATTGTTTCCATTGCCTCTCATCCTGTCACGGTCCACCTCCAAGAACACTCCAGCCCTGTCTTCTCTATAAGCTCCCATAAAACAGACACACACAGCAATTACTTCCTCCCTCTTAACCTTCTCCTTATAAGACCTAGCTAACCCAGCTCTCCTCAGATGACACACGTTCCAGGGCCCTGACCACCTTGGTGGCCCTTTACTGGACTCCTTTCTGTATGCCAATGTCTTTCTTGCACTGAGGAGGCCAAAACTTGACAAAGTACACCCCATGTGGTCCTACAAGTGCCAAATGCAGAGGAATGGTCACTTCCCTTGACCAGCTGGCTGGGCTCTTGCTAATGCAGCCTCGGATCTAGTTGGCTTCTCTGTCACCAGGGGACACTTCTGGCTTATTTTCAGGTGTCCAAGACACCTCTGTCCTTTTCTGCGAAGCTTCTTGCTGTCCTCTTGGCCCCACAGCTGTACAGACATTTTCTCTCGTCATGCAGTTGTTTCATGATGGGAGCCCTGTGCAGTTTTACCCATATCAAGCCTGGCCCTTAAATGAGAAAGGTATTGCACACAGCCTGGGCTACAGCTCCCCGAAGTATTGCAAGGAAATGTTTAATTTTTCACGTTTTGGTTTTTGAAAGAAAAATCAAGCATATCCTCAGAAAAACTGACTCTGCTTTTGAAAGGTTTCATTCTTTAAACACCCTCCCTTCCCCAACAGTTTCCACTGAAAAACAATTTTGCTGAAAACCTGTCCATTAGTGCTACTGTTAATCCTTCCCTCCCACACAGCTGCTAACAGCTATCCCAATGTGTGTTTTCCAGCTTACAAAACTATGCTGCCCTCCACGGGATGTTTTACTGCCAAGTCCACTACAAGCAGATGGCTGGAGCTAAAAGCAGAAGTGAGACGGAAAGGCTGGAGCACCAGCTAGCAGACCACCACGTTCAGCAAGTGGCAATGGTAGGCAGAGGACCACAGCCCCAGGACTGGTATAACAGGGCCAAAAAGAAGCCTGAAACAAGAGAAATGTCCTTCAATGCACGGTGCAACTTGCAGCTGGCTGAGCACAGGCAAGAGCTGAACAGCAGGTCTGTCCTCTTAGGGAACAAGCTCAGAGTGGGCTGGCCATGTTCAGAACCAGCCTTGTTGGCTGTAGGTGGAAAAGCTGGAAAGGGAGAGTGTTCCTGGAAAAAGCCCACACTACAAACTTACCAGGCTGTGGGCAGCGGGGCAGGCAGGATGATGCTCCGGGGTCAGGAGGGAAAATCAGCAGCAGAGGCAGCAGTGGAGAAGGGAAGCTTCTTACCTGGTGTCACCTACACCAAGGAAAGAGAGCAAACGAGTTCCTGGCCCAAGACCAGAGAACAGAGAGGTGGTGAAAAGATTGAGGATGGAGATGTGCCCAAAGGGAAGCAACGGGGCAATGTGTCCCAGCGAGTGGCTGTGATCCAGCAGAGCAAAGCCCAGTTGAAGAGAGGACCTTCCTCTGCCTCCTCCCCTCTATTCCTGCACCTTGTGAAAACTCTGCCTCGTGGATCACTTGTCCACCATGCCACACATCAAAGCACTAAACCGACCAACTGGATGTACCTGGGGGGCACAGGGGGACCCATCCTCTCTGCTGCAGAGCTCCCAGTGAAGGAAAGCAAGGTCTGTGCGTCTCTAAGCACACCCAACGAAGGAGGCGCAGTGCCTGCAATGACAGATGACAAGCCTGAACTGACCATAGTCACCCCAGCTACTGCAGGAGACAAGCATCATCTTGGAGAGAGAATTAACAGCCCACAGCCCATCTGTGTGCCAGGAGAGCCCAAAACCAGAAACACTGAAAGTATAGATCTAAAACGTGGAGCTGAGGGTTTTAATCCCCCTGAGAATGAAGCTGAAAAAGCCCATTGCCTCTCTGGTGTGTCAAGGACTCCTAACATATCTTCTGGCTCCCTAGAGCCAGGAGAACTGAGTGTATCACCTGAGATCACTGAGCTGGTGAATGAGAAATCAAAGGCAAACACAAATGAGTTCCCTGGGAAACAGATACCAGTAACTTTTGGGGGAAATACACAGCCATCCAGCATAAGTAATTTGCCTGGAACTGAGAGCAAAGGGGGAGAAATTGAGAAGACAAAAGAAATTAAACCAACGAGTACATCAGGATTTCTGGAAGAGACTGATCCTGAACATATATCTCAGGAAAACAAAGCAGAAAAGAGCAGAGTTTCTTCATCTGATTTGCCAGGTAAGACAGATGACAACTGTGTGACCTGTCTACAAGAAACAAAACCTCAGGGCACATGTGGCCCACGGATAACTAAACCTCATGAGGATATTTTGACACATGACATAAAATCGCCTGGCAAGGGTTTTCCAGTACCAGCAGACACACCTCTGAAAGGAACCTGTGCCACTTGGCCCTCAAATGATGAAGTCAACAATTCCAAGTCAAAGGATCCCAAAGAAGTTCTTAGTGGAAACATCTTTCACATTTCTGAGCAACGAGCCAAGAAATTGGACTCTTCCAAACCGGATATATCCTTGAACAAAGCTGGAGGTCATCCATTGGGTGAAGATAAAGTGGATCTGAAACTCCCAGGGGAAAGGACTGTGCATATGTCAAGACCTGGTGCCCAGAGCAAAGAGACCAGAAGCAGTCAAGCCTGCAGAGAGATCTTAGGTAAAGGTTTCAGGCTTGGGAAAAATCCCTTCAATACGCTTTTTGGCTCTGAAGACAAAGGCAGCACTCCCAAGAAGGAAACTACAACCCAAAAGAAACCAACCAAGCCTCAATCAGCCCTTGTCACTTTGTTTGGTTATTCCTCAGAGAAGAAGCAGAGTCAACGAGAAAAACCTGTAAGATCCTCAGAACAAACAAATATTGAGGACAAGCCAGAAAAACCCCAGGACCTCCTCAATTCCTCCAGCCAAACAAAACAAAAGGCCTCCGAGAATGTTCAGCTGGCACAGCCAGGAAAGATGGAGGACTTACCTAAAAATATCCAGGAGAGCTCTGGAGGCTTCTCAGACTCTACTGAGGGCAAGGAGACCGATGCCGTGTTGTTAGCCCCTGGCACAAGTATTTCATGTGATGATAAATGTGAGAGAACTGAACTTGACATTCATGACCGATGGGGTTTAAATAGTCAGGTTCAGCAGCAATGGGACAGCTGTTGGCCCTCTCTCATACCAGCACATGAAAATCTGAAAGAAGCTACAGAAACCTCAGAAGGTGGAACAAACCCTCTACATCCTGCAGCAGAGCTTATGCCTGCAGCTGATAACAGTGAACACCTCATCAGGAAAGAAAATTATCACGATGCTCATCTACTAGAAACTCAGAACCTATTGAGTTTGGATGTCCAGGACGCAGTGATAGACGATGGGATATTTTTTTCACCAGGCAATTCAGAAAAGTTACCCAAGGAAGCTGAGCTTCAGTTAGACAACATGGATTTTCTGGAGGACAATAAGTTGTTCTTTTTTGGAGGACAAGATTTTCACAGCATAGCAAGTAAAACGCCAAATTCAGACTTGCAAAATTCAGAGGCAGGAACTCCGCCTTGCTTTGATCCAAATCCTTCAGAATTATTCCAGGAAATCCCAGCAGAAACAAATGCCCCACTAGTACTCTGGGACACTTCCAGTCTCTCACTTCTTGCTGGACAGGATGAGATTAATATTAGAGACCCAGACGGGATTCAGAGCTGCACACTGCTGCAGCAGTCTGTTCCACAGTGCCAGGGTCCAAAGGCTGCGGAAGATACATTTGGGTTGGGTCTCAGTGCTGACGGCTCAACAAACAAGCATCTTTCTACGCAGGAAAACAATTTTCCCCCAATGTACGTGTTCACCAGCCATGCTTCTGAAACTTTTGATCAGGGTGCCTTTGATCCTTTCAATGTTGATTCAACCAAAATGGGCCAGGAGGCTCCTGAAAAAATGAACAGGAGCAGAAAAACACCAGGCATTGAAGAAGATTATGAAGATCTCTCTTCTGCAGACCTGAATGTGTCAAATGATGGCCTTTTAGACCAAGAGTTCTTTATATAGTAGAAAAAAAAGAAAAGAAGACTAAAAAGAGCACCCACCCCTGCAACACAGGTTAGCTGATATGGGACAAAAATTGATTCATTAAATCGGTTTAGAAATCACCCACTCCTCTGGCACAAGACAAATTCAGTTGTGTACAGGCTGATTTATTAATGGCTTAAGGAGCTAAATTTATGACCTCTATCCTGGTCATAATGGGCCGGTGCTCACTTCCTGAAAAAGAACATTGCAAGAACTGGCTTCACTGTGAGGAGCTTCCAAGGGAAGACCAGCCAGCACCTCGTTCTCTGCACCCAAGGGTCTTCTGCAAAGGGTATCTACTGCACAACCTACTGCTGAGGTCCCTCAGAGGATGTATACAAGGCCACTGTCTACATCACAGAGGGTAGACAGAGCTCTGAAGACATCCAACCAGCAAGCAGCCATGAGCACCAAGCTAATCGAGAACTAGAAACTCAAATTAGAAGAGAATGCAATTATCAGGAAGGAAATGAATCCTTGGCCACAAGTGCACAAGTAAAATGCAATGAGCAAAGACAAAGCTGAGGTGGGGCAGCGTGAAGATGTATCTCTAATTTAGGTGTCTGCAATATTAGCATCTGTATGTAAACCAGATGCTTAAGCCCACATCAGAGTCAATGGAGAATTAATAAGTACAGTCTGAGGAGTGAATCAGCCCACCCTGAAACAGACAACTGCATTCAAAAAGCTAACAGCTCTCTGGACTGTGTCAATCCGTCTCCACTAACTACAGTGCTACCTTAGGTATCTATTTCACATACAGACAACTACATTTAGACATCCAGAGTTGAGTGCAATCCAAAACATCACACACCTTTCCACCATATGTCTCGCCTACACTTAACGATACCTCACTCCCTCATTATATTTTTCCTTCAGTAGACAAAATTGCTTCACATAGCTCATCATCATTAGCCTCATTGTACAATGATGAGCAAAGTGAAGGAAAGGGAAAGGAAAGGGAAGCCAGGTCTGTTGAATTCTTGGGGCACGGGGATATTGCTACATCTGCGCTCCCTGCGTGGTTGCATTCCGACCCTCCCTGACTGCACTTTGCTACCGTAACATAAATGTTATAGGAGTTAACAATTATATTAATGATAAACAAGATCACCAGAAACCTTAGAGGGTCAAAGCAAGAACATGTGTTACGAAAAGGATCATGGACCATATCACTTTACCTGTTATAATGAGCTGTCTGTAAAATAAAAAGGATGAAGATGTTAAAATAATTAATTTTTAAAATAAAAAAAGAAACCCCAGCCTCCCTGCCTCACCAGTGCCCAAATAAGTCTGGGTCTGTCAGATCTGCTGGAGGAATAAAGCTGCTTAATGACTGCATCTGCTACAAAGCAATGTGTCAGTGCTCTGTGCAAGGAGACTGTTCAATTAAGATGAGTCAGGGAAAAGAGAGGTGTCCTTGAAAGTTACATGACTCATTAGATGCTGAAATTGGTCTCACCTTGAGATTGGGCAAGAGGCTTGGGACAGAGGTGCTGCCATCTCACAGCCCTGCCTGAAACCTTGTCAAGATGCGTTTAGAGATGGAGAAATGAGACCTAATGGCTTGCAGGGATCAAGCACCTTTCACTGAAGCAGTGGGAAGGGGGGGCTGTTACTTGTGCCAAAGATGCTCTGAGTGACACCCCAGATCAAGTTGTCACTAGCATGTGACACCCATAGACCTGAGCTCTCCCTGCCAGCACTAGGAGGAAGAGGAAAAGTGCAGGAGAACCACAGGTGGTGGGTATGAATGCATTCTGGCCTCAATTCACCCCAACAAATAGGTGTCCAAATGGGTGTCCAACCACAGTCACTCATGATGTTCAAAGCCATGTAAGAGAAAAGCCGAGTCCGTGAATCAGTGCATCAACACCCTACTGCCCACACCAGCCTGCTTCCCCAGGCAATGGTTTCTTTTTCTTAACTGGGATGTTCCCTTTCCCTTCCTCTGTTCCTTGACATTTGTGCATGGATGCACAGGCTTTTCAGCTGCCTATCCCAGGTCTTCCCTGAGATCTGCTGCTTTTTCATGCCCTCTCATAGACGCTTTTCCATTTCCAAGAGGCCTTGCAAGTGTTAATAATCTGCCTGATCAAAACTGTCAGACAGAAACTCCAGCAGTGGGGCTCCAGGAAACAGAGGTTTGCAGGGCTGACCCAACCTTTGTCCCTCAGAGATCTCCACCATGCAGGATTGACCCACCCAGCCCCAGATGATGAAGACAGTCATAATAACAATGTCTTTCTATGAGAAATATCATCTTAGGGTCACAGAGTTTACAAGGGACTGAAGCTTTCCCAGGGATTCAGAATAGCCTGTCTGGTGATGGTAGGAAGAACACCTCAAGAAGTATCATCTGCCTTAGCACACAAGACTGCAGTCATGTCTGGGTTGCCCCCAGGGAGTTTTTATAGCCCCCAGGGAGTTTTTATAGTCAAAATCTGACCTCTTTGCCACAGGAGATGCTGATGGCTGAGTAGTGGGAGGGAAGACCATGAGCCACACACAACAGGGTAAGCTTGAGGACTTCAGCTTGTTGCACGCTGACGGAAAAGGCACCCAGTCCCTGCTCAGCAGAGCAGCGTCAATATACCTCTGCCTCAATGGATCTCCTTGGCCAAGTCATCCCACAACATGACTAGAGATGGGTTTTAGGGTAAAAGGAACCTCTGGATGTTGCTTAGCTCAACCTCCTGTTCAAGGCACGTCTCTGAATAATAGCAAGTTCCCTCTTCCAAGGATGTGCCCAGTGATATGTTTAGCTGTGTGGTGCATGCATGTGATACATCCACATTGCTGGTGCAAATTTAAACAACTCTAAGTAATATTTACTCCTCTCTTTCTTTAATCCAAATAGCATTAATCGGTGTGACACCTCTCTCCCACTCCAGCTTAGGGGGTGATGTTTTAAGATCCTATCTTCTAGCTTTCTCCCCACTTCCATAAGCACACCAGTGCCATACCCACTCAAGAAACACCAACCCAGACTGAAGGCTTAGATGTACTATCTATCTGGGTTGAAAGTGAAGGACAAAGAATTTGAGAGGAGACATGAAGTGTCAGTGTCTAGTGACCTGTTCGTATTGCTCTGGTGAAAGCACCCAGGAGACCTTTGCCAAATTTCACACCAAATTTCATGTCACTGAGGACAATTCAGCTTTCCAGTTTCCTGGAATAAAGATACAAACCACTCAGGAAGTCTGTCCAAGAAGCAGCTCAACATGCAGCAGAAATCAGATCAATCAGCTTTTCAAGTGACATCAGAGCTTCCGGCAAAGCCAAGCTGGTGTCATTTGTTATCCCCAAATTCTGTGTGCTCTGTTTATCTGTGTGCGTAACATGCTGTTTTTCTTGAGGGTGCTCTCTAAGTCAAAACTGTTTTAGAATTCTCCCCAAGACACTGTAATTTAGATGCAGTCTTATGACTAACCAAGGTTTCAACATGGGGCAAATGAAAACCGACAGCTTGGGACACAGCTGTAAAGACCAAGTCTACTTGAGTGCCAGCCATATTTCCTGGTCCAGAGGAGAAGTGTTTTTCCACTTCTCTTGCCTATAGTCTCCAGGATGGGCTATATATCCATTAAGTTGTTAACAAGAGCAGCAGATTTACTCTGTTTGCTTCACCACGCTTACAAAAATTAGCTCTCATTTGCAGAGCCCTCACTTGATGTCTCAAACAAAAATGTTGTGCTGCAGCACAGTTGCCTTCAAGAGGCCTGGGGAAGCTCTTTGGGCCGGAGGAAGACAACCTGTCCCTACACTATGCCCAAGAGTGGCAATGCTTTGGCACCTTTGTTCTGGCCCCAAGAACAGGGAGGGAATGGCTGGTGACAAAGTACACCCTGGAGGACTGCAGTATATCATAATGGTCAAATGTGCTGATACAAGTACTCATTTTATCACACCTGATTAGGGGTTTAGTGCTCACATAGTTTAAACATTAATATTCGCCTATTTAAGCAATGTGTCCTAGTGCAGTCTGGCCATAGAGGTAGTCACCATGACTGAGTTTGAAGATTTTATAGGTGCTATGGGGGGGGGTTGGGCTATATCAGAAATTGCTGATACTGTTCCTCTCCCTCCCACTACTTCTTAGTCCTTTCAAAATGATTGGCCAAGTGTTCGTGGTGGTGGATGTGCCTCATCACTGTGACACCAGCTGGATCCGCGCCATCACCCCCAACCTGACTGAGGAAGAGCAGCTGAACCTCACCCTGCCCCGGGATGTGGACGGAGCATACGAGCAGTGCTCCATGTACTCGCCGGTGGACTGGGACCTCAACTCCNCACTGTGACACCAGCTGGATCCGTGCCATCACCCCCAACCTGACTGAGGAAGAGCAGCTGAACCTCACCCTGCCCCGGGATGTGGACGGAGCATACGAGCAGTGCTCCATGTACTCGCCGGTGGACTGGGACCTCAACTCCATCATAGCATATGGCCTGAACACCATGGAGAAATGCAGCAGTGGCTGGGTGTACCCTTCATCACAACCACCGTCCCTGCTGACTGAGGTCTGTAATGGCCTTTTGATGTGCCGGGGACGTGGAAGGGATGGGATGGACGTATCCTGTCCTGTAGTTTGGCAAGCCAATGCCAGCTGTGGTGCAGCCAGGCTGAGATTCACACCAGGCACTGGGAGACCTTGGCTCCATCACACAGATTGCAGCTGTAATCATTGGGAGATTGTTGTAGAAAGACTATGATATAGATGCCCAGGGTGAGACACAGGCAGAGGCAGGGGGGATGTGAGTCCAGCACATGCTCTACCCAACATCCCTCCCCTTTCCGGTATCTAGGCCATTGAACCCATTATGTATCTTGCCTGGAGGGACCTCCTGGGTCTCCCTGTCACAGTTTCCCTTATTCTTCAGCCTTGTTCTCCTCATATCACCTTCTCTGTGAAAGACATTTACCTTCCAAGGGCTTGTCATTGATGTTTCTGGGGCTTCCAGAGACTTTCAGGGCTGCACAAGACATCCCATGGGCCATGCAGTTGAGCAAAAGTTCTTGTCTGTCAGGTTCCCCAGCTTCTCCCTCTCTGGACCTCTGTTCCTCTCTCACCACGCATCTTTCCTCCCTTCTTCCTCCCTCCCTCTCTTCCTCACTCCCCACTCCAGCACATTCTTGTGAGTACCTTCCTCCAGAGAGTCCAACCTCTGGCGTTTGCAAAGGCTCTTTGCAGGTCCTGGAGCGCTGTGTCCATTTCAGTCAGCTTCTCTAGAGGCTCCTCAGCATCCCTTCCCACTCCTATACTCGTCCAGAGAAAACACTGATCTCCCGCCCTCCTCCTTCCACCCTGTCCACCCTTTGCAGCCATAGAAGTAAGCTGCTAGAACTCTTATTCCAGGGTCCCACTTTAAGCAAAACTTGCCAACCAGGAGGCTCCCTCAGGTAGGCCTGGGCTGGAGGGGAGTCCTGCAGGTCCCCGCACTTGGGAGATGTGCACCATGACGAAGAGGCAGGCTGAGAACCTCGTATGCTTGTCCCAGCTCTGGCTTGTGTCCTATGTGCACACCCTGGAAGCTTGTGTTCTCTGCTCCCAGGGGCTGGACTGAGAGTTCTGGCACCCTGGTTCCACCATCCACCCTCAGAAAGCAGCTGGGGCCTGTTGAGAGCAAAAGCAGCTGTGTTTCCTTCCTCCAGTTTGACCTGGTGTGTGACAGGAAGGACCTGAATGACATCTCCCAGTCTGTCTTCATGGTGGGTCTTCTCCTAGGAGCCCTGATCTTTGGACCGCTAAGTGACAGGTGAAGAAACACAGTCATCTTCCCAGAATTATTGCCCAGCACCCAGGGACAGCCCAGCTGAGAGTTCAGAATGTCCATGCACTGAGCATGAAATACTCTGTGGGACTTGATCCCCTTGACTGAGCAAGGGCATCTGGGGCCACCTGACATCTCTGTGTGTGTGTGAGGGTTGAAAAGAGACGGAGGCAGATACAGCATTAGGGGCAGTCCTTCAGGAATCACAGACCCCAGCTGGTGTCTCAACTACCCAAGGGTGTCTCCAGGAATCCCAGAGACCTACATTTGGGCACAGAGTTAGACCCACCTTCCGCTGTGTTAACCAAATCATGTGCCCCTCCTTCTGTGGCTCTGCTCAACTTATGGTGACCCAGGTTGAAGTCCTCAGATCCCTAGAGGACACAGCCACAGAGGGGACATGAAAAGGAGAAAGGCACAGCATGTGTGCAGGGTTCCTCACAAGGAAACCAGCATTACAGTCCATTTCAGTCGGATCCTCACTGCTCTCAACAGACAGGACATGGAGGCACTTCAAGGGCTCGTTCCTTTGGCAGCATTCCTTTTACTTTCGGTACACAGCAATGGGTCAAAAGCGGAGATGCTGCTTTTTCTGCCAGTTACTTCCTGGAGCTTATAGAGGAGCTTTGTTCTCATGGTTCCCAAATCTCCTCTGGTGTGAATGGTTCTCAAATTGCTTTGT
This sequence comes from Steatornis caripensis, assembly GCA_013398225.1. Lineage (NCBI taxonomy): Eukaryota > Metazoa > Chordata > Aves > Caprimulgiformes > Steatornithidae > Steatornis > Steatornis caripensis. The sequence goes on from VZSC01004066.1 coordinate 163,439, forward strand.
ATTCCACCTGGACGTTTCCCATCCCCATGAGGTCTCTCCAGATACCAACTGTAACTTCATTTTTCCTCCACAGGATAGGCCGTCGGCCAGTCTTTCTGATCTGCATCATCCTCCAGTGCTTGCTTGGTCTAGGAGCTGCCTTTGTGCCACATTTCTATGTGTACATGGCCTTCAGATGTGTCGTGGGGGCTGCGGTGTCAGGAATTATGATTACTGCCTTGGCCTTGGGTGAGTAGGGTGGCCTTGCCCTGAGGCAGACAGAGGGGCTTCTGCAGTGCTCAGCACATCTCCCCGGGGCACTGCACCTCTGAGAGCAGCAGCTGCTTTGCTTCAGGTCTTCAAACGTGCCCTTTGGGGCTGAAATGTGGAGTGTTTAGACCCCTCCAGCACACGTGATGCCCACTGCATGCTTGACGTGGTCACAAGGGTCTGGGCTGTTGGGAAACTCAGCAGGTCACGGCAACGTCTCCTGATTTCACCTCCCTGGCAGGGTGCTACCAGAATCGGCCCGGTGGCTGGTGACAAAGGGCAGAATAGAAGAAGCTAAGAAGATCCTTCAGCAGGCAGCATCCATCAACAAGCACAACATCCCTCCAGGACTCCTTGAGCAGGTACCTGTGATGGCGTGCAGAATGGCTTGTTGTCTTCAGAGACATTACTCTGCGCTTGGGTTCGTAGCAGCCATTGGAGCTGAGGTCCTCCGATAAACATCTTCCCGTGCGTGCTGGGGATAATTTGGGGATGGCCTGTGGGTGATTCCAGCTTCCGCTGTGTTGTCCAGAGACAAGGTCAGGGAAGAGGCTTCTGCTGAGTCTTCTTGAGCCTGTGTCTTTCTGGAGCCCACCTGGGGATATGGAAAGGACGCAAATGCTTCCTTGGCTTTCCTCCAGCGAGGAGTGTTGAGGATGAGCACGAGGCCTCTGTTGAGTCTGTGGTTTTGCATGTATAAATGCCCAAAGAGGCGGTTACCTCCTTGCCCACCTGAAAGCCCCTACGCTGAAGAAGTGCTCATCCCAAGGAACCTCTTAGTCACCCAACTGCTGCGCTGGGCAGCCAGAGCACAGGCGCAGGAGCCCGGCCCCACTGGGCTGCCTTCCCTCCTGGGGTAGTTTGCGGTCACAAGCCTGTCCCGCTGAGGCTTTTGTTTGACTGCAGCTGGAAAAGGAGCTAGCCATGGGTTTCCTTTGCCTCGTTTGACTGCTTGGCTTTCTGCATTTTGAAGTTGAAGCCTGAGGCACAGAGCAAGTCCGGAAGTACTCTGGATCTCTTTCGGAAGAAGCACCCCCGGAAGGTGACTTTAATCATGTCGAGTGTCTGGTAAGACATTCTCTGATTCTCTCTTTCTCAACTTCTAGGTGAATGAAAGAAGGCATTGACAGTTAGTCATAACTTTGAATGTATCTCGTGGTTTTTGGGTTTTATTGATGGGTATTTCTTTTTCTGGCTATTCAAGATGCTGTGGGTTTTGCGGGAAAGGTTAGAGCCGTTCCAGCTTTGGCAGCCCTGTGGTATTGGTCTGGTTTTATTTTCCNGCTCTAAATTCACTTCATGTGTTTTTGGGGTCATTTTTATGTCTAAAATATTCATCTGCTATCTTTCTGTCTCCCCATACTGGACCAGACCTACCTTGTTTGGGCATGGGGAGAAACTGATTATTCAAGATGCTGTGCGTTTTGTGAGAAAAGTTAGAACCTTTCCAGCTTTTGGCAATGCATGGGCCTTGGCTTAATCTTGTGCCCCCTAGAAGTTCTGGGTGCAGTCTAAATGTTGCTGACTGTATGGGGATCCATACTTCTTTATCTCATGTACCTGTGTCCCAAGGAATGGTCACAGCTGGTGACTAAAAGCAAAACAGAGATTGCTGGGGGGTTAGATAAGTTGTTTGTGGTTTAACCATCCTAATTTTTGAGGGAATTGGAAAACCTATCTGGTTACGTGTTTTATTCACTTTACTTGAATTTCAGGTTTTCAGTCAGCCTTGTCTACTACGGGCTGAGCCTTAGCGTGACAAGTTTTGGTCTGGACATCTACCTGACGCAGCTTGCCTTTGGGGCAGTGGAGTTACCAGCTCAAATTTCCTGCATTTTCCTGCTGCAGTGGTTTGGGAGGAAGAAAACCCAGGCCGTTCTCCTGCTGCTGTCTGGCCTGATTTGTCTGATCATCACTGGCGTTCTTGAAGTGAACAACCTCTTTCCAACCCGAGAGCACAGCTGGGCAGAGCCCCAACCAGCTCTGTCCTGGTTCAGATCCATCCTCCCAGCCCAGGTGGCTGCAGACCCACACTCGCTTCCAGGGGCTGAGCTGCCTTGAGTGCCACAGCCCAACGGGCTGTACACCCAACGTGCTGGCTTCCTCTCTGCATGACTTTCTTCTCCTTCAGAGCTGTGCCTGGCCGTTCCACATCTCCTGGCCCTTGGCAGGCAGTATCTTTTACATGCCACCACCCACTAGACACCACCGTCTCCACCTACTATACACCACCACCTCCTCTCAGAAAGATGTAGCAGAAGAGGCATTTTAAAAGCCACCATGTCTCCCTTCTTTAGATGAACAGGAAAAGCAAATGTCCCCCCTCCTCGTCTGTTTCTGCCTACACATTGCCGCAGTCCATACCTCACCCTGCTGTTGTGCTAGTGCGGTGACCAAGACCAAAGGAAAGAGAGGGGCTGCATGATGCTTTCAAGCTCATGGTGTGACATTTCCAAACAAGCACTCCCCAAAGTCCTGTGGTGGCTCAGTGTCTTACGCCAATTGCAGATTTAGGAAATGCCTGATGGCTCAGGAGAAATCTGAGTTCTCTTTTACAGTCATCCAGAGGGTGTTTGCCAGGAAAGGGTGCACTAGGACTGATTTCCATTGGATTAGGTGGTAGATTTGCTTGCTAAATCCATTAGAAAAGCTGTCCCAAGAAATCCCACTGCAGAGATCTTTGATCCCAACTGAGCCTTCTCCATGGAGGTCATAGGAGTGGTATCTATCTCCTCCTCCCCTCAGACCAGCCCATAGTGACCACTGTCTTGGCCATCATCGGCAAGTTTACAGCCACAGCATCCTTCTCCACCTCCTACGTCTACTCTGCAGAGCTCTTCCCCACAGTCGTCAGGTGAGGTCTCCCCATGCATCAGAGCTTCCCTCTGCCATGGCTGGTGGCAGTGGTGGGGCAGGGGCCTGGCTGTCCCCATGGCCACACTCAGTGCCATGGCAGACCAGGGAACGCTAAGCCATGCCCACACCTCCCACTGCTCCTCATTTCCCCAGGCAGACCGGCGTGGGGCTGTGCTCAATGTCGGCACGAATGGCGGGGATCATGGCCCCGCTGATCCGCCTCCTGGGCGAGTACCACGGGGCCATCCCCATGGCTATCTTTGGGAGTGCCCCTGTGCTGGGGGGGCTGCTCTGCATCCTGCTGCCTGAGACCCATGGCGCCGACCTGGTGGATGACATAACAGCAGCCACTGGCCTGCAGAGGTGGGTACCTGGAGCTCTGAATTTAACACAAAAAAAAATCCAGAGGTGCAAATTTAAAGCAAAGAGAAATATATCAGAAACCAGGATGGAAACTTCCTCTTTCCTTGTTGTCTGCAGCAGCAGAAGGCTGGAAATTTTGTCCAAGAAAGGCATCAAAAAGGATGGAATAGACTTGGAGAAGGATGTCTACAGCTGCTCAGAGACCAAGTGAGGAATGGACAGGCATATACTGGTCTAGTCTGATCCAACATTTCTTGAAGCAGACCAGTGAGGCCTTGCTGTCTGGAAACTGGTCTTTCAGATGATCAACAAAATATTCATGGTCAGAGGCAAAGGAGATCTGTTGTCACTCTGCGTTTGGAAAAGATGCACTTCGAACCGTTCCCGAAACCCGGTCTGTTATGCCTGGCTGCGCGAGTCCTCCCGACGTGTTTCCCAGTCCTTTACAAACTGGTACCCGTGGAACCATCCCTGTCGTGTTTTACAGCAATAAAGAATCGCCAGTAGAGTGGTAGTACTGGGCAAGCGAGTGCCGGGCTGCGTCCCTCCTGCACTAACCGCTTGGGTCGGCAGCCTTCTCGTCGCTCCAAGCCTCGACATTTGATCAGGATGTCACCGAAACCCTGTCACACGCATATTTAGCTTTCATTTCTATGTGGTGTTGAATTTGAGTTTCTACATGAATAATATAAATTATACTCTGGGTTTGATAAGAGACACTTGTAATGCAATATGTGAATAATAAATGGTGTTGATTTTTTTTTTCCTACCGTTTCACAGTTGGCCTTTGTAACTGCTATCAGCTCTGGAGTGTTTTCTACACAGAAATTGTAAGCCTGTAATTTAACACACAGATGGAAACGTGTTTTGTTTCCATCAGCCACAAACAATGCAGAAACAGAGTGTTAAAGCGGAATGACTGAGTTCAATTAGGGCTTTTTTTTTTACTTAAGTCTTCCGATGAACAATCTATATTTATTTTCTCTATGAACAGCTGTGGAAGTTTCCTGAACTCTGTCGTGTACACTGTAATTCAATGTCAATTAAACTGAGTGGGCATCTGGACATCTTTCCCCAGTCATGGTGAGCCTTTAACAGTGACCTTCATTGGCCGCTGTCAGATCAGCCACCACATTTTAGTGTCACCTAGTGTCACACAAAAGAAAGAGAAGCGTGGCCTCCTCTCCCACGCTGCTTGTTTGCAAGCAGAGAATGCATTTGGTGCCCTTTCATGAAGCTATGTCCTCAAACCACAGCACTACTCTGGGTCGAAGCGGGTGGCTGGTCACTCAGGTTTGTACCATCCTTTCGTTTCTGATTGCTTTGTGCTGTAGTAAATGGTGTTTTGAGAGCTGGGGTGTCCCAAGCCTGGGCCAGACGTGCCTGGAGGTGATACTAATTCCGTGCTTTGGCTTTGGTGCACAAAATGTCCCCAGTGTCACATGAGACCTGGCCATGGCTGGAGATGGGGCAGGGCATTTGCAGGATCTGGGCTTTGGCACTGACTCATTGCACAGAGCCATGAGAGTAGCATTAATGCTGCTTCTCCTCAGCCATTCCCTGCTGGGTCTGTTTCCACAAGATTTGCTCTGGTCATGGTCCTGGGGCCTTCCCAGCCTGTGGTCGTGAGGAAGGAGAGGACAATGTCCTCTACTCAAAGGGCAAGGTCCAGGATCCTGACACCTCTGCCCCACAGCCAGGAGTAAGGATTGCGGCCAAGTTTGTTGGTGTCGCTGACACCGAGGATGTGCCGATTGTCTCGGTGGTCCCTGTGGGGCTCCTCTGGCAACAGGAGCTGCTTCACCCCATAGCTTGTCACCTCAGCTCGGGGAACAGGGCCAGGCCAGGTTCTGCTGCCCCTGCACACCTCAGGTACCTCTGGTCCTGCTCAACCAGCTTCCTTGGCAGTGAGGAGGCTCTGATCCGTGAACCTGGGTCACATCCAAAGGGGAAATGGAGGTCAAGAGGTTCTGACCTGAATACAGACAGGCATGAGGGAGGATGTAAGCACAGGAGCAGGGCCTCGCCCCCGTGACTGGTATAGGAGGGCCTGAAGAAGGCTTAGACAGTAATCGATACACCTTAGTAAACCCTTCACAGTGTCCCTGGCATTTACTCACCACTGGCACCTTCAGCATCTTCCTACAACTGGCCCTCCAGACATGGCTTGATAAGCCATTCTGTTAAGGTCTTGCATCTGCTGTTCCCAGCTAAACCTTGCTACCCCATTTTGTCTTCACTTTCTCTTCAGCCTTTTGGCTCCCTCCCCTTGGCTATGGGGTCATCCCCTTTTGCTTAATTATCCTTTAAGGTCACCTGAGGCACTGTTTTACCTTTGCCTGTAGCCTTATCAAGATGAGAGCACAAACCAGCCCATTGTATGCATGCAAAAGTGTGTTTGCTTTCTCACATGCTATTCCACCACACTTAACTGGACTCCATACTGTGAGCTCTATTTAGTACAGAGCAAGGCCATGTGTGGGCCAGGTAGCAGTGACATTAAGGCACAGCAAAACCATTGGACATCTTCCCATTTCTGCTGAGCTGGGCAAAACATCATGAGTTAAGCTATTCAGGTGCTCTTCAGTCAGAAGTGCACCATTCAGTGGTCTTCAAGCTAACCAGGTGCAGTGGTCTAGAGAAGAACAGATGAAATGGATCTTCAGCCTGCTGGAGGCAGGAATGAGATGGAAGCAGCAGTACAACAGAAGTGCTTGGACACATTTATTTATGAAGTGAGCTGAAACAGAGGGGCTCAGAGTAGAATTCCCAAAGGAGCCATGGTTCACTCAGTAACTGTGCATTTTGCTCCAAGCTCTTCCCTCAGCCTTTACCCTCAATGCCTCATTTTCCATAAAAGCCTGAAGGAAGCAGCCTCCAGCCTTTGTGAAGGAAAGAGTGTCCTCAGGCAAAGGACCGAGTTCCTCTATACTCTATACTCAGGGCCACTGACCAGAAGCACCACAGCAAATCCCTTGAAAAGCAGTGCCAGAGAGAAGATGGCACCACAGGCAGCCCCTTCTGGTGGGGCGCTGTCCCGTGTCACTGATTTTAGCTAAAGCTCTGTCTTCATCAAACTGCATATCCATGGGGTACTTTGATCCATAGCAATCATGGACAACAGAGAGAAGAAATAAAGTCTGCTTTAAAAGCTTCTTGACACTACCAGAAAATAGCCGTTGAGATGTATACAGACCACCGCTGTATAACTTCTGGGCTTCATCTGTACCAAGTCAGTGGTAAAAGAAAATCGTCTTGAGGGACAGGAGAGAAGAGGAGGAGAAGCACAAGAAAAGCATGTGGGTTTTGTCATGGTATAAGACAAAAGTGGTCCTAAAAAAAAAACATTTAAATACAGAAATGGATACAGCAAGAAGGAATAGACTAGAACAGAGTAGAATAGACCTGTAGTTCCCAGAAAGATTTGCACTTTCTTCTAAGAGACCAACTGCCACAATGTCTCTCAGTTTCCTGAAACAGTCAAACTAATGTAGTCCTACACCACAGCCTGACAGCACAATTTTCCATGCACCAAGCATCACAACAAGCTTTAATTCAAGCACTAAGGTGAAAATTCCGCTGTCTGTTAGAGATCCTTGTTCACTGCTTGCTGTTTCTTCTGTCGCATCTTTTTTTTCTCAGCTGAGTGTCTCAAATTTAAAATAAAAAGAATAAAGAGGAGTGTTTTAAGAGAGGGTGAGAAGATCATGCTAGACAGTCAAGAGCACTCCTTCTTGCAAGTATGAGAATGTTTTCAGTGCTGCATCTGCTCTGGCTTTCTCTTTAGCGAGCACAGTACTCTGTTGCAAGTCTGTTCAATGCTCTAGCAGGTGTCTCACTTGGACAAAGTTTACAGTCTCAAGTTCCTGGAGACCAGACAGGAAAAACCAAGAAGAAATGTTGTCTCCATCCTAGTTTCTGATTTCTTTCTTTTTCCTTTAAATCAAAAGAATCAGATTTCTCTCAAGTGAGAGCACTGTAGAACACCATGGACAGCATGCACTACCTGAGGACAAGCTATAGAGGGAGATACAGGAAGGCAAAAAAGAAAAGGAAAAACAAAAATTGGCAGTGAGTGCTTGACAGGTCGTGGTGTCCTGCAAATGGAGACCCTGCCTGTCCTCAGTGCCAGCACAGCACTGCGTTGCCTTTAGCTACAGCTGTTCGCAGGCCCGGCTAGAAATGAGTGGTCTTTGTGTACTCATTGTGTTGGCCACCGTCCTTTCCTTTCACCTGTCCATTTTCAGAGCTGCTGTTGGCATTTTCACAGACCTAATGAAAAGGGAAAGAGATTAAAAGCAAAGATCTGTTATGAGCTGATGGCAGCCTTCTCTGAGACATGCAGCCTTTAGCAACTTGGCTTCCCGTTCACCACTCACTCTCTGGGCCCCACAGACACCCTTCTCCCAACAAAAGTATCGGGGTGCAGTTCTACCCTGTCCCGTGGGCATTGGGGTGGCTGAGGGCTACACAAGGCTGAAAGCCAGAGGACATGGTTGTAAGGCACCAGCCCCTCCCTTGTGGAAAGACAGGCAGGGAGCCAAGCGAAGAACTGGCCACTCCTGGAGTCCTTCCGTTCCAAGGACAGGAATGAAATGCTGACCACCACGAGCAGTTCATGAGGTCTTCTTACCTCCCTCTGCAGTGGGACAGTCCCACTCCCTGTGGTCCCACCACTGTAAGCCCTTGAAGAAACCCCCATCCGCAGCCCATGCAATGCTGATGACCTCCCGTTGCACTGGCACCCCATGTCCCTGCCCAAGACGCAGGACCAGCACCGCCAGGTTCCCACCTCGGCTGGGGGATGGCTGTCCCTCGTGTCATCTGCCAGGTCGGCGCCATGGGTCTCAGGCAGCAGGATGCAGAGCAGCCCCCCCAGCACAGGGGCACTCCCAAAGATAGCCATGGGGATGGCCCCGTGGTACTCGCCCAGGAGGCGGATCAGCGGGGCCATGATCCCTGCCATTCGTGCCGACATCGAGCACAGCCCCAAGCCGGTCTGCCTGGGGAAGCAAGGGGCGGCAAGAGGCATGGGCAGGGCTTGCCCCACGCCAGGCCACCATAGGATCAAGCGCAGCCATGGAGACAGCCAGGCCCTTGCCCCACCACTGCCACTAGCCATGGCAGAGGGAAGCTCTGATGCATGGGGAGACCTCACCTGACGACCGTGGGGAAGAGCTCTGCAGAGTAGACGTAGGAGGTGGAGAAGGATGCTGAGGCTGTAAACTTGCCGATGATGGCCAGGATGGTGGTTGCCACAGGCTGGTCTGAGGGGAGGAGGAGATCACTGCTGTGGGACCAGGGAGAGCCCAGCAGTGCTCAAGGATGGAGACTGGGGATGCACGGTGACAATTATGTCACCTGCAGGGAGCCATCGCCTCTGAACAGTGCCTGGATGTGGACCGAGGAGCAGCTCTGGCCTGGGAGCCACCTTCAGCACAATTTGCATCCATCATCTCACTTCACCATGTATTAATTTTCCTAGAGGACAACTCTACTAATAGGTGGCCTACCAGGCTCAGCTCTACTCTCTCCTATCGCAATCAGCAGGCATAGGTTTGCTGATCAGAACGGGCCTTGAGCTGCTGACCAAGTCCCTTGTGGCCATGGAACCAGGGTCAGCTCAAGCCCTGAGAGATGTGAGCCAGCCTGGTTGGGAGGACAGGACCGGCACCAGCAAGGGAACGGTTGGGGCTCTGTGTCTCCCTGTCCCAGAGGTTATCCTCTTAGGACGGGAAGAGATTGTTCACCTTCAGGGATGCCAATGATGATCAGACACACCAGGCCACTCAGCAGCAGGAGAATGGCCTGGTTTTTCTTCCTCCCGAACCACTGCAGCAGGAAGATGCAACCAACACGGGCTGGGATTTCCACTGCTCCAAATGCAAGCTGTGTCAGGTAGATGTCCAGACCAAAATTCGTCACATTCAGACTCAGCCCGTAGTAGACGAGACTGTTCACAAACCTGAAAGCCGGGCAGGGTGACACTGAGCATACCTATTGGTGATGAGCAACTACAATATTGATCTCCAATGACATCTTGACCAAGCCACAGCATTTCCAAGGGAAAATAAAACCAGACCAATACCACAGGACTGCCAAAGCTGGAACGGCTCTAACCTTTCCCGCAAAACCCACAGCATCTTGAATAGCCAGAAAAAGAAATACCCATCAATAAAACCCAAAAACCACGAGATACATTCAAAGTTATGACTAACTGTCAATGCCTTCTTTCATTCACCTAGAAGTTGAGAAAGAGAGAATCAGAGAATGTCTTACCAGACACTCGACATGATTAAAGTCACCTTCCGGAGGTGCTTCTTCCGAAAGAGATCCAGAG
>VZSC01004067.1:0-59249 GCA_013398225.1 Steatornis caripensis
TGTTTATTCCCCATAGAAATGAGAATTGCGGTTTATCACGTCTGCCCGGCGGGCAGCAAGCCACCAAGCGAGCAAGAAGGAGCCTGCAGGAGCCAGCGGGAGAGAGCAGGGAGACAGCGCTAGGTAATAGAGGTATTTATTAAAGGAGGGAGGAAATTTATATGCTATTCCTGCTGCCTCAGCTCTCAGCCATCGCCAAGGGGAGAGGAGGAGTGGGCAGCTTGTGCGGGAAATAGCCAGAAGTCTGTTTTCTGCCCATTTGTCAGTCTGATGAACAAGAAAAATATAGACGGTCTTGATGAAGGAGAAATAGAGAGTCTGGAGGAGGCTGGCGCGTGTCTCTCCATGGCTGTTTGCAGCCAGGAGCAGCCCCGGAATCGTGGGGAAGCTGCCCTGGCCCTACCCTGGGGCTGGGGGGAGGAGGGGGTGGATGGAGCAGGGAGGAGATGGGGACGTGGGAAGGCGTGAAGGTGGTCTGGAGGGGACGGGCTGGAGGAGAGCCCTGGCAGGGGGCTGGGGGTGGTCTGGGTGTCCGGAGCCATCACTGCAATCCGTGCAGCAGGGCGGGGTGGCACCGCGTCCCGTGGGTGGCGGAGCCCGTAGCCCCGGTCTTGGTGGGTCGGTGAAGGGGTTCCCAGGGGGTGGTTAAGGCCGGCACAAGGTTTCAGGCCTGGCACCTTCCTTCTGGAAGCAGTCGTCAGATGTTTGGAGTTTTGGGAGCCAGGCTCGGCGGGCTGTCTCGTCATCACAGAGTGCGGGCACCGCGTCCCAGGGCTCGTCGAGCCCCGGTCTTGGTGGCTTTTGGGGATTTCCCGTATGGGAAAGGCATGGGTTGTCCGAGGGCTCCTAAAGGGCAGCTCCTGCCCCAGGATATGTAACCAGACGGTTATTTCATCGGTACGCCAACCGGTCTGCAGTGCCCGGATCCAATCTGCATATGAAGTTCATCAAAATTTAAAGAACAAATAATTGTCACTGGATGGCTTGTCCTTGTAATATGAGGAGCCTTAGTGAAAAGGTAACGTAATGAAGATGGATTAAAGCTTAACTGTGTGAGAATGAGTTAAGGAATCTTGAAATCAGGCTCCCATTTGTCTGCCTTTCCAAATCATGGGATGTATTGATTTACTCGCGCCAGCAGCAGCGATGGCACACCACAGTCCCAGCAGAGAGGGTGGGAAGGGACATGTGTGCCACCGCCTCTCCGGGACGGGCCCGATCCTGCCCTGCTCCTCCACCTGCTGGGTTTGCCCCGAGGTCCAAGCACTTGGCAGTTTTGGCCAGGGCACGCAAATGCCGCAGGCTGAGCCAAGCAAGAGGCTGGGCATGGCTTCCTCGCACCAAGGGTGCTGAGCGGCTGCTGCCCAGGCTCTGTCTCACTGAGGATGGTGGCACTGAGCTGAGCTCTTCCCTGTGCCCACCGTGCTCCCCAGTTTGGCTCCAGCCCTGGGTTTCCCTCTGCCAGGAGGTGCCTCTGGACAGGACAGTCCCCTTCACAGCTCACACGAAAACCTTTGGGACTGAGATGAGCTGAGCTATTTCAAAATCAATTAGTGATAAAACCCTGTGGGCAAAGCAAACGATCGCATCACTTTATTATGCTGCCATCTGAGTGGTAAAAATACATGGATATACATGTATAAAACAATCTGAAACGTTGGGCCAGAAATCCGGGCTCCTGCTTCTTCCCTCTTAATCTCCTATTAAGTGATATATCTTCTGATTGCTTTTGTCAGCTCTCTAGATTTAATAACTGAACTAACCATCTTCTGCCATTGTTCGCATATAAATAAGTGTCGGATCGATAAAGAACATCTTTAAAAGCCCCTGGATTTAAAAAACGAGGGGAGCATGGCCTGGCAGGCGGTTCCAAGAAAATTATGGCTTCACACCTCCAAAAAAGTGTTTAAAACAAGGAGCGGGGACAAAAAACAACACCCCTTCAAGGAGATGCTTCCTGCTGCTGAAAGGTTGAGGCGGTGAGGGCCAGGCGAGGCTGTAGCTTTCAGCTGCAGGTTGCCCAGCTGCTGCACCCTTCCCCTACCCCTGCCTGGCCCACTTCTGGAGAAAGCAGTGCTTGCGACTTAAATGCTTTAATTTTTTTGCAGGGGTTTGTTCACGGAGAGGCGAGCGTCGTCAGCTGCTGCGGGGCCGCCTCGGATAGAGAGGGGCTGGAGGCAGAAGCAGAGGGCTTGCTCCCTTGGGACGGGTTTATCTTTTCCTTCCCGTCTGCAGCGCCGACCCCAAACAAAGCAGGATCCTCCTTTGCGTCGTGGCCGACTTCAGCCTGCCTGGTTTCAAGGGGCCTGCACCTCAGAGCATCGCTGGCAAGCCACGCTCAGGATCCCGCACGGGCACAGCCTGTCTGGGCAACGCGCGCCTCGAGAAGGCTCCGTGCAGCAGGGCGGCAGCACCAAGGAGGTAAAACTGTTCGGCTGGAGGTAATTCCCCCTGCAAAGCTTCTCTGGGGCTGCAGGCGCGGGCTGGGTGCTTGTGACCTCCGCTGGCTTTGCAAACGGCACTCGCTCATCCGCCACGGCGCCGTGGGTCGTGACGCATGGCTGAGTGCAGGTGGGGGCTGCCGGAAGACATCGCTACCGGCACCGCTGCCAGCATCTGCCGCTGCCCAGCGAGGCTGGGGCACTCTGCTCCATCCCTCTCGTGCCCGTGGGAAATACGGCTGCAAAGCCTCAGCCTGTCCCAAGGTGGTCCCCAGCTCTCCAAAGCTCCCTGTCAGGGGTTGCAGGCTGCTGTTATCCCCCTCCAGGGATGGCTACGTCGTCGTGAATTCTTCCAGCATCGCTGCACAGCAGCAAAAGGTGAGCAGCCCTCACCTGTAACTGCGACACTTAAAAAAAGAAAAAAAAGCAAGGGGGGGGATACGGAGCCGGGCACCGTGCTCCGTTCAGGCCGTGCGGTTACAGAGGGTTGCATTGCCGTAATATATTGCTCTCAAAAGTCTAGGGAGTGAGATAAGCAATGCCAAGGAGGCCTCCTTCGCACGCGCCATGTTCAATCACTCGCTATAAAAAAGCCCCGGTGCCTCTGCTTCTCCCTCGCTTCAAAGAACAAAAGGAAATGGGCTTGTTGCTTTGTAGGCGAAGGAAGAGACCCGGGGAGAGCAGGCCATGGATTATTCAGAGTAGCTGCCGGTGCAGGAGCGGTGCTGAGACCTGCTCCTGTGGTGACCCCAGCATCGTGCCCTGGCCAGGACCCCCACCTTTGGACGGATGCAGGCATAGTTCTGCTGGGTGCGGAGGCAGGAGGGTGCCTGGAGAGCTGGGGCTGGGGGCAGCATCCTCCCCGCGTCCCCAGGGCACGGCTGTGCCGGTGCTTTGGAGCACAAGGTGGTTTCTATTCCTGCATCCCTATCCCAGGGGTGAGCCTTGGGCTTCCCGCTGGTTTTGGTTGCTTTGGACCAAAAAAGGAGGAAAATGCCTGGAGGAGGCCCGTGTGCGCTGAGCAGGGAGGGTGGCGCAGGGCGAGGGCCCCGGCAGCGAATGCGCTCAGGATTGCTCCCAGCCGGCTCGGTAACAAATTCACTGACGTGGGGAACAGTTTTTCCCTGACTCTGCCAATTCCTTAACGACGCTGACTGAAAGGGCCCCGCAGGGAGGGGAACTTGAACTCTGCAAAAAGCTTCGTGCTGAAGCTTTATTAAAGGCTGCTGGGGGGATGCTTAAATATTAAAGGACAAAAAAATAATGGCTGGTGGTAGGCTGGGCAGCGAGGGCCGTGGTAGGAGCGGTGGCACCAGCTGCCCTGTGCCCTGTCTGTGTCTCTCTGCCTCTAAACCCCTTCGGAGCTCCAGCCGATGGGGCCGTTGCCTCGCCAGGGACGGTCACTGCTCTGTGATCTAGGCTGCTCTAACCCACGGGGCCCCTTTCCCACGGTTTTTGAAACAGCCCCGGGCTTGCGTCTCCAACAGCAGCATCGTATTTTCTCAGCTGGACATCGGTGTCTTGTCAACACCGTCCAAGAGAAAGGACGAGGACTGAGCATCCGTATTTNTGGTGGTAAGCTGGGCAGCGAGGGCCGTGGTAGGAGCGGTGGCACCAGCTGCCCTGTGCCCTGTCTGTGTCTCTCTGCCTCTAAACCCCTTCGGAGCTCCAGCCGATGGGGCCGTTGCCTCGCCAGGGACGGTCACTGCTCTGTGATCTAGGCTGCTCTAACCCACGGGGCCCCTTTCCCACGGTTTTTGAAACAGCCCCGGGCTTGCGTCTCCAACAGCAGCATCGTATTTTCTCAGCTGGACATCGGTGTCTTGTCAACACCGTCCAAGAGAAAGGACGAGGACTGAGCATCCGTATTTTTCTCTGCGCTGCTTCTGTTTATTTCTGTTTTTTTAATCTCTGCTTCTTGACTGTAGAAGTCCTTGTGCTGACGCGACATTATTTATTTATAAAATCCGTACAGGAAAGCGCTCACGTACTGGTCCCACCCTCCAAGGCTGGCCGCGCGTGTCTGGCCGGCAGGAGCGGAGGTGAAAGATCGTTTCTCTGCCTTGGAGTCAGGAGGAGGAGGAGGAGGAAGGAAAGGACTGAGTAAGATAGAGACTTCAAAGTACGGGAGCAAATATTTACAGGTTCCAAGACAAAAAAAAGTATATCTACAGCGTTGTCTTGGGGATAGAGGGAGTCAGGCTCGAAGCGAAGCCCGCTCACAGCTCCATTTGTTATATTGATTTATAAAGACTCCAGGTATTGGTTTCCACCGGCTGTGCCAGCAGCGGGGTGCGCAGCTCCGGCGAGCGCCGGGCTCGGGCCCTGGCAAGGGGCAGCTGGGACCATTCCAGCCACGGGTTTGTGCTTCTGGGGTTTTTGCATGGCTCTTTGTCTGTATGCTCGGGTTTTGCAAATGAGGGACAAGCGCTTCTGCGACGCTCCCTTGAGCACCAGGGAAAGGGCTTGCCAGCAGGGAGGAAAATATCGCAGTTTGGGGTTTCCCACTGGCCGTTGCCGTTTTAACACGATGTGAACAAAGCAGGGGGTTTGGCTGGCACATGGATGGTCCCCAAAAGCTGGCCGGCTCCGGGGAGCTGGGGAGGGTCCTGAGCTCCTCTGCAACGGATTGTGTCAGTGCGGAAAGCTCAGCGTGCTGTGTTTGCACCAGCGGGCACAGAGGTGTCCCAGCAGGTGTGCCCAGGGCAGGGAAGCTCCTGCAGTACGTGCACAGCTAACGAATCGTGCCAGGGAGGGTGGTGGTGCGCAAGGGAGCGACTGCATGAAATGAGACTGGGTGTGTGGATGTCTGCCTCGGTGCCCGAGCTCAGCGGGTCACCCCAGTTCGAACTGTCTGGCCGATGCAGGTGATACGTGGCTGGAGGAGACAGAGGAGACCTCAGTCTTGCTCTGGGATATGGTGGAGGAGACATCTTCATCGCCAAAGGGGTTCTTGCTGCAGCAGATTGTGGTGATCATGCAATTACAGAACTGAAGAGGGGAGGGAAATGGAAGAACGGCAGCACTGGGCGCCAGTGAGGATGTGCTGCGGGGCCAAGAGCCCCCAACAGCCCCTGAGTTGCTGCTCCCCCGGCTGAGATTCAACAACTTCTGGGAAAGAGCAGGGTGCCTGCGGTGACCCCGGATGTGCTGGGAAGCCCAGGGCAGAGGCTCACCCTGCGTGACACGAGGCGTCTCACCTGTTTGCTCGTGAGGACATGGATGATGGGGTTGTAAAGAGAGGAGCTCTTGGAGAAGGCGGCAGGCACCAACATGAGCGTGGCGGTGAGGTCCGCTCCCTCGTTGGTGAAGATCCAGAACGCCACTACTCGTTGCGGTAGTCGGAGCTGTGGGTGTAGTAGTCGGGGCCGCAGGAGCACTGCATCCTCTCTGGCATGCCAGTGAGAAAGGTTAGGATCTTCACCAGGGCCCTCGTTGGGGATGACAGGAGGGGTTCAACCTGGGGACCGAATTCCCCAAGGATGGGTGATGCTCGAAGAGTGGCGTGCGTGTTTTGGGTGAGCTCCTGCCTGGCTTCCCTGCACCCCATGCACCCAGCCTCGCTGGCTCTGCAGCATGCGGCTCCTTCGGGGCCGGCAGCGAGCCACGCAGACATGTTGCTCTTGGGCCATGTAGCATCGATTTGTTGTGACACTTACCCCCTCCCACGGCAAACAGGCTATTTATTTCCCTCTTACGTGGCTGAGCAGCTTGCCTGCTGGGAGCCTCCTGCTCTCCCTCTGCTGCTGGAGGGATGCTGAGTGGGTGCAAGACCCACTGGCTGGATGGGTCCAAGCTTTCGAGGGTTTTGTCTTTGTCATTGCGTGGTGTGGAGGGATGCACAGCCTGCATCTGGAGGAGCCCTGGCTCAAAGGGATGCAGCTCAGGTCTGCTTGGGAGCCAAGGATCAGCTGCCCGGGCAGGGATCCCAGTCCAAGACTGGAGAGGGACCACCTGGCTGCGCCTTGTTGCGGGTGGATGGTAAGGGGACTTTGCTGCCCTGAAGCCACCTCTTGCACGTACCCAAAGGGCTGGTAGGGGCTTGCTGTGACCCCACAGAGCAGGGCTGCAGTGGGGCGTCAGGAGGGGCCGGAGCTGCAGCATCAGAGAAATTATCTCCATTACCTCAGCTCCTCCCTTACGCTCCGGGTGGCCTTTGGCTGCTGCATCGGCTCCTGGCCAGGGATGTGGGTGGGTGCAAGAGCCAGGCGTGGGCTTCAGCTGCCTAGAGGACACACTCGCTGGGGCCTAGCGAGCAGCCCGTGGTGTAGGCAGCCAGCATTGCCTCTGGTTTTGTTGGGGGGGCATTTGTTGGTGGGGGGCTGAAATGCGCTGAGGTGCTGGGAGCAGGACGGATGGGCTCACGGGGAGAGTGGGACAGGAGTGCTGGGACAGGTGCCTCAGGGCTCCCAGGAGCAGTGCTGGGGTGGCAGCACGTCTGCAAGGCCAGGCTTGCCTCCCCAGAGCAGCCTTGCCTACTGGCCTGGTCATCCAAACGCTCTTTATGGTCTGCAGAGAGAAATGGGCTCTTCACAGCATGGGTGAGACGAGCCGTGCCCATCAAAGCCCCTGTTTCTCTGCAGAACATAAAGGGAGCACGAAGGGCTAGTGCAGCTGGAGACACTGAGCCTGTGGCTGCCTTGGTTAGGGGACACCAAGCTGTCGTGAGGCTGACGGCTGAGGTCCCATTTCTGTTCTGACTTGCCTCATTGCCTCTCTCGCGTGGAGCCCTGGTTGTCTCACGTCTGAGCCACAAGCGCGTCTGCTGTCTCACTGGGGTGTTTGCACAGCAGCTGGGGCTGCCGCTGAGCATCCTTCGACTCACCTGGACCAGCCGAAGAGGGATGGAGCAGCACAGGAAAAGGCCGTTACCCAGGTAAAAGCGATGCCCATCGTGGCGTGGGTTGTGGAGAAGTGGAGCTTTCCCATGGGTTTGCAGACGATGGTGTAGCGCTCTACGGCCAAGACGACCAGGGACCACAGGGCAACTTGGCCTGTGGGGGAGAGAGAAAGAGAGAGCGTACGGTGGTGGTGAGAGCGTACGGTTTGTGGTCCTGGGGTTGCAACGAAGAGCAGAGGGGACCGGGGGGTTGGGGATCAGCAAGGGATAACCGGCATCTGATTCGATAACTGACAATCTTCTGGCTGTAACGTGCAAAAGGTCTGAGAGCCGAGGGGAACGTCTGTGCCGCAGTGGGATGCTGGCGACTGAGGAGGGGCTCATGATGGTTTTTTAATCATTTAAAAATCAAGGAGGCAAATCCCACCTGGGCGCAAGGAAGCACAATTATCGGCAAAGACGCCAGATGCGTCCAAACCTGTTGATGCTTTTAAATGTGTATTTCATGAGTCTTCCGCCAGTGCTGGATCAGGGGAGGCTGTGTGGGTGGGCACGCGTGCACATGTATTTATAAGGGATAATTAAACTTCAGGGGATTGGGAGCGTTTAGTCGGTGCTGTAAGCCTGCTAATGCCCCCAGCTGTGATAATCTGCTGATAACTACACCCTGTGCTAGGATTCACTGGAGACCTGCTGCTCGCACAGTGACTGCTTCCCATCAAACTTACTTCCCTGGGAACAGGAGCCTCCTTGTTCTTTACTAGATATAAGCATTGGAAGGGCAGGTAACGCCGCGTGAAAGCCCGCCAGCTCAATCGGAAATGGTGTGGACACATATGATCTTCTGACCCTGAGACGAAGCCCGTCCCTGGCTTGGATCAGGACATTTAGCTTTGCTTTTGCCTGGCAGAATACCCACCTTTATTTTTTTTTTTTCCCCAGATAAGCATCGTTGCAGGAAATTGGCCCATTTGGCGGGGGAGGGGGAAAGTGAGGACCTTGTAGTGGTTATGGATGTCTGCAGCAAGGATTAGCAGTTGTCAGATCCATCATGAGGTGTTGCGTGGGCACGGGGTGCAAAATGAATTTTCCCTGTTTTGCACAGGGGCTTTCTGCAGGGCGAAGCGCTAGCGGCTCTCGTGTCCCTGAGAAATGAAATAAGAAAGCTCCCAAGGGCACCCAAATCGGGTGCAACTGGGACAAGAGCTGAGCGATTATTGCAAAGCCTGGCCCTGGTTTCTCTAGCTCTGTGCAACCCTGAATCCTCCTTCCCCTCGGCGCTGCTGCTCTTCTCTTCTGGTTAAGAGCTGCTACATCTTCCCTTTGCCTACATAAGCTGCGACCCATCTCCTTATGTTGAACTCCTCTCCATGCCCACACCTGTCTTGCGGGGTCCCTCTCCTGAGGGGTATGTCTTCCCCTTCTGAACCATCCCAAATGCTTCTCCTTTTCCCGAAAAGGGAAGCCTTTTGGCGAACATGCTTGACATTGATTCAACGACATGATGCGCGCCTCCCCAGCAGGTCTCTGCTAGCCACTCTGCTAGCTCGGCAGGAGACCCCCTGAATGCACGCTAGGCAGCGTGGCCGGATGACCCCAGCTTCGATCCTGCAAACAAGGATCCTTTCCCAGGCCCATTCATTTCCCCTTGCAGCTGCCTTGCTGGTTGCGAGATGGGCGCTTCTTGGCATCAAGGTCAAACTTGCATGAATCTCTCTCTTCATCCCCGTCTCTGAGCCACAGGGAAGCAGTGCCTTGCGTGGTGAGCTCTGCCCCATGCAACGAGCTGCGACACCGCGGCGGCTTTCGGCATGGAAAGGGTGCTGCAGGCATTGCAGCTGTCCTGATAGCACGATGAAGGAGTGGAATTAGGCTCCTAAAGCCCTGGAGAAGTAAGATCCAAGCTCCCACCCCACAGCCCCTACCTCCCAGCGTGGCGAAGAAACCCTCCACGGCACAGCCGATGGGTGCAAAGACGAAGCAGCCATTCCAGGCACCTAGAAGGTGACCGTGAAGCCAAAATAGGCCACGAAGAGGTCAGCCACTGCCAAGCTGACCAAGATATAGTTGAGCAGCTGCTGGAGCTTCTCATGTTTGAAGGTGACCAGGAAGGAGAGGAGGTTGATGGGCAAACCGGTGGAGATGAGGAAGAAGATGTAGCAGCACACGACACGGTATTTCCAGGGCTTGGCTAGGTAATATCGGGGGTACTCGAAGGGGCTTCGCACCACCCCTGTCTTGTTGGACATAGGCACGTAAAAATTGATGCCTTCCGTCCCATTCATCCCGCCAACGTTATGGCAGCTGCTTTGCTTTTAAAGATTTTTTTTTTTTAAATCAAATGCTCTGGGTTTGTAATTAATTTTGCTTGAACCCTGATTAAAACAAACAAACAAAACAAGGAAGCCCTACTCCCCAATGTGGAAAAATACCCAAGTAAAGGATCCTCCCCACTGAAAAAAATGAATTAATAAGAACAACAATAAATTGGGGAGGGGGACAGGAGGTGGTGCGCTGCTGCTGCTGCTCCGTGTCGAGGGCTGGTGGTGCCTGCGTGCCGGGGAGGTCTTATACCCTTCGGTGTCTTCGAGGGAGCTCGGGGGGTGGCCGGATTAGGGGCTCGACTAGCTTTGTGTGACAAGGGCAGCAGGATTGAGAAGGGTTGGTAGTTTAGGTGTCCTCTAAGCAGCCAGTTGGCCCCCAAGCCTGCATTAAAGTGTATTAAGTGCCATTAAGTGTTTAATATTGTTTAAGGAGTTGGGGGTGGGGGAAGGGATAGGGTTGGGGAGCTCTTTGGCAGAGGGGCAAATGCAGGAGGAGCGGTGGTGAGTTGAGGAGCGGCTGCTTTGGGTGATTGATGGGGAAATGGGTCTGTGGTGGGTCACAGCCTTTGAGGTGTCCCTGGGTGGCCGAAGGACTCCATGGGAGAGTTTTGTGACTGCGGAGCACCCAGCTCTGCCCCGCAGACCTTGGGAAGGTCACTGGGGAAAGACTGGACTGAGCTCCGCCAGTCTGAGCCATGGGCTCGGCTCTGGCTCTTTGGCTGCTCTGTGCTTTTGGTG
The DNA here is from genome assembly GCA_013398225.1 of Steatornis caripensis. Taxonomy (NCBI): domain Eukaryota; kingdom Metazoa; phylum Chordata; class Aves; order Caprimulgiformes; family Steatornithidae; genus Steatornis; species Steatornis caripensis. The sequence goes on from VZSC01004067.1 coordinate 10,344, forward strand.
CTTGGCTCACCGTGGGAGCTGCCTGGTACAGATACGTGTCTCCATCCCAGAGCAAAAACGGGCTCTGCTGACACGGTGTGGGGCTGTGCAAAGGCAGCAGGGGGAAGCTGCTTCCCATCCCAAAGGCTGCAATCTTGGTAAACCCTTAGAGGCAGGTCTCTTGGCCGAATTACGCTCGCATCATGCACCCTGGTTGTGCTAGAGTGCAAAGGACTGTGAATTTCCTCCTCTCTGGGCTGAAGGACGTACGTTATTCAGCTGATCCTCCAAGGATCTCTGGCAGGACGGAGGGAGCACACCATCCAGGAGGCACAGATGGGGCAGGGCCAGCCCTGGGGCTCCCTGTCCCCTGGGGAGCTGCTGCTGAGTGTTTCCCACCCGAGCCCCCTCCCCATCCCAGCGAGTGGGGCGCCAGCCTGGGTTGCAGCTTTGCGAGGATTGGCGGGGTTTAGGGAGGGTCCTGAGCCACAGCTCTAAAACCAGCCTGAGAAAGTGCCACTACTTGCTGGAGAAGCAGCACCCGAGTGCCCTGGGGAGGGAAGGCAAAGCCTCAGCAATGCTGATGTCCTGAAATCCCTGCAGAGACAGTGCCAAGACCAGCACCGGCCTGTAGCCACACTGGGAGAGCAAGCGGGACGGAAAGAAGCTTCTCCTGGTCTCTTAAAACTCAGTTTGGGATGTAGGATCCCCATCGCAGCATACATGAGACTGTGAAACCCTTTTCAGCAGGGTCAGTGCCAGCTTGGAGCACCAATGCTCCATCCCGAGCTCTTTCCCTGTTTTTTCCTTCTGGGTCGTGTGTGCCGCTTCTCCAGGAGACCTGCCTAAGGCGCCTGAGAGAAGCTCTTCCATCAATCTCTGACATCTGGCGGAGCTAATGGCCCTGATCGGTTAACGCGGTAAGCCGTTCGTCTCCTTCCTGCAGCTGCCCTCCGCCAAGACAAGGTGGATGGAAAAAGTCAATGCTGTCTTGCTGGATGAATGAAGTCTTCTGTGAGACGGGAGTTTCTCAGAGCTAGAGGACAGGAGCGGAAGGCTAAGGGGTGCGGGTGGGATGAATGCCCTAATCGCTGACCCGGCTGCACAGGTCTCAGAGGAGCAGAACTAGGACATGGCGGGAGTAAGTGGGTCACATCAGCCTCAGGTGCCCTGGGACAAGGACTCCCCGTGGGACACCTGTGCCTCTCGGAAGTATCTCACTGCACGTCCTGTCAAACCGCCAGTCATGCAATTCCCAGCCTAGGTCTTTTCTAGACTGTCCACGAGCTCTTCCTTGAGGGGAAGATTTTGTTGTGAAGTCCCATAGCTTTACTACTCACAAAGCTGACCCCGGAGGTATTTCATGCCTTTCCTGACCACAGTCAGGCTTCTGGACATGCAGAAGTTGGGTGTATTTTTGCAGAACTAGTAGAGTATTAACGGAGAACCCAGAAAAGCTAATACACGTGAACAGACGCGTACAGGCGTGCATCTCAATTCCAGTGGGTACCTCCCAACTTCCACGGTAGAAAGCGACTCTTTTCAGCTAAAAGGTTTCACTGCAATGGTCCACCTTCGAAAGACTGGGACCTTGCTGTCAGTGCCAGCAGCATCCGAAAGCTCCGGTGCTTCTCCAAGGTTTTGTATGCAAACACAGTTATCTCATGCGCGAGTTGATTTTCATCTCCCAGAAAGTAATTGTCACCTCCCATCTCTGTGAGGCTTTCTGCCACACCTTTGCCGTGTCCCGTCTTCTCCTGAAGAATGACGAGTTGTACGAATGCAGTACGGCCCTGGGGAGAAGAGGTGAAAGGACCGTCTGGTGTGGGTGGTGGGGGAAAGCATCCGCAGTATTTTTGGCACAGAGGGGTTTTTGGTTTTCCACCTTGATCGGTGCAAACCCTCTCCGCTCCCTCTTTCAGCCAAGCTACGGTGCAACTTCGGCTTCATGCGTGGTACCCAGAAACCTTTCGTATGGAGGATTGCCAACAACTGGACCATGAGGACTTTCACCTGACCTTCAACTAGGTCTGGACAGGGACCTTTCCCTTTTTGGGAGCAGAATGCGTAGCAGGTACGCCTGAGTCGGCTCTGTTGTGCTAACAGGGTGTCTGGGGGACTTAGAGCTCTCCACAGGTCAGCGACAGCCAGAGCGATGCCGAGGGCCTCGAATAAACTCAGCAGAAGAAAATGACACCAGAGAGGAGAGCTGGCTCCTCCAGGACGTGTCCTGAATGCAACCTCTGTCCCCTCTGTGTGTCTGTCGCAGAAATGGGAAGTGATGCCTTTAATTTGGTGTGTCTTAGCAGGGGAACTTGACGGGCTGTCTCCCAGAGAGCTCTCAATTGTTTTCTATGCTGACTCTACGACAAAGAAGGCAAGAGCAAAATTCAGGCCCTGTTTAATGTGAGAGCAGAGGCTTGTTTTCTTTGTGTTTGTCCTTAAGAAAAGGAAGAGTTTTCTTCCCTCTCGCAGGTTTTTTTTCTGCTTTGCTAAGCTCTTTGAGATGAGATTGTCTCTTATTCATTGTTTGTCAGCACATTGCGTGACAGAGCCCTGAGCTGCTCTGGGCTTTCATGTCCTGTGTAAAGCAAGAAATGATAATTATAATCAAATAAGTGGCTTGCACTGAGCTGATACTGTTGGTTCACTGGGCTTGAGCGACAGACAGAGCAATCTACGCAGCTGTGCCGGGGGAGGTGGGCTTCCTGGAGCGTGGCAGCCTTTGCTGTGCCTCTCCTCATCCGCGCGCACAGCTCTTCCTTGCTGCTGGGGCAAAGGCACAGGAGCGACTTGCCCGAGGGCACGCAGGGAATGGCTTGCAGAGCAAGGTGTAGAGAAATGCAAAAGCAAAAGAAATCGGTCATCTTTGCTTAAATTCCGGTGGAGAACTAATGCACAGAACCTTGAACCCTGGCCGCGAGCACCAACGCCGCATGCAGAATGGTGCAGAGCTCGCTTCTGAGCACTTGGCGGGTTTTATAACGCGCTACCCCGAATCTCCCTCCTGGAGGTGCTCATTCCTGGTGGGCAGGAGAAGAGGGAGGAAGGCAGGAGCATCGCAGTGCCTCCCGGTACCCCCGGCTGCCCTGGGAAGACCCGGTTTCCCCATATCAGATAGCAGCCATGCATGGCTGCTGCACTGAGCCGCTTATGCCGGGCTTGTGAGCTCCCTCGCCAGGAAAGGGGTTAAAGAAAGATAAAGTCAGAGCGTTATAGAGACCATATGGAGGGGAAGAAAACCCTTCATCCTGTAATTGGATTCATTGCCGGTGGAGGTGAGGCTGAGTGAAGCTGACAGGTCGTGATGGACGAGGCGTTGCCAGCCACCCCGTCCAAAGCAGGATGTGTGTGCACAAACTTGTAGATCAATCCATTAGAGTGGATCAAATAGATTTAAACGTGTGACAGGGAGAAGGAGGACACAGATGTATTTACAGTTTGGCTCTGTGGGCCATTCCTCCCTCGGCAGGGATTAGCTCGGCTGCGGCTGGCGGCTCTGAGGAGGCAGCCGTGCCCTCTGCCGACAGCCGTGACGCCGGGGCTGGCTGCCTGCTGCTCCTCCGGGCTTGCGTGGTCGCGTTCATCCAGGACAAGGATCTGGTCATGCAGAGGGAGGTTCTTTGTGCCATGCCCTTGCTTCTTTCCCGAAAAATAAAGGCTTACAGAAGCCTGTCTCCTGCCTTGCAGCCCCCAACGGGCTGCACCCATGGGCTCTGGGCTGGAGGAACCCCAGCTCCTGTCTTCTGTGCATGTTCCCCGTCACAGCTTCTTCTCCAGGCTCTCCCCACCAGCACAGCCTCGCAGTGGGTGGATGCACCAGAGCCAGAAGGCAGTTGGGAAGCGGGGAGAGCTTCACTGCTGCCAACCTCATCTCATTTGCATGGTATTCTCAAGCAAGCAGGCCCCTGTCACCTCCCAGGCTTTTCCTCCTGCCGCTGATCCAGGTAACATCCCTGCAAGCACCGCAGGATTTCCTTGGAGAGACACAAAGTCTTTGGGGCCTGTCATTTTCTTGCCAAGGAGCTGAGCAATCCTGGCTCAGCTGTGAACCTGCACCACTCCGTGTGGTGCTGTCAACACTTTTAACTAAGTGATAAACCAGGGCTGTAGCAGAGTAGGCAGGTTTGCAAGACAGTCTCACCGGCCACACGGCACCACGGGATGAGCAGCCAGCACAGCTTAGCAAATCCAGGCAGCACACACACATTTCTCTGTGTGTTAGCAGCTGTGCGAGGGAGCAAGCCATCCTCCAGCGAGGGTGATGGCCGATGCAAGGGGGAGGATGCTGTCTGCTCCAGTGACATCTTCCTGTCTTGCAAACTGCAGTCGGTCCCTTGCTGGATTTTGTTCTGGTTTCTGGGCTATTTGGGCCGGGGAGGTGTTAGGCAGGAGTTAACAGGGAGAGCTGGGAGCCAGGGATCTATGTCCAGCTCTTCTCTCCAAGCTCTGCTTTGCCCAGCTAGCAGCAGGTGCTTAACGGGAAAGTCAGAGAGGCAAAAGAAAGGCTTTCATTTAATTCTGAAGGGATGCAGGAGCACAGCACCACCACCTTCGTTTTGCAGTGGCCAGCAGCGCCCAGCTTTGGGGACGGCTGAGCTGTCAGAAAATGTGGTTTAGGCAAATAGAAATGATCCAGCTCTTTTATTTGTAATTTGTAAATCTCATTTGAAGTTGAACCCTGTTATTCCTGAGGGCCTTATTGTGGATGGTCGTAGCCCTCTGCAGCGATGCTTTATACATGCTGTTTCGTTTTGTCGTAACTGGGTCATTTTTTTTTATTATTTCTTGTGCAGAGCCCTTGGTTTTCCCTGTGGAAGCCTGGAGACTGCTGTGCCACGGCCAGCTGGGTTATAATCTTCTGGGAAATAGTACAGTGGAAATTTGGGGGTTGCTTTCTTGTTTTCTGCTTTCCAGCAAGGCTGTTCCCTGGTGCCTGGCTGGGCTGGCTCCTTGCTCCAGCGTCCCTATGGGACCACCAACAGCCAACCTGGTGTGCCGGCTCCCGGAAAAGCCATGTCCTGGCGGCACTTTGGGTGTCCCAGGGAGAATCCCTCACATCACTGCTCTGGCCACACTCTCAGCCAGCCGAAGAGCCCCATTCCCTGCCTCTTGCCCCATTTTGAGGCCCCTGTTCCTCTTGATGGTGGCTGGGTATCCTGCGTGGGATTAATTTTTGTCCATTTCTTGCTGTCCCTGCTTTAAAGCCTTCTAGGGATTTGCTTCAGACCAAACGTGTCCACTTTCTCCCTTTGCCCTTCATCCTGTAATTGGATTCATTTCTTCCACCCAGCCCACCCCAGCCTTCTCCGTGTCCCTTTACAGAATGGTGCTGCCTCCGGGCTTGACCTGCAGCCACTGAAACCAGCGGAGGGGTTTGCACCGATTCCTGTTGCACGTTGAACCCCACACTGGTACAAGGACCCTTTGCTTTTGCGGCTCCCGCTCCCTTGCCGTTTGCTGCCTCTCTCTCCTTCCCCCGCGCGATGTGTGCTCCCTGCCGCCTCCGCATTGCCCGTTGCGTCTCTGCTGTCTCACCAGGTCTTGGCTCCGCACAAACCCCCTGAGCATGTGCTCCTACGGCATGAGAGAAGAGGTAAATGCAACAGATGAGCAAAGCAATGGCAGGATTGTCTGGAAACTGATTGATTTTTCCACTCCTTTCATTAATTTCCTTAGTTCCCAATCTTTACTGTTCCGCTCTCTAAAGCCTTTGTGGGTGCGAGGCTTTTCACTGAGGTTGCTATTCATCACCTAAGCAAAATTTCCATGGATTAAACAGGCATTTTATCAAATTTGAGTCCTATGCTGGAATCAGACCTGGCTGGACGGGCCCAAATATCTTTGCAGATCTCTCTGCTGTTGTCTGAGTTTTCCATTTGGTTTTCCCGGCCCTGTGTCCCAGCTGGGGTGGATGTGCCGCTGCATTTCGCTGATCACCAGGTTTCTCCCACGGGGAACACTTACCAGCGAGCACTCTGTCTTGCCATGTGTGCTGTCTCTCTTCCACCCCGAAGGCATCTGACCCTGTTTCCTCGTTGCCTCACAGAACGAATTGGTGCGTTGAAAGACTGAAAGGAGATAAAGCAGCAGCAAACGCATCTCTCCTGTTGCAGATAAACTGCTATTAACTGCTGGGCTTTCTGGATCGAGAAGGACAACTGTCCACTGAAAGCACTGATAAATCCTGGGCATCCAGCATAATCCTGTCCACTGTATCGGGAAATCTCTTGGGAGCTGGCAGCACTGAGCACAGCCATGCCTTTTCACGCTGCGGTTCTCCCATGGGCAGATAATCTTCATCGACAACAACTGCAAAGGCTGGAGGTTGGATCCTGGCTGCTCTTAACCTCCCCTTCCCTTGCCAGCAAAACAGCCGCTGCCTTCTGCTGCAAGACGGGGTTGCCTGCAAACTTCGTCTGCGACGGTGACCACAGGACTGAATTTTGCATCCCGTGTGTGAGCAAGAACATCATACGCCCTCCTCCTGCCGGTTTGACAGTGCAAGTGGCCCTGCAAAGCAGCGATTTAATGCACTTCTTGGTGCCTTAGCCTTTCGTCTTGCTATGCTTAACCTGATATATTGTTGTTTGATACAGGAACAGCAGGGGGGGTAAAAGGAGGTAATAAGAAAATAAAAGGTCAGTGGGTGCCTGGTGTGTGTAAAAGGCTAAATTACTCTTTCATCAAATCTAATAAATATTTCCTGTGAGTGGGGTAGGGAGCTCCGTTTCTGAAATGCTAAGTGATTTCCTGGCCTCAGAGCCTCAGCCCGGGACTCGGATTATCAGACACAGGCAGGGTGTCCCATCGCCACCCGCAGCGTCTCACCTGCCCCCGGGTCCCGGCCAGCCAAGCCGTGCGTCTGCAGCATCCCGAGAGGCCAGGGCAGCTGGGTGCGAAGGGAGAGCAGCCGCCCGCGAGGAACGAGCCAGCCGTGGACCCTCACTGCGCGTGGAACTGCATTTTTCTACTATTCCTAAAAATATTCCAGAGCCTTCAAGTGAAAACCCGGTGGTTTGGATTTGAGCACCAAAATGGAAACAAGATGAGATGCATCCCGTCTTGTTTTCTCACCTCCTCTCCCTTCTCTCTTCACTTGTTCCAGATCGGGGAGAGAATGGCAAAGGAGTGACCAAACATGAAGAAAAACAAAGCAAGGAAACATTTTTCTCTTGTTTTATTTTTTCCTGGTTTGAGAGACTGTAAAGTTTTTATAAGCACAGAAATTGGTTTTATACAAAAAAGGGATTTTAAAGATTTTTTTATTTCATTCCGATAGAAGATGATTGTTAGGGGATAGGACACTTTGGCCAGTGCCAGTCTCCACCACTGGTAGGAGAAGCTAAATCCATCCAGGCTACTGCAAGAAACGTGTTTTGCTCTTTCTTTTGTCCTTCGATGGAGAAACTGAGGCCGCAGACAGGACTTACGGGTGTGCCCAGTTTCGGGGTGTCCGCTTCAGCTCACCTCGGGCCTGGTTTCCAGAGACTTTGGCATTATGGGGTGCAGCGCTGACTTGTCAGGCTTTAAGCGCCCGTGGGAAGCTCTTGCAGGTGCACTGCAGCCCCAAAGGAGCTCAGTGAGTTGCTGAGGATGTAAATCATCACGGTCCCGCTGGAGATGGGTCTGCTGCAAATATCCTGCTCTGGCTGGGGGTCTCTTGGAGATGGTGGTGCTGAAGAGCTACAGAGCATTGAACTTGCAGGTAAAACTGAGATCGCTGGCTCTGACAGGCAAGCAGTGGGATGCTCCTTACCCTCTGCTGCACATCCAAACCTTCGCCTCCTTCCCCGCATCTGACCTGCACCTTCTCCCCAGCTCGCTGCTGTCAGCAAGAAGAGCTTCTGGTCTCTGGGTTGGCTGTGAAAACCAGGCAGAGTGGGAGGAGAGAGAAACAGCGCAAGACAAATTCCCCATTAATCTACAAGATCTTTATGTGCTGCTAGAACCAGGAGGGCGAACTGTTTTGGGGAGTCAGCAGGAGTTAAATCCTTGCTATTGATTCTCGCCCAGCCCGTCTGTGCAGCCGTGAATTACCGTGAATTACACCATGGAGCAGTGGGGAGAAATTGAAGTGGGCGCCAGGCAAGTGTGGGGACGGGAGGGGGAAGTCTGCACCCTGAAAGTATTTATGCTGCAAACTAACACGTGTCTTAAACCTGTGAGCCTTCAAATATTTCTCTAGCACTCATATTTTGAAAACCGCATTAAAATTTGCCACTGGTGCTTTATTCACTAGGAGCGTTCGGCAGCCACAGACAGCAGCGCCTGCTAGGTCTGCAACGTGTCCGTGCAGAGACAGCAGCTGGGGATGCTGCCTGGGCTGTGAGAAAGAGCTTTCTGCTCCTGCCTCTGAAGCAGGGAGCCGAAAATGAACTCTTTACCCTCGTCGACTTCGGCTGTGTGACTGCAGATGTTCAGTTCAGCAGAGCGTGCGCCGCATTTTTCGACCCATCTGACTCCAAGCAAAAATAATTTAATGCGAGCTGGGTGAGAAAGACATTCCCCCTGGCATCAGGAAGGGGAACTGGGGCTGGGGGACGCGGTTTTTGGCAAGCCTGATGGCTGCTGTGGGTCTGGTGGGGCTGGGAGAGCAAGCTGGATGTGCACAAAGCTGTGTCCTGCCTTTACATATGTGCCAGCCCCCTCCAAGGAGGCTGTGGGATACGGGGGAAGAGAGGGTGATTTGGCCCACGGTGGCTGTCAGGGCTAGTGCTGCAGCTCTGACGCTCACCCCAAATCAGAAGCCTTGCTGGGGGACACCCCAATGCCTGACCAAGAGTCAGGCGGAGCAGCAGTGCAGGATTTTAGTCCTTTACAGTCTCCCCGTGTGCTCTCTGCTCCCTGCGTGAGCCTAGGGCTGAAATTCAGCTTCAGACTCTTATTGGCTTCCATCTCCTTTTTTTATTTTTTTTTTTTTTGTCTATGCAACCCACTTGCCAAAATACCCCGAGCACAGAGCGGCTTGGAGGGAAAAGTACAGGACGTGGAGACAAATGCTCAGTGTCGCTGGCACAGGGAGCTCATTTCCCCTTGATTCCTTGACGTTGCAATTGATGCATGGCTTAATGGACTTCCCTACTACTGCCAGTTTCCTGTTAAAATTGCTCCCAATTATGGCAAACATTTAACTTTAGGTATGAGCAGAACTGCAAGCAACTCCATTTTGCACATCATATTTTTGTTAAGCTCCTAACCTCTGCTGCAATTTTGCTTCATAAAACAAGGAGAGTTTCGGGGGCCTGCAGATCGCGAATTGTTATGGGGACTGCAGCAGGACAGGCTTTTTGCATTATAACGCCAGAGAGTGAGGTTTCCAGCTGTGATTTTTATTTTCGTTTATCCTCATTTTGCATCGGCAATGGGCACGTGCCAAAAGCTGCTGTAACGGACTGGGCAAACCTAGAGCAGTAAAGGTGCCTGTTGCTCTCACCCACTCCGGTCCTTCCACTGATGAAGTTCTGGAGCGAGGACCCTTCTTTTCAGCTCTGTTTCTTTTCCCTTTGGAATACCCTTGCATAATTCAGAGGTGAGCCTGGCAGACAGTATCCAGCTGATATAGATATGGTTAGTTTTCTCCTTCCCTTTTTATTTTAAAGGTTGTCCTTTCCAACGCGGAAGGCTTCGTTGCAGATGGATGGGAAAGCTGCCAGCCAGCCGCATTTTCGAGGTAAAAGGGGACAAGACGTGGGGAAGTTTAGTGCTTTGAAAAAGTGACCTTTCTTGGTAATTAATTTGTCACTTCCCAACACCATCTGCTGACTTGTCAGCTGCATCCATCATAACCATGCAAAAAACACTGGAAAAGTCAATTAAAATGAGAACCGGTGTCAAATGGGCTTTGTGTAAATTCTTTAGCAAATGGGGGGCAGGGAGGGGGAATAATCTGTCGTGTAATGTCCTTTTCATCAGCACACATACACACGGTCCTGGGGAGAAAAACTATGTTGTTTCTGGAAGTTTGATAGCTGGGACCGCTTCACTGCCCAGTGATAAGCTGCAGGAAATGCCCAGGGATCGGGGCAGCATCTTAGTGACCACCACGTTTTTTAAGGAGGGGTTTTGCCCAAATCGAGCATTATTGACTGTAGCGACAGCAGCGAGACCAACATGCAGCGCAGTGTGTACACGTCGTATTGACCAGCTGCGACGGAGCTAGGTGAGAAAAGGCATTTTATGGGCTCTTTTCCCCTTGTCTCCAGCAAATACTGCCAGTGCTTAGCTGTCAACCAGCCAGGCAGGAATGCTGCTGCACACCCCTGCTATAACACCCCATAAAGCCATTTGATGCAGGAGAATTTCATTGCTTCCCCAACCCATTTTTTTTTCCCTCTTTCATATTTTTTTCCTCTTTCATCTCGCCTCGTTGCTCTCAGGTTTCCTCGTGCGTAGCCGCCCATCTGTGAGAAGCACCGGGACGTTTCTGGGCTGATCCCAAACCCTCCAGCATCAGCACCTGTCTGATGGTCTTGGGAGAGCAAAGATGAGATCTTACGCAAGTCGCTTGCTCTCTCTGCACCTCGTTTGTGTGGAGAGAGATGTCAGTGCGCGGTTTTGTGTCCCTGAGGGGGACCAGTGTGTCCAGGACTGAGAGGTGCTCAGTTATGATGGTAGAAAGGGCCACATGAAGACTCAAAATGGACAGATAAATCCCCTGAACTGCTTTGCTATCTCCTCGCTTGTTTGCTCCATTTATAAAGCTTTTTGGTGATAGATCTAGCATGTATAGTTTTATTTATTATTTTAATATTTAGCTCCTGCCAGAGGATTTATTACCTTAAATCCATGCTTTTTTTTAATGCTGGTGGGTCAAACTTCATTCTGTATCATGCTTATTTCATGGCATCATTCTTATTATTGTGATTTGTTCACGTTACAGTAGAAATATAATTAAGACACGGGCATCGTCTTACTGCTGGAACACTCACATCATAAAAGCTTTATCCTGGGGGGCTCACGATCTAAAAAGATGAAGTGAGTGTCATGGTTTAAAGCTGGGCTGGCTTATGGATGGGGAAACTGAGGCAGGGAGAGAGACCCTGTCCAGCTGTGGGACCCACCAAGAACACCTGCCAGCCTAAAGGCAGAAACCTGGGGAAGGAGGAAAGGGGATCTTCCTGGAAACGAGAAACTCTTAAAAATCCAATGCAGATAACAACATTCCCTGTCCTGCAAGCCCGTTTCCATGCAGGCCAGGTAGCCGTTCCTCAGCTCTGCTGGAAGTGCGTGCACCTGCGCAGGTAAGTGATTGCACGCCGGTGCCTGTGTGCCTATATAAAGGGTGGGAAACCCAGCAGGAACATCCAGGCGTGAACAGGAGCAAGAGGAGATCTGACCACCAGCACCCTGTGGCTGCGTTCGCCAGGTAGGTGCTTGGTCTCTGCTCCCATTTGTGAGCTTGGTGGGGTGGGCGCTTCACGGGCACGCCGATAGGCGCTGGTGTTGCCAGCACGTGTTGGCTTCACAAAATCGATGCTTAAACAGGGGGAAAGGTGCTTTCTGCTCATGCCCCATCGTAGAGCATTGATTCCACCAGCTCCTGCCTCCGTGCTCATTGTGAGCACCCAGCACACACTGGAGCACGCTGCAGAGGCGCAGGGAGCCCTGGGTGCCCTCTGCACTCAGGGAGCAGCTTTGAACAGACAGAAAATGAGTCACAGGCAGTTCCTATTGACAGTAACGATTGCAAACTTTTTTTTGGAAGATAGCTCAGTAGATATATGTACTGTCTTGTCACTGTGCTCACGCCAGTACCAGGTGAATGTTCGCCCCTCCTGCCCCCGGGTTGGCATTTCAGCCTGTTTTACGCATACAGGAGCAGCGCTGGGCAATGCCGCACCCAGCCCCATGCGACTGCAGTACATTGTCTTGCTGATGCTGAACTTGGGATCCTTCTGCTTTGTGCTTTCTCTTTGCAGCTGGGAAGTAAATTCACTAACAACAAAGTACATAATCTGCCTGGAGAGGCATTGAGCTAGAGATCTCATGTGCTGAAAGACATGTCCTGCTTAAAAAATAAGGAAGGGACATTCAGAAACAACTTTTTTTTGACCGGAGTAATGTGTGGGGGTGTTCCTCTGGGGGAAGAGGGAGCAAATCAGTTCACAAAGGGGTAGTGAATAAGACATGGAGATGACTGCATTTATTTCTTTGTATACAGCAGTATTTTATTGCGGTGATAGAATAAATGAAAAGGCACAAAAGAGTAATGCTGCTGAGATAACATAGTGTTATCAGCAAATATGTCTACCGACATGCTGTATTGTAGGGGGAGAGCCTGAGAAATCCTCCTGATCACTGCAGCAAATGGTGCGTCTGGCTGGGTCACCCCAGGCGATGTCCCGGTGCAGCTGACAGCTTTGATGACCCAGCATGGGTGGGCAGGCGGGAGATGGCACTGGTGCTGCCCTAAGCGGTGCCGAGGGAGAGGAGAGGGGCTACAGCCGCCTTCGCTTGCCTTCAGCCCTCCCCTGGCCTGGTGCGCGGCGGAGGGATGTGACTAGCAAGGGCTGCAAAAGGGAATATTTATTAACTTCCACTGGCCTTCGGTTCAATACTACCTGATATTTATGGGAAATCTAATTTAGGGGTCAAATTTGACCTAACAATGTCTTTTCAATAACGTCCAAACCAAGAAGTTACTGAAACTAATTAAGGATGAGGCTCCAATCAGGTAGAGTAGTTAAGCTGTGGGACCAGACTTCATTAAATTCGTCCAGAGAGAATATTTTAATATTTAAAGAGAACACTTAATGTTTACGTAAGTCCTCTTCTGATGTGAAGTCGCTGTTAAATCACTTCAGAAGGTAGTTTCTAAAGCCCTTTATACTAGACTCTTACAGAGCCAGGCTTGCAAATGCCCTTCCCAGCTCTTTTGGACCCCGCGAGGCTTGTTAAAAGATTCAGTCCACCAAGGCAGGTTTTCAGGGGTGAGGAATATGAAAACAAAATTTAACAAAACATCTATTTGTCTTAAGGTTTTTCTCTCTTACAGCAACACTCTGTCTCCCTTGCTGTCAGTGGGATTGATGGAAGCGTTTTGCTCTGGATGCGTGCGGGTCTTAAGCCAGTACAGCTGGAGGGCTAAAGCTTGCAGAACAGAGGGAGTCTTTAACAGGGCTGGGCTTGAAGTCTCTGGAGATACTGCTCAAGAACAAATCTGTTTACAGAAAAAGGTTTGAGAGGAGAATTGTCAGTCAAGACACTTCTGTTCTTAGCTCAGGAGCAACTGGAAGAGTAAATATACCTCTAGTTAGCTCATGGATAAATTAGATTGCAGCTGACCACAAGCCAAAGGGATTTCTTGTCAAACGGCCCTCTCCACTAACATCCCGGTATCTTCTTCCCTGTGTTGTTCAGACTCTCACGATGGTTTCAAAGAAGGTGGTGGCCAGTTTGCTCTTGGTGTACGGGGTGTCTATGCTGGCTGAACAGACCGAAGGTTTCGTGCCATTTTTCACCCAGAGCGACTTCCAGAAAATGCAGGTAACCTCTAAGAAACTTGCTGCAGGGGCTGGAGCCCTGAATAAAGCAGGAAAGGTGCTTTGTCACCCCTCATCCCTCGACTTCTGCCAATTCACACCACGCCACAGTCGTTCCCATCACCTGCCCCTTCTGTTCAAACACTCGTCCCAAAGTTAAGGGCCCTGGGAGACAGCAGGGACAATTTTTAAGATGTGGGACTAGAAAGGAAGATTCTGGACTCTTTTACATATGAACTAGAAGACCTGTGTGAGTTATCATCTGCAGCTAGTGGGTCTCGTTTTTCTTCCCTCCATGCTAGTGGCTTCAATATTTATAGAGAAGCTGCAGCCTCCCGTCACCATACTGATGGGTCTTTTTTGTTGCAACAAATAATTAACATCCTCCAGATGGTTGTCACCTCTGGGATGTGCAGAGAGGAGAATGTTTTTTTCTTTTGATGTGAAACTAATACTGTTGAAAGGTGTCAGGCAGGCAGCCTCAGAGACTGCATCTTCTTAAACACAGCTAAAGTGAGCTTCCCCCGCACGACACAACCCATTGATGCTGGGGAGAAATCCTGTTTCCAACACCTATCTGCTCGCTGGATAGCAACTGCTTGTTGTGGGAAGTACAATCATCCTTCAGCCTGCTTGAGGAAGATGATGGAGATGCATGCGCAGTCCCCAGATCGTTCATACATCACGACCGTTGTAGCTGTCTGCTAGTGATTGAGGGTCTTCTAGATGTACGTGGGTGAAATCAGCCTTCCAAAGGCTGCCTCCTCCTCTGAGCACACATTCAAACCAAAGCGAGTGCACAGCAAGCAGGCAGTTTGGTACTGAGCACAGCCTTCGCTGCATTTTACAGGTCCTGTCGTGTTTGTCATATCCCAAAGCAACTTTATCTTTTCTCTTTGGGCTGGGAAGAAAGGGAGGGTCCTGAAGCCAAGCTTAGCCCGAGAAGTGGGGAAGGACTGACATTACAGACCTGCAAGAAGGGCTGGTAATATGTACCATCTGCGCAGAACTCTCCATTTGCAATGAGGCTGTGCAGACTTTTATTAAGCTTCATTGCCACTGCTACAGAGCAGAACTAGGAGCAGGCCTCTGGAACAGCTCTGTAAGGTCGGTATATTTGGCTACCACATCCCGTTAACAGTGTTATCTTGCACGGATCCAATGAGTCATCTAGGAGTGTCAGGTTTGCTACAGATCATTATGCACAATCCTGTAACCAGACCTTTCCTGCAGCCTCTGCTGTGTGCCAGAATTACAGTCCCCAAGGCCATGCTGACCACAGCTGATGGATCCCTTCCCAGTGAGCTGTGGCCCTGGGGAAGGATGCTGCATTGGCTCCAGGCAGCAGTTAGTTAGATCTCCAGTCCCTCTGGTTTTCACAGAATCCCAGCATGGTAGGGGTTGGAAGGGACCTGCGGAGATCCCCCAGTCCAACCCCCCCACTAAAGCAGGTGCCCCCAGCGCAGGGGGCACAGGGATGCGTCCAGGCGGGGTTGAATGTCTCCAGAGGAGATTCCACAGCCTCTCTGGGCAGCCTGGGCCAGGGCTCGGGCACCCTCACGGCAAAGAAGTTCTTCCTCACGTTCAGGGGGAACTGCCTGTGCTCCAGTTTGTGCCCGTTGCCCCTTGTCCTATCGCTGGGCACCACTGGAAAGAGTCTGGCCCTGTCCTCTGCACACCCGCCCTTTAGACATTGATAAGCATTGATTTTGTGCCCAGCTCTGCAGGCTCCTGGCTGCTGGGCATCACACTGATGTGGTGCAGAGTGAGTTTGATACCCGCACGTTGCTGCATCCCAGCATCACTGTCCTGTTTGCTCTCTACTGTGAAGTTGCAGGAAAAGGAGAGGAACAAAGCAGGGCAGAAGAAATCCCTGACCTCACTACAGCAGCTGGAAGAGGAATGCTTCTCTAAGCAATCTGGTGCAGACGTCAATAAGGTCAGGATCATGCAGGTACGTTGAACCATGCAACTCTAAGGAGCCCACGAGGGCACACAGGGGGACAAGTAGCCCAAGAGCCAGCCCACAGGGCCTGACTGCAGAGGAGTGTTTAGTGGTGCTGTGAGAGAAGGCAGCGGGTGTTACCGGGGAGCTCACAATCAATATAAAGGAATACCACCCATTTCCTGCCAGGCATCCAAGCAAGATTGCATCAGAGAGAAGTTTTACCTTCATCCTATAAATGATCTTGGACGTTCAGCAGCCTGGTCACCCTGCAGACCCACCTGGCTTCTCCCTTAGGAAGATGGGAACAACAAGAGGTCTTTTTTTGCCATTCAGTGAACACCAGCCAACTGCAAGGCAGGAATTTGCAGCTCTGCTTCAGCTCTGGGTTTGACTTGTCGCTTTTTCACCCAGATCCAGATTAGCTGCCCGGTGTCACCTCCAATCTCACAGTCCTCTGCACTGGCAAGACCTTATTTATACACTTGGGCCTGTAGAGCTGCACCTCGCCAAAGTCTGTATACAGAGCAGAAAATTGCCAATTTTAGGGATTTAAGTGCCAGTCTAAACCCTCAAAGGCATGCTTACCTGGTTAGCCAAGTCTGAAAATTGTGCTTTTCCACTTGAATACAGGTAACTCTTTGCCCTGTCCGTGCAGCCGCTCCTGCGGTGAGCTCGGCCATTCTCTCTGCCACCAAAAGGAGCATGCGGGTCCACCCCAAACTGCGGCAGAGAGTGAATGGGACAGGCAGCGAGACTAGCTACATTGGAATTTGGCCAAGACACAGGTTAATGTGCAACTACTCTCGCAAACATGGCGCACAAACGATCAGTAATAGGATTTAAACAGCAAGGATTCACACCTCAAAGCATTAAATAACTGGCACATCCTGCTATCGTAACACTCCTCCTGCTGCAAGCACGAGCCCTCCTGTGCCTCCAGCCATGACTGGAACAACTCTGTTTCCTTCGGGTGCATCTGAGCCACAGCTGGCTCAAAGTCAGTCGGTCTGGAGGAAGGATGATGTCTCATCCTCAGCCTTTACTAAGGCAGGGTGCTTCACCAGCATCAGTATAGCTGATGGCTTGAAGGGTCAAGGTGTGAGGATTATAAGGTTCAGAAACTTTGTTCCTCTTTACAATCCCTGTTGCTAGGAGGTGACTTTATCTGTGTTTCTGAGTCAGCCCATAGATAATCCCATGCACGCAAACTTTGGCACTCAACAGCACAAGATTGCATTGACTTCAAAATGTTGCTTTTCCCCATATAAGATCATCCTCTCCCTTCAAATCAGCCCTAGACCCTCTGCTGACTCGAGCAAAGTGGGGTCAAAGCACCCCAACCTGCCTGCCTCTGCTCCCCTCACATTTTCCTTCTGACTTTTCTGGCTTCCTTCGCAGCTAGCTGTTCCTGTCAGAGCTGGGATGTGGCTCACCCCAAGGCAGCTGGAAAAATACCAAGATGTCCTGGAGAAACTGCTACCAGAGATGTTACAGGACACCCCAGACGGTACTGTCAGGAGGTTGATTTCTGCCTTGGGAATTCTGCCTTTCCCTCCTCTCACCAGCTTATCATCACGGAGATATTTATATTCCTCAGAAGGGCTTTTGTGTCATGTTTGCTCACTTTCCAGAGTCCTCAGATACCCCACCCGCTCTCGTGTACACGCTCTTCTTCTGGGAAGGTTATTCACTCTCTTAGGGTGCTGTCTGTGCCCTACAGCTGATATTGACTGTTAGCAGCATTGCAACACTTCCCAGTAGCTCTTCTCGGCACTGCTTCCCACTTCCCTACTCCTCCTCCCAAGAAGTCCTCAGTCTTCAGGACGCAATTTCCAACAGAGCTTATAATGCAAGCTACACCTGCGAGGCAGCTCAGCACCTGCAGTCAGACCTGAACGCCTTGCTCCCGGCACAGGGGCTTAACACTAACACTTAATTACGGCTAGAACTAGCTGCAAATCGGCGTGTTGAGCGCTAACAAATCCATCCCTGGGCTTTGCTCTTAGTGCGTGGGAATTGCAACAGAAAATATCCAGGGGCAGTTTGAGATGCAGCTCTTCCTCCCTGCAGACTTGAGGGGTGGTGCAATGGGTCTCACTAGTGTTATCTCTGGACTTTTGTCTTATCTGGGCTTAAATGTCCCAAACAAGAGGGTCCCCTCTGTCCCTGTGGGAGTTGTTACCCTGCTTTGGCTGTGCTGATCTTCTAGCTTTTTAGTTCGGGAGCTGAGGAGGAGGAAACAATATACAAAGCCTAGGAAAAACTTAATGACGAGTTTAAGGACACTTGTTCTTGCCTCTCTTCTTTTTAGCTGACTGATATCTGCAGAATCAGAGGAGAAAGTGATATAGCTTGCTGAAGCTAAAAGACTCCACTTATGTAAACGAAATCTGTAGAAGAGATTAACAACAAAATCTGAGGTGAGATAATAAAATGCGCAGTGTAATTAACTGGAGGATTTGTGTCGTCTTTTCTGCATGCCTCTCAGCCAAATGGCAAGCAGCAAGTTTGGGAAAGAGGGAGGGTTTCCAGTTCTTGAGAACGTCACCATCAGTCTGAGAATTGCAAAGCATGTTGCAAAGCCTGAGTAATTAATTGTTGTGGACTAAAGAGATTTAGCCCTCCCTTTTGGCAATGAGGGAAGCTGAGGCAAATATTTACCAAATTTCCTAGCCAAACTGGTGCCCCAAGCGTAGGAAGAGGAGTGTTGGGGGACCTGGGTGTCCCTAAGTGGGCTCCCTGCTCTGGACGAGGGAGGGCACTCTCTCCCACACTGCTGAGAGAAAGCAGGAGCCCTGATTTGCAGTTCCTACCTGTGCTCTTAACCCCCTCTTACTCACCCAAGCGATATAAATCTAAATAACACTGTGAGGAGCACCTCTCCCGTAGCTAGGATGTGAGCAGGCACAGCGTGTGTGAAACAAGGCAGAGCTCTGGCCTTATTTCTGCTTCTCAAACAAACCTAGAGGTGAAATTGTAATTCCACTTGAACATATTGCTCTCCATTTACATACTTTTGGCTTATTTTAGAGCTGCTCCTCTTTATTGGCAGCAGGAAATCCAACATATGTAAAGTAAGGATGGATGAGATCAATGGTGTGTACGTGAATACATCCAATTCCAATCCAATGTTATCCTCCCAACCTAACAGAGATTCTGTTCTCACTATGGCTCATTTAAATAGCTGTGTTTGTGCTAGAACAACACTCCTCAGTATGCTCTCTGCTGCAAGCCATCCCTTAGGAGAAAAGAAATCTCCCAATGTATAATGCAACATCCAGCATGGAGTGGATTCCAGATTTAACATTTGATTTGAAAGCACACTCCATGGGCTGATCAGCTCAGTGTAACTCAAAGTTTGGAGGGATGATGGCTGAGGTATGTTGAGCTATGAAATCACCATACGTGAGTCTGAGTGGTTGGAAGATACAAAAGAATACATTCTGCTAGGCTGAAAGTGAAAGCAACTGCATGTATTGCTGGGCTAGGAGCTCAGCCAGTGCGAATCAGTCTGCAGTGGAGTGATATCCATGGGAGATCTGGCATGGAAATCACTGGAGGAGCTGCACCACATTTACACCAGCATTCAACAAGATCAGAGACAAGGCCGTTTGCTTCAAAGGGAGCACTGTTGGCTCAGTCCTTCTGAAAGACCCAAACCTTTACCCCAGGTTTAAATTTGCCCTGCCTTGGGAAAACAAGGAGAGTTCCCCCTTGAGGGGCAAACTGCTCCTAAAACCTCTCCATAAGCTCTGCTGCCCATCAGAGCTGTCTCTATAGCATGCTCTCTTGCCCAGCTCTTTTACTCAAGAGGTTTCCCGGGATCACAGCTCCCCTGTGCCATCTAGGAAAGAACGTTGCCCAGTGACAGCAAGAAAGAAAGTGAGCATGAGCCTCTCGGCTTTGCTTCCTGGATCATTTCCCACCATGGTGATGGTGGGGCTGATGCTGCTGAGAGTTCCATGAGGAGACCCACCAATGTGACTTTGCTGGGATATCTCACTCTGCCCTTACACTTTGACCCAGACAAGGTGCAGCAGCAAAGGTCTGCTTTTACCCCAGCCTTCGGTTGTGCCAATGGCTATTTCCAGTTGACCCAGCTATAAATGAGTTCAGGGATGTGTGGCTGGTTGTGACAGTAACTGTATGAATGCCCTGACTTGTCCTGCAGCAACAACTGTGCAGTCCAAATAGGCACCAAAGTGCAAGGGGGCCTTCAGCTGCTGTAATTAAACTCCTTTCAGCCTCAGGAGCTTGAATAGTGGGAAAGAAGCAGATATTCTTCTGCTGGAAGGAGAAGGTGGATGGACTCCAACCATCCTCCCAGGTATGACTCCCACTGTCAGGGCAGTATCTCTTCTTAAGGAGCAAAATGGTCTCCAAGGTGCACGACAGATCTGTATCCTCAGTGCAGCACCTAAGTCCATGCCTTTAAACAGGTGTGAAGATCTTGCTGCTCCAGAAGTGAAACAAGAGTTTCGTGGAGGATGAGCATCCAAACAGTTCGGGGAAAAAGGCAGGAAAAGGAGAAGGGGAGAAAAGAATGAAATCAGCACTGACTTTCTAATGTAATAAGAAGCTCGGCAGGCTGAGGACATGGCATATGATCGGGAAGATGAGAAGTGGTGTTCTTGGGTGACACCTGTGCCGTGGCTGTGAGTGACAGGGTGTTAAATTGGCACAGTTGGCTCCCAAGTAAGGTTTGACGCTTCCTGTGGTGACATATGCAGGACTGTCGTCCAAATGCCATGGGATAAGACGAGGGGGTGGAATGGTGAGGTTTTTTCAGCAGCCCCTCAGTCAAGGGTGGAAGGGTTCATCTGTTGCCTGTGCTTTTCGGGGTGCAGCACGCTCCCTTCTTCAGGCATCTTGTGAAGATAGTGCAGATCTATTTCTGCCCCTCTGCTTACACCAGTCCTGTCTTGATACTTCAACAGGAGAAGCAGACGGCATGGCATGCCTGCTCTTCCCTTGCGATATCTGAATCACTGCCAGCAGGCCTAAGGCAGCTTCTGGGCTAGCAGGGAAGGTGGAAGCTGTCCCCTCCTTGCTGTCCCATCTTCCCACATCCAGCTCAGGATATTTACAGCCAACATATTCAAGAGCTGCACCGTGGTCTGGGAAACTGGCTTTTCACAGCTGAGCATCTCTGAGCATCACAGCCCATCTGCGCCATCAGCAGACCTGTGCTTGTCCCGGCAGCCGTTGCTGCTGCCCAGAGCTGTGGGGATGATGAAGGGGCTGCAAAAAGCAGAAAACCAACCATCAGCCTTATCATCGGCACTGTGAGCAGGGTGATGGGAACACATGGGTGATTGTCTGTGGGGATATAGGCTCTGTCATGTCTGAGAGACAGAGGGCTGTCTTCTGCTGCTGCCTTCTCCATAGTGTCCAGGTACCTTCCAGGGAAGGCAGGGATGGTCCCAAGGGTTGTTTTGCTAGGGAGGAAGGGGATTGTGGATTTCTCTCCACAAAGAGAGGCATCTGTTCCTGCTGAGCATCAGCGCTGCCAACCTCCCTTCTGCGAAGGAATCACAGCTTTTCCCCAGCTCTCTGGTTCTCGAACACCGCTCCCATATTCTCCACTCTGAAGGTCACACAATAAGGCTGCTGGGCCAAACGCTGTCCTGACGTAGCTTCCCTGACATTCAGAAACACAAGAAGTTGACGAGTTAGGGGGTTATTTTTGTTACTGTTGTGCTTTTTCTCCAAAGCAAGAGGAGTTTACTTAATTTGTGAGCTTATATCAGCTCAGGCTTAGACGCCAGCATGCAAGTCTAGGCAGAACTTCTCCAAACCGAAAGCTGTGAGCTTACAAAAACTGTGTAGTAAGGGCATATTCTAATTCTGTATTTACATTAGACACCGCTCCAAATTATTAGCTGTCAGTTGGGCTTTCCAGTTAGTGAGCAGGGGAGGCTCAGCTTAGTGTGTTCACACTTCCCACCAGAGCCGAGTATGCTCTTTTAATAGACTCCTTGGTCTCTACAAAGTGTGTATTTGTTGTTGCTAACCAGATTAACAAATCTCAGCATCTTGTTGCTGCTTTCTTGCATGAATCAGGAAGAGTGAGGTGAGCTTTATCTGGTGGCCTAAACAAGAAGGGCACGGCAGCAAAGTGAGCGTGGAAGGAGGGCTAACCCTAAAGAAGTTTTTACGTCATGAAGGCACAGTTTAGCATCTCTAGCGTCACGGCAGCAAGTGGTGGGGGTCCACGCCAAGCTCTCCGGAGCCCCCACCAGCTCCTGCTTGCTGCAGCACACACTCCTGTGGGACCGCCAAGTTTCCACCACTCCGGTATCACGTGTCGCTCATAAAAACGGCGATGCACAGACAGCCTGCACGCATTCATCACTGCTCTTTCATTATCTTTAATTAAATTCTGATATTACGCCACAGTATTTCAGCCGCTTTCATTACTTTCTTTACAGGCGGCAGCAGGAAAAAGCAATTACTGTACATCACTGCCTTGCCAAAATAAATTTTCAAGTTGACACTTGGTTTTGCCTTTTTAGGCTGCAAAGTATGCAAGGAACTCCTTCCCCAGCAAATATCCCGAGGACCCAGATCCTGATCCTGCCGAAAGCGGTGGCAAAGCTCCAGCCTGCTTGACGGGTGCCAGTTAAATGACTGTAACTTGGCAGCGATGAGAGGGATGAGGGAAACGTGTTGGGGGGGTGGCAGGTGGCTGGGAAAGACACTTCTTTCTCCTCATAAATGTCCCTTAAAGTGTAAAAAATATCAGTGCAGCTTGGTCCGAGCAAAGCGAGAGGTGCTCGGCCCTCCTGCTTGCTCCTGAGCAGGGCTCCCCGGAGTGATGGGGCGGTGACACTGACCAGCCCCAGGCGCTGAGGCTGCTTTTGCCCTTCGCGTTCTCCATTTCTCCCCCTCTTTCCGCTCTCCTGAGATGAGCAACAGCTCCCTCCCGGCGACATTCCGCCGCCAGAGAGCCCCTGACCTCCCCAACATGGCGGAACCAGCGACGCTGCCTTCACAAGGCGGCAGGAACGGTGGCGGGGAAGCCCCGCCTTCCCCCGACCTTCCCAACATGGCGCCCCGCCTCCCTTATCAACATGGCACCGGGCGGAGGAGACCGCATGCGTCCTCTGCCCTTCCCAAGATGGCCGCCCGCGGCGGGCGCGGCTGGACCTTCCCAAGATGGCGCCCGCACCTCCTTACTGATCGAGCGCTTCCGGTGGGGCCTGGTCTCAGCGTCGCGGCCATGGCGGAGCTGACGGACGCGGAGCTCCGGAAGGAGCTGGTAGCGCTCGGTTACCGGCCGGGGCCCATCACCGCCACCACCCGCAAGGTCTACATCAAGAAGCTGGGCTGCCTGCGGGCCGAGGTGGCGGCGGCCAGGCGCGGAGATCGGAANCAGCAGGCCTCGCCCTCGCGGCAGCGCTCCGGCTTCAACCCCCCCGTCGGGGCGGCCCGCGACAGTGAGGAGGAGGAGGAGGAGGATGAGGAGGAGGAGGATGAGGAAGAGGAGGAAGGGGGGAAACCGTCCGCGTCACGCTGGGGGACGTCTGGGGAGGGCGGTGGGCTCTCCTGGGGGTCTCCCCCGGGCCGGGGCGGAGGGCTGGGCGCCAGGGCTGAGGGAGGGCTGTCCTGGGACAGCGCGGGGGGACTGAGCTCCTCGGTGCACTGGGGGGCGTCTGCAGAGAGAAGTAGGGGAGCTGGGGCTGGGCTGGGGGCATCCCTGGGGGGGCTGAGCCCCACCTCCCAGTGGGACACGTCTATAGAGAGAAGTGGGGGGCTCGGGGCCAGGCCGAAGCCATCCCTGGACTGGGACACGTCCTTAGAGAGAAGCGAGGGGCTCAGCACTGGGCTGGGCGCGTCCCTGGATGGGTTTCGGGGGCCAGGCTCCACGTCACAATGGGGCACGTTCACAGAGAGAAGCGAGGAGCTCAGCGCTGGGTCGGAGACGTCCCTGGATGGGTTTCGGGGCTCAGGCTCCTCGCTGCGGTGGGGCACGTCAGCAGAGAGAAGTGGTGGGCTCGGCACTGGCTCGAGGCCATCCCTGGACAGGTTTCGGGGGTCAAACTCCACATCCCAGTGGAGCACGTCTGCAGAGAGAAGTGGGGGGCTTGGCATCAGGGCTGGGTCAGGGACATCGCTGGATGGGGTTGGGGGGCAGAGCTCCACGTCCTCCTGGGGTACCTCCACAGGCAGGAGTGGGGGACTCGGCTCCAAACCCCTTTCCAGTGATGAGAGTGGGGGTCTGAAGTCCTGGAGCCATTGGGGCATGTTGGGAGGAGGAATTGGGGGGCGAAGCTCCCGAGCTCAGTGGGAGACAGCAGGCGAGAGGAAGGGGCTGTCTTCTAACAGCTCGTGGAGGCGGGAAAGCGAGGAGACCCACTGGGGCACCTCGGCGGGACATGGGGGGTTGAGTCACCAGTTTGGGAGAGGGAGAGAAGACTTGGCTTCCAGTGTTAGGAAGGAGGTCGACAGGGAGCTGAACCCCAGCAGCCGGGGAGGAGGGTTGACCTGGCGGTTCCCTTGGCGGGCCACGAGCGGTGGTGCAGGGCTGGCCTCGGGGAGCCGGTGGGGAGCATCGGGAGCAGGACAGGGAATAACCTCCCGCACTCACTTGCTGCGGTCAGCCCCCAAGCAGCAGACAGAAGCGAAGGGCAAAGGCCTCGAGTACTACCTCTCCCAGTTTCTTTGCCTCGCCAGCTTTGTGCTGCTGCTGATTTTTCTGGGCATCCTCATGGTGAAGATGATTGGGCCAGGCTGGCTTGACAGGAGAGAGGAGAACTGTACGTGCACAGGTTTAACCCTGGTTTTAAACTTTGTTCTTCACCTTTCTTTTCTGCTTTCCCTTTATTACTTCTGTCGCCATCACGTTTATCATTCTTGTTGCCGTAACTTGACGTCTCTGCTTGTGTCCCTGTTTCCATCTCCCCTTGCTCACGGGAAACCTTGTTAGTCGTGGGAAGTAAGTCAAGCGCATGCTTTTTGTTTCAAATGAGTTTGGCCTTCGGTTCTTCAAAGCTGTGGGTTTTATGGAGAGTGACATTCCTGCTAGGCCGAGGATGTATTTTATGAGTGTCCGTTGTGTAACGTAATGTCTGTGTAATTGCCCGTTGTGTGTTTTTAATGTTAGCCTCTGCAAAGCACGGCCCTTCATGGCCTTTATCCTGGTCGCGTCAGAAGTACAGCGGTTGAATTGGTACTTCGGTGCTTCCCCGTTGCCCGGTTTTTTAAAGCAGAGTTCCCCAGCGAGAGCGGATGGAAATACTGTCATTTCATGGCTTTGAACTGAAAGAAGAGGTTTGGGGTGTGGTTGGGAAGGTGCAAGTCCTGAAACGGGGCCCGCTGTCCCTGTAGGCGTTCATGTGCTTTGCACTGGCTGGGAAAGCTGTTCCCGCTTTCCCAGAGTCAGAATAAGATTGTCCAATATCAGTGAATTTCTGATGCACACTTTACAACTTTGTTAGGTGTTTTGAAACCAGTGGTATTTTGAAGGAAGACATCGTGCAGCACAGCTGCAAATACTTTAAGTTGTCAGGTAGTTAAGATCGCTGGAAAGCACTGTGCAGTGAAGGGTGGCTATCCAGTTGCTGGGGTGGGAAGGAGCTGTTAAACCAGAGGCCAGATTTCTGCAGTGCTAACTGCTCCGACTAAAATAAATCCTCTGCTTTTGCCTTGAGGAGGCTTGATTTAAATCCCTGTTATTACCGTGGTATTTCAGGTGACCATGGCGTGCAGCGAAGGGCGTTACTAAATTGTAAAAGATGAGTGTGAAGCAGTAGGTTGTAAAGGAGTGTGAAACATCTACTTCAACGGGAGCTGTTAAAATGCTCAGACCCCAGTTTTTGCTTTCCAGCTGAAAAGGCTTCATCATTTGCACCCATTTTATTTCTTTTGCTTTCAGTGCTGCCTTCCAAAGTGGCGCTTGGGATGCGCTGTTTGCTTAGCACAGTATTGCCAGAGTGAGGTTAAGAATAGCAGAATCAGGCTTTAAAGTAGAGCCGCCTTTTCAAAAGGTAATTACCTTCTTGATCAAAGCTCTTGTTTTCCAGCCAGCTAACTCGCCTTCCCTTTCTCTCTCATAGTTAATCTCTTGCCTGTGGATTGTGACAAAAGAACGGATGATGTAAGCATGTATTTATTTATCTTCAAGTATTGTTCATAGGGGATTCTCACAGAAGAGTAATTATTCTAGGTAACTTCCACCAATATCGGTATCACTGTAAAATTATTAGTTCTGTCGTTTTACAGAAAAATTGTGATTTGACGAGTTGGAATTAATGGGCCGGATTAAATTAGAACTGTATATGAGACTCTGAGAGATAACAATTTAAATTCCCAATTATGTGAGCCAGTTTCTTTAATAGTTGTAACAGAAGTGATATTGGTTTGCAATAAAGCTGTGTTCGGCTTTAACAATGCAAGATTTAATCCAGCTAATTCCCTGAACTCCGTCATAAAGTGTTTGTACGGCCCTGTTTCTTTTATCATAATGTATTATTAGGAGAGAGAAAATTGCGTGTTGGATTCGGAGTTATGGTTAGTGTCCTGTGGTGTTCTGGAGGCAAAGAACAGAGGTGTGGTCGGTCAGAGGGGCTGTCTAGTGGTGCACTCTGGGCTGGGGAGGTCGCTGGTGCTTTCAGACGATGTCCTAGCTCGCTTTTGACTCAGCAGTTAGATCTTGGCTGCGGATGTGTTCAATTCGAACTAGTGGTGTGTGACTGAGCCAAACCCCACCACTGGTATTTTATTTTGGTATTTTTAGCTAGTGTGACCACTGTTGTGTTGCTCCTGGTCTATTCATGTGTGTTACCTGTTTCTGACTTTCAGTTCTGTCAAGCTAAACAGAAGGACGTCATAATGAACGTGCTGCATGAGTTGTATAACTACTTGTCCATACAAGCTGGTAAGTTCCAACTGTAATTATAGAACACTTAACGAGCATTCAGCAAACTGCCTCTCCCAGCAGTCTGGACATTTTAAACCTCAGTTTAAAGAGAGGGGTTTCTGGAACAGTCAGTTCCATTTGAAGAGCTCTGAGAAAGTCAGGTGATAGCAAAATAGAAAAAGATGTGTTTATTTTTATTCTGAATAGTCCTTAGCTCATGCGCTCGTATCACTGTGCTCTCGTAGAGTGGTCCGTGCTTGCACTTGATATATTGGGAGTTTGAGGTAGAAATATTCAGTTTTATGGTTCTTTTCTACCAGTGTCTTGAAATGGTCTTCGAGATGCTCTGAGCCAGTAAGTGTAAGCTGGTGTGTGCTTACAAATAAAGTTAAAGTGACTTAAGAAATTGCCAGCTCTCTGCTCAAGTGTGGCAGCTGATTATGCGATTTGAGAAGCTAACCCAGCACAGTAGTTCAGCCAGTCTCTACCGTGTGTGAGCAGATCTGGTCCATAACTAGTATTTTGTGATGGGGAAGGCTGCTAGAAATCCAGTGGATGAGTAAAAACTTCTTCAGGGAGACATATAATAACGTCACTCAGTGAAAGTCTTGAAGTTCCATTTTTCTTGATTTCAGACCTCAGCAAGACTGAAACCTTTAGATACCTTAAGCTTTACAGAATTTCCGAATCTTTTCAAATCAGACTTAGGCACCTGCAGAATTTCTGCCAGTTGTACAGTCTCTCGGCACATTCGTTTAGTCAGCTTTGGGAAGAAAGATTTAGATTTATTTCCTCGCCAGCATTTCTCTGCCTGGGTAAAAGGTAGAGCTGCGATTGAGGCTCCTTAGAAGCATTTTGAGTGCTGATCATTAACTTCTAACAGTGCAGTCTTTGATATCTGATGGGAGGAGCCCCTCTGCAGCATTAGGTTAGAGAGGTGCTTATGTACTCTGCAAGGGGGAGAAACAGTACTTTTTTCCCCTCCTTCTGTGGTGAGTAGCTCATACACTGCAGCATAAGGTTTGATTGCCCTTATCCTACCTATATGCGGTGGCTGAGAATTTTACTAATAGTCATAATCTTTTCTGCCTACAATATAAACCTTACCTTGTAATCATTTTGCCCAGAGCTATAGCAGATTTTAAAGGATAGCATTTCCAGGCAGTTCAGGGTATTTCTGAACTGGTCAAGGGCTTTTATTTTTCCAAACGTTATTTCTGTTTGACTTTTTTACCAGGTAATTTTGAATGCGGAAACCCTGAGAATCTAAAAAGCAAATGCGTTTGGGTTAGTGAAGCGAAGGATCACGTGGTGGTGAGTAGGCTGTGAACAGCTATTGTTGTAACATAGTGCTTAGTCTCTTATAAGGCAATAAATAATAGATAGTAAAGCAATTCACCATCTGTTTTATTTCCCTGTCCTGTTTTGATTCTTTCCCATATCTCTGGCTTCCCCTTTGGCCAGTCCTGTTCTCAGCAGTTCTTTTGAAAATAATCTTCTCCTACATCTCTGATTCAGCCCTTGTAAATCTAACTTAATGGTTTGTTGTTTCACCGTAGTCATCAGTCTTCTGAAACCAGAAATTTCTCTGGGTTGAGGGCTGGGCAGAAGAAGGATTTTTCTGTACCCCAAAGTGTCAGAAGACAGACTGCTTTGATCGAGCATTCTATTTCTTTCATGGTAAACTGTCAGTAAAATTATGTTGTATTTAGCGGTTAGTCTTTACAGTCTGGGATAGTGTTATTTTACAGAGTGCTTCATGCATCATCTACCATAGTCAGAAGACTTTAGTCCAAACAGACCTGCAGATCTCGTTCTCCTTCCTCCAGTCTGCAGAGTTATGATTAGAATTAGCCTATGGACAGACCATATAGAACAAATGCTTGCCACTACTGTAATGAAATAGTGTTATTCAGTATTTTAAATGAATGGAGAGCTAATCTTCTTACGGATTCTTTCGAACAGAATATAACTGGTAGTTCCCCACAGAAGTTTGAAGCTGCCCTGCACTGGATACTAAACAGTAACAAGGATTTAGGAATATGGTAAGTGGAAGCCTACTGTGTCAGTCATGTTTCTCTGTGTTGGCTGATGTGTGATTTGACATCCTTTGTGGTGTGCACGAAAAGCTCCCGTACCTCGTTAGATTTCAGAAGATAATCTGGGATTGGCTTTGTCAGTTCTTGGTGGGCAAGCTTCCAAATGAAAAGTACGGCCCCGCAGCAAAAATTGGCATCTGAGCTCATTCCTCGGGAGTCTGTTTCCCAGCCTTTGCGCTGGAGGACATTGCGTTCATGAACGTGCTGTCTTGCAGATGAGACATAAATCTGAGGTCAGGGCTGGCTTATGACTATCAGCAGTTGTGTTGGGCTTCCTGCAAGGTTTTGAAGTGGTGGTCCGGGTGTCTTGCCTGCAGTCCTATGGCTATATCATGCTTCTTAAACTTGCCCATGTAGTGACTTTTCCCAAGATAACTTCTCTTCAGTACTGTTACTGTAGACAGAACTTTGGTATTGAGTGGAACCGTGTCCTTTGACCGAAGGTTTTATTGGGCTGCAAAGCACTCTCTTCAGTAGGTAACATCACCCATGCTTTGGGATCCTTTGGAGCAAGTCCCGGTGGGGAGGAGAGGAAAATGGATTGTTGAATGGCATCTTTTCTTCGGTTTCGGTTGCCTTTCTGGCAGAACACCCAGTACATATTAAAAAGAATGGTCTGACTGACTACGTAGGGTGTTGGTCAGTCATTGGTGTGGCTTTTTTCCCATGGGTTACTTGGCTAGCGGTCTCTTCAGTACATGAGAAATAGCAGAAATACTAGTTTTTTTCCGGTAAAAAAAATACAACATTCAGGCCATAGATCTAATGAAAGGCTGTTATCCAGAGTCCGCAGACATCATTATCTTTCTCTGGGAAGTGTGGGCTGCCTCCAGTCTGTGTTAACTCTGAAGTCTAACATTTGTTTGGATTTTAACATTGCTAAATGTGTCTCTGATTAAATGAATTGTAACAGTAGTAATGCTGGAGTTGGTGGGCAGAGCTTGTATGAATTCCAGCTGCTTGATTTTTCTCTAAAAGATGTCTGCAGCTGCTGCTGTGATCTAAGGATCAGACAGTGTCTGCTGCTTTGGTTGTGGGTGTGTGGCAGATTCCCAGGACAGGACATAGTTTCCTTAGTGGCAGGTTTGGATTTGTAGGTGGGCTGGGATTTTTCAAAACATGAGTTTTCCAATTCATGTTTTTATACAGGAGCGCTACTCATGTCAGGAGCTGTGTGATACAATATACTCCCTTTTTTAATATTTATTTTCATAATTAGCAACTCTGCCGGCTGTTCACCGAATGGATCCACTTTCACGAAGCCTGTATAGTGTGCAGAATGAGTGTTCAGCATGCTTAAAAACCTGCTGGTGGCATTTTTAGCAAATGCTACGTGAGGTTATTTTTCTAGGTGCTAGTCTGAGAGGCAGAACTGAAAATGAGCTCTGTGCTGGGTGATTCTGCTGCATATTTTAAATATTTTCATGGAATTTGGATTGTAAATAAGACAAGGGAGTGGGAAACAACTGTATGTCTCCAGCTACCGTAGAATCCAGTAACCAAATACAAGCTGTCAGCAGTTTGTGAACTGTGCACTAGTAAATTGAGAAAATGTCTTTGTCTAATAGGTTATTCAGCGCAAACCTAGAATGAATTAGTAGCTTAAAAAAATGAAATCCCCTTTAGTCCAATTCCTCTGAATCTGATGGCTCTCACTTGGATTACTGGATGCCTGTTGGCTTAGAGCATCTAATAAGGAAACGGTGTCAATGTAGATCTGTATATAAAGAAGTGAGTTCAAAGCATACCGGATAGCACAGCAGGTGTGTAGAAGTGATTTTGCAGGAGGACGTGTTATCGATTTTGCCATGAATGCTTTCTGAGGGTGTGTCTGTTCTCGCTGCAGATACAGTTGATGCGTTGTCACTTTTCTAGCTAAACTGTTTACGCTCATCTGTATTGAGGAAAACAGCGCAACCTCCACGGACATTCGCAGTCTCCCTCAACTGCTCTCTGCAATTGCTGATGAGTGACTCAGTAAACATTTCCATTTCTCTGTGCTGGGAGGTGGGAATCCAATTTAAAGTTTAATCTTCTGCACGCTGAGAGGTGCTGTCAAAGAGTCTGCAGAGGGAGACTTCAGTTTACCAGTGGGAGTTCCAGCCCTGCTGCCTTTTCTAAAGCCATATCCATACCTTGCTAAGCAGCCAGTCCCAAAATGTTCTGGAAAGAGGAGCTGCAAGGGTGTTGGTGTATTTTCTATGTGGTGTACAGAACGAGTTACTGCATCCGCAGTCTGTTTGTTCTCCTTGTCTTGATTAAAGACTGCGGTGGAGTGTCTGCTCTCTTCAGTGGAGATTTTCTGCCTCTTTCCATCAGGTTGAAAGGCAGAGATCTTTCGGAACCAGTTACCAAAGTGGAGGAAGTGTTCTGTCTCGAATCGGCCCATCCTCAGATGGGGCTCGGCTGCCGTTTCCGTCGAGCAGTGGTCACTGCCATTATGAACCTTTTCCTGTTTTTCTGGAGTAAGTCATCAGTGTTAGTAATCAGCTTTTCCCCTTGTTAGCTGTAGAGATGAACCTGTGCGCGTGCACATTCTCCGAGCCGTATGAAATTACTAACAGGTGAAGTAAATCTGCTGATGCATTAATTTCTAATTAACCTTTGTTCTGGCAGCGGAGGGAGACCTGTAGACCCACTCTTGTGCTGCGACTGCTTGACACTTACTTTAAATCGGCAAGCTGATTAGCACTCTGGGTATTCCTCAAGTACTTACTACTATGGTCTGCAAAATAAATACCTAAAGATTACCTAAAAAGTACCTCAAAGATTTGATTTTTCATTCTTTTCTTGCACTAAGCTGCAAAGTCTTCTGGCCTCTTTAATAATGACTTGTAGCATTTCAGTGTTAGAGGTTTTATTGGAATAGTCTGTCATGCCCCAGCTGAGACAGAGGTCTTACTGAGCGAGGTGATAATGAGAGATGTGTGTTGGCTCGAAGAGTTTATAATCTACCCAGACAAGGTGGGGGTGAAAGGGGATAGTTATGTTTATTGTAGAGATTGAGATACTAAAGTTAGCTTGTGTCGTAACGGGGCCATTTGTCAATGCTAAACCTTCAATATAGATCTCCTGAATTTCGGGCTGGCACTGGAGCCCCAGGCTTTATTTCCTTATCAAGCAGCTATCTTCAGAGCAGTGGAGCTTGACAGTCTTCCTAAGTGATTATTGTGGGGGAGGCCTCTAGCAAAGAGATAGATCTGGGACTTGGAGAATTGAAGCCCTGTGGTTGTGCTGAGGTTTCTGCTGTGGGAGGAAAAAAAACTCCACGGCCTTCTGACTACCTCTTCCCACGTGCGTGCTTGCTCTTCTGCTGCAGGTGTTGTCAGTACCAAGGTTTTTGTGGGGCGCAGCTGCAGTGGTGAACAAAATGAATTGCTTGGATTGAGTTCCAAGCAGGCCTGGGTAGCAGGGAGTGAAAGCTGCCTTTGGGGGAGGCAGTATCAGAAATAAAAACACTAGCATCCAGCGAGTACATGCCTGTCAGTTATTGAAGTCCGTTTGCGTTTATTCTTCCAGGTCTGATAACTCTTTGGGGGATCCTGATCTTCCTCAGGTATCGCTGGCGGAAGATGGAGGAGGAGGAACAAGCCATGTATGAAATGGTGAAGAAGATCATAGGTAGAATCCAGTAGCTGTGTAAATGCGAGTAGCCCTGTTCTTCTTTCTGCAGTGTTGGGGTCTCTAACCATTTTGTCCTCCTGCCCTCCAGCTGTTGTCCAGGACCACTATAAGGAATGGGAACGGAATTTGGAACGTTACCCCTATGTCGGGATTTTCCATGTTCGGGACAGCCTCATCCCTCCTCAAAGCAGGTGAGCTGAATTTTATTCATTAATGAGGGCCGTCAGCATGATGTTACTCAGCTTGGCTAAAAACCGCAGTTACGAGGCAACGGACCATGAGCAGACAATTGATGGGAAGCTGGACTGCAAGAAGAGTCTGTCTGGCCTTTCAGTTTGTAAAGGATTTTGACATAACTCAGGCTATGTCTTAATCTGCTGCAGATTAATGTGACAGTCCTGGGGCTGATACTTTGTGCAGTCACACAGGTGTGTTGTCATTGTTCTATCAAACAGTAATTGGATTTTGTTTTGCTTGGGCATGGAGTGTCTGATTTTTCTCTCCTTCATCTAATGTGCGTAGGATGCTGCCCTCTTTCTCAGCCGTCATTCCTTATTCTCCAGACAGGTGTTAACGCTTTTCGAAACAAACTTCTCATGAGCTGAATATGGTATTGGGAGGCCCTTCTGAAGTGGTTGTGTATGTTGCTGCCTGGAAAGTTGCCATTTCAAGTTGGGCAACTTTGAAAGGGAGATATACTGAGATGGCTGGTCTTAGTGCTTTTTCAACAAGGAATTGTGGTCAAGATGGTTGCTCCATGGGTGGTGGAGCCGTGGACTGCAGCCTGCTTCTCAGAGGCTTATGTGCCCCTTGCCTCCATCTGCAGGAATGCTTCTTGTGTTTTGGTTAAGTAGAGCTACTTTGTTCTTCGAACGGCACAGAACCCTACACGTGCTGCAAGTCTTAAACATTCTCACCCATTATCAGTCATGGTACCGCTAGTGGGAGAAGGAGTTATTTCAGCTGTTTTGGACAAATCTCTGTGTATGTGGTGCCCGGAAGTACTAGATACTCATTCAAAACCGGGGTGAACTCCAGTTTGTCCTCCCTGGTCTGAGATCTCTCTGCGTGCAGGAAGGGTGAGGGCAATTTGCAAATGGAGTCCTTTCACAATATGAATTGAGCTGGAAATTCAGGGCAGTCATCAATTACTGATACTGACAGAGGGTTTCATCTTCCCTTCAGGCAGGACCTATGTTTTCATGTCCTGCCCTGAAATCACCTCTAAACCAGAATTCAGGTTTAATCTCCTTTCCTGGCTGCACCGGGAACAGGAGGCAGCTAGCAGTAGCTTGATCAGCAGCCACAGTTGCTGTAAGCAGGAGAGCACAATGAGGATATGATTCCAATTTATTTTCTTTCTGTTGCTGTTTCTTGCAGAAAAAAAATGAAGCGGGTCTGGGAGAGAGCTGTGGACTTTCTTGCTTCAAATGAGTCGCGGATTCAGACAGAGTCGCACAGAGTAGCAGGAGAGGATATGCTAGTGTGGCGATGGACTCAGCCTTCTTATGTCTCAGATTCGGAGCACTGAAGAGGAGCAGAAGTTGAGCAACTGTTGATAAGGACCTCCGCAAGGGGACAGTCCCTTCTCTGGTGATGGGAAAGAGCAGGTCACCGTCCTAGTCTCCTAGAGCTGAAGATTGCACATATCTGTTTGCTCTTCTTTAAAAAATCTTCACACACAAAAATTCAGGGCAATAATGTTGGCTTGGGAAGAAGAGGGACTTGAGCTGGTGGGAAGCTAGAATTGCACCAAAGTTAGCCTTGCAGCAGATATCTGGCTTCCATTGGCAAGCAAACCTGGAACAACTTTTTAAAAAGAAAATAAAAAAGCATCCCTAATATCAGGGGACTTAGGATCTCTCTGACAAAGGTTAGGTGTTTAAAATTCGACTTCAGTTGTGCAAAAGCCAACTGGTGGCAGCGTCCATCAGGGAATGTGTTTAAAGAAGATTAACATTTCCCATGGAAACATTAAGGTGGCAGTTAAGGTGCGTTTTGTTAGAATTTGCTTTTATCTGTACAAAGACAGTGATGAAAGCACTTGCTGTTTCCTAAGGAGGAAAATGTTTGTCGCCCTCCCCCTTTAAAAATGGGGGAGAAGGGGGAAAGTCGGGTGAAGGTAGTCTTAGAGGGAGGGCAGCCTCATGTGCCTTGGTGGTTTGGGCTGGCTTGGCTGGGATGGAGGAGTGGTTGTGACCCTATTGTACTTTTAAAGTCTGCAATGTGTGTGCTTTATGATTTCGGGGGGGGAATGGGGGGTGGGGATTTGGGTGGAAAGTAAAGGATATAGGAAGCTTCCAAAAGCGCTTTCTTGTGGCTTCAGCCAAAGGGACTGCTTCATGGGCTATTAAAGAGCAGCTTTGGAAAGGCTGTTAGGGCTGAATATACATGTTTATCCTGGGCAGCTGCAATGTGTGTGCTGTGCGTCAGAACAGAGATGTACCGTGCGTGGAGTGTCAGTGCAGGGGTTGCCAAGTCAGTGTTCCTGCAGCCTCACAGCAGGTACGAGGAGCAGCGATCAATCCTCTGTTCGTGCTGCAGGCATCGTATTTTGTATCTATAATCGTTTGGTTACTTAAGTTTCTCTTTCTGTCCAGCAAACGAGTGTTTCCAAGAAAATAGCACCAGTGTGTGGCAGTTTAGGCTAGGCAGAGATGCTGCTAATCTGCTCTTCCCAATATTGTACGACAGCTGTCCAGCTCACCGCTAAGACAGCAGGGACCAAATTAATTTCTGGCATAAGCTAGTAAAACCTGCGGAGAGAAGGCGGCCTTGATTTGAACCCCTGTAATCAGTGGGTGTTGTTCTCGATAACATCATGGGGACAGTGTGAATGCTTGCATTCAGCTCTCGACGCTGGATGCGAGGAGAGCGTCCTCTTCAGGCTCTGGGCTGGCTTAGTATGGCTGCCGAAGCCCCGCTCTGCAGGCTGCTGGTGCCACATACAAGGTGGGTTCCTTGTGCCAGTCCCTGCTCGCCTGCCGCTGTGAAGCCTGCACTTCTCCACCGCCCTGCTGGGTTTTTCCACCTATGCACGCTGCAGGCTGCTGCGCAAGGACCGCCCAGGCTCCTTGCGTACTTCCTGCTGGCGGTCATCAACCGAAACGAGTGGAGAGAGCGGATTTCTCCAGGAACAAAACATGGGCAGGTCTTTCCCATTAAGTGGGAAATGCCCTGCGTGGAGTTGACTCTTACCCCGTATTTTCTTTTTGGTTGTGAAGGTAGGGTGTTTGAACAGAAGACGACGCTCAACAGCTGTCTTCAAGACAATGACCAGCTTCTTCCACTGTTAATAAAACAGGTGATAAAGTGAAGGCAGCCTCGATTCTTCTAAAATGTAACAAGGTCGTTGCTGCTGCCATTGAAATTTTTGCAAACACCAGTGCCTGCGTTATTAAGCCATTTTAAAATATTTGTGGGGTTTGGGTTAGCTTTTTTTAACCATCCAAATCCAGAAGTGAAGAGTCAGGCATTGCAGTCATCTTTTTTTATTAAACT
The DNA here is from genome assembly GCA_013398225.1 of Steatornis caripensis. Classification (NCBI taxonomy): domain Eukaryota; kingdom Metazoa; phylum Chordata; class Aves; order Caprimulgiformes; family Steatornithidae; genus Steatornis; species Steatornis caripensis. The sequence continues at coordinate 45,840 of VZSC01004067.1, forward strand.
TGGTTTTGTAGAATAAATTTCACTGGCTTGGTGCTGTTTGTATGTTCAATTTAGCTCTGTAAATCAATATATAAAATAAATTTATTACAATAATTTGTTACCTTTATTTTTATTGAGGAGTCATAGATTGTTCCAACTGCTTTCACTCAGGCAGATCAAATAGATCCTGCTCCGGGGAGCTCACGGTTTCTAAGAATAAGACTGAAGATGGCATGGGGATTGCATGACAGCCTAATGAGACAACGCAGATCCTTGTGACGTTCGGTGATCTTGACGCAATAGCCAGCGGTCTCAAGTGTTTGGTTGCAAATTAAATCTGTGTTTTGGGAGTCGCTGGCATTAAGCAGAGGTGTGTATGAAAAGCAGTTAGCTTGTTTAGCTGCGTTTTGTAGAGATTGACAGCTTGGAGGGTTGTGAAACTGTAAATATTAGTTCAGCAGGTTGATCAGTATTCCCGTGGCCCACAATAAAGCAGTTATTTGAAGCAGGGAATGGGATGGTGCAATAAGTCTGTGGTAACTGAGCGATGGTGTCTCAAGCTTTATGTGTTCTGCACTTGTTCCCTGAAAGGCAGATCCCTCGCACGCTGGGTGTCTGAAGTCAACGGCCGTTGCAGAAAACCTTGACTCTGGTCCAAGCTGCTGATCCTGTGTGTTGTGGCATCCTCAGGCCATGGTCAGCTCGCTTGTTTTTTTGGGACATGATGTGAAGTATGTATACCAAGTGATGGTATGGGAAGACTGGGAAGTACTGGGGGAAGTGTTGGGTACGGTGCTGGAGTGGGATGGGTGTCCCTTTCCTGCCCTTGCTCCCAGGCTGTTGCTTGTCACTGGACGCATCGCTTCCTTCCTTGTGTCCCAGGGGTTAATACAAACTTTAAGCAAGGCTGTTACAAATTGGGCATATTTATGTCAAGGAAAAAGGCAAAAAGTCAGGTCCGGGACTATTCACCAGGCCTCCGAGGTTGCCTGCTGAGTAGAAGACACATAAGCGCATCCTGATGGGAAGTCTGTATTGTCTTCAGGGTCTGTTTCCCTGAGCATTTCCAGTTCCTCTCTCACCTGAGTGTTGGTGACTCAGAACGTGTGCTGCTGCGAGTTTCAACTTCTCCAAAGTCTGCTGAAGCGGCACGAGTAGTCCATGAATCATCGTTGCGTAACTTCTGTGAATGTGGCTGACTCACTCGTGTTTGGTTAGAGAAATGTTTAATTAATCTTCTACTGTAGGTCTGGATGACAAAGGGGGAGATTTCCAGTGGCACGGAAGGAGGCTGGCTGCCGTGGAAGTCGGTGGGAGCCGGCTACTGCATCTGGTGTTGAGTTGTGCTAAGGTATGGGAACAAAAGGGAAGGCAAGGTTAAATCTCTCTTCTGAACCCGCATTCCTGTTCAGATGCTTTTACCCAGTTTAGGTTGCTAAGTTACGGCTGAAATATAGTCAAGGTTAGGAAATAGTTTGCAGTTTGGTGTGATTGCGTGTGCCAGAGGATGTTTGCTTTCAATGAAGCTGCCGTGATGTTTTCTGTGATAGTCTTCCCCCCCGTGTCCCTTCTTTCACTTGCTGTCTTGAGAGCCGAGACGGCTAGTTTCATGCCGCACTCGCTGCCAAGCTCCTGCGTGCTCTGTACAAACTGTGCTGATAATTTCTGCTGTACTAGCAGTTTTCCCAGAACCCCAGGTCCATTCAGAGGAGAGGGAATAGCTGGGTTCCTCGTCCCCTGCCCTGCTCTCCTTCCAACTCGCATTTGCTCAACCAGAGTTGCTAACGTCCCTCTCCCACTTTCTTGCAAAGTATTAAGTTTCTATGAATAAATTCTCCAACAGCGAGCTGATGAAGCTATCGCATCCCCTTACTGTCGGAAAGGGAAATATGTACCAACAAGGAATCTAAAATAAAATTTGCCCTTTATCTTTTTATTTCCTGCTTCCATTTAAAGCCTTTCACGTTAAATATTTGGTCTCCTGCTGACATGACAGCTGATGCTGTGCCTTATTTATGGGGCACAGAGTCGGGGCGCTGTGCCAGTTCTCCTGAAAAGATCAACAGGAACCAGAGAAGCAGCAGCACGGCCAGCGAGTCCTGCCCGAAGGCGTCGCCCTCTGGCACGGCCCCTGTCCTAAGCGATCACTCTCCAGTGCCTGCCCTTGCGTTTCCACCGTGGCTTCATTCAACCTTTAAAGAAAGGCCTCCAGGTAGGTGTGTTGCAAAAGGGTTTTGTGCGTTTTAATGAACGGACCCTCGCTACAGCACAGGGTGAGGTGAGTCCCGTCCCCACCTCCCCACCCCTGAGGGGCTGCTGGTAGCTGCAGAGCAGCCTCCACCATGGGGACCAGAGCTCTGCGCTAACCTCGAAGTAGCACTTTATTTTTGTAGGAAGACTTTGGTGAGGCTGGTGAGGTTGGTGAGGTCTGATGTAAAGCCCACGGGGTGTCTTTGAATTGGCTCTCCAGGATGAGGAGACCCCAGTGGGTTGTGGAAACCTTGCCTAGCTTTGAGCTTGGCTCGCCCAGGGGCAGAGCGTGGGCTCTGCGCCACAGCAGCCCCTCCGTGCTCGCCCTTTCCTGGCTCCTGGCAGAGCAGCGCCCTGGGGATGTGCTCTCGGGTGGCGGGAGGACACTGGAGCTGATCTCCCCTCTGACCGAGGAGACCACCTGCCCTGTGTCACTTCACCGTGACCCACTGTAAGGCCAGATTCAATATTTACATTCTGGCTCCAAAACAGCTCTTGGCATCCAAACAGCAACAGCAGAGGAAAACACCCGAGGGTGGCGAGGAGCTGCTGGCCGACAGCTGGGCACAGGGCTGGGTTCGCAGGGTGCAGCTGAGCCGCTTCCATGTAAAACAGTTCAGAAATGGGGTCGGGGGGTCCCCGTGCTCCCTGCGGGAGAGCAGCTTTGCTCCCAGCTAGGGTCCCAAAGGTGCCAGCAGCAGCAAGGACACCTCGACAAGGGGTTACGTGTGTTTGCCAGCCTCCGGGTGAGGCTCCAGCGCCCATCAGCAGCATGTTTCCAGCCCTGGTGCTGGCTCCAAGGAGAGAGTGAGCCAGCCTGGCTGCCTGGCCCAGGGTGGGAGCGGGGGGCTGTCCTGGCCTCACTGTGCCACGACTGCAGCTCCGTCTGGCGCTGCTGCCTCTCTGGGGAGAGAATGAAGAATAAAACAGCAGCAAGGACTTAAGGATGGTTACCCTTTTGGAGGTAGAAAGGGGGGAAAAACCTGCGCTCTTGGTGTTTGTGCAGGAGGGGAAAGGCTGGGCGGTGTTGGCTCCCTGCATGTCCTCGGCAGTGTTTGCTGTTTTTCTTTAATGTTCCAAGGCAATCTTTAGTCACGTAGTTTTATCCCAGCTCTCCCGCAGATACAAATTTAGTCCTTTAATATGAGACGGGCCCTGCCCAGGTCATGTCAGGATGAGGCTTGGTGGTGCTGAGGTTACCTGGGAGCTGGGGACTGGGCAGCCTGCGTTCCCTCGAGGCTTGGCCTGCACTTTTATTAATGACAGCGTGCCCACGCTGCCCCGAGTCCGTGCTGGGCTGGGAGAGGTTTGGAGTCGGGACCGAGGCTGCAGCCTGCGGGCTAGCCAAGGGTAATAATATCTTTGTGCCCGTAATTCGTTCCTAATTAGCATAGTTTTAATATGAGACAGGGTTGCTCTCCCCTTAGAGCGCTCTGCTTTTTACAAGAGGCTGAGTAATTGCCTCTGCGACCGTTCGGCAGCAGCAATCAGCCCGGCTGCCTGCACAGGGACCCCCGCAGCCGCTCGCGGGCTCCAGCTCCGGCGTCCTCCGTGCGCTTGTTTTAACGGAGCGCGAGCTGCAAAGGACGTGTCTCCCGGCCCAGCAATATGCCTGACATAAAAATGAGATTGCTTCAATTAACGCATGCATTAAAAATGTATATGATATCCAGCAGGACGGGCTTCTGCAAAGGAGAAAGGTGTGCGCCGGTGACGTGCTGCAGTAGCCAGGTGCCCATGCTGGGCTCCCTGGGGCCACTGGGCAAACCTGGGTGCTTGGTCCTGCCTCTCACTGAGCCCAAGGGGCCCTGGGGACCCCCCCCCAGCGTGGCCCTGGCCCCCTTCTACCAACTCAGTAACGATTGGATTTAAAGCCTGATGTGTTTGGGGTTTGCGCAGTGGCTTGGCTTCTCTTTTCGGGGCTTTTGGAGCAACGTGCTGCAGCGCGAGAAGGACAGGAGAAGGGAGGTCGGGACCTGCTGCTTGCCTGTGTCACCCTCGGGGTGGGCACGGCGAGGGAGAGCTGGCTCGCAGCCCTGCTCTGCCCCGTCCGTCCTGGAAACGGAGGAGGAAACACCAAGACCAGCCTGACTCGGGGGACAGGAGAAGGGAGAAGCAGACGGCGGGAACCAGCGTGTTCCTGCTGCTGGGATGGTCTGTGATGCTGAGCTGTGGCCCATGGGCAACCCATCCTGTGGTGCTGAGCCCTTTCCAGACACGCAGGAGAGGCAGCCGGGGCCTGCAGCGCTCACCCTTGGCTTGTGGAAAGGCAAGAGGTGCTCCAGCCCTGGGACAGCGCTGGGCTGCGTCACCTGTACCCTGTCGCAGGAGAGCCGGGGGTGTTGGTGGCGAGCCTAGCGGGGACCACAGCCCAGGGCGGGTGCAGAAGGCAGCACCCGGGTCCAGGGCTGCACCAGCATCCCCAGCTGGGACCACAGCACCAGGTCTGGGCTGGCCCCTCCTTGCTCTGCTGCCCCCTTTAATGGCACCTCAAGCCACCGAAAACCTCGTCTCTCACCAGGGATACGTTACCAAGCGCGAGTTCTCCACAACCGCACAGCAGTGATGTGTAAGGGTGACCTATAGCTCGGCTCTTCGGCCAAGGGCATGCGATCAGGGATGACGGGATGGCAGGGGGGAGGACGGAAACGTGTTCCCCACAGCCAAGCAAGGTGTCCTGGCTGCAAAGGTTGCTCGGTCTCCCCCCGCTCTGCGTCTTCGGCTCCCGAGCTGTCGTCTCCCTGGCCTCCGGCTGCTCCAGGGCCATCGCGGCGCAGGTGAGGCCGAGCGGAGTCCAATCATGGCTGGGGGGACATCTCGCCCCATCACTGGAAGGCGATGAGGTACCTTAGGGGAATTTATACCCTGAGTTTTTGACACTTGTAATGCATTTTGCTGAGATTGGCCGATGGGTTCAGAAGTTGTCGGTGGGGAATGCACCGTGGGTGGCCTTGCACAGTGCCCACGTCAGCTTTTTTTCCCTTCAGAAACTAAGCTTTTAAAAAAAAAAAGGCACTTTCCTGACCTAAAATACCAGCATAAAGCAGAGCAAAGTCAGGGCTCGGAATCAGGGTCTTTGTTTTATCCTTGTCTTTAATCTCGGTCTCTGCCCCCGACCATCGCTTCGATCCCTCTGGTCTTCGTGAGCCTGTTTTCTCCTCTCCAGTTAGCGAGAATTACCACATCCTTCAATCGTTATCTCAGCAGCAAGATTTTCTTCCCAACCTCCTGCTGCTTTGCTGCAAAGCCCTCCCAGCGCCTTCCCGGTTGCAGCCCGCAGGGCGCCACTCGTGGGCACTGATCTGCTGATGTCCTCAAGTTATCGTTGGGGACTGGGCCGGGTCCCCTGGGATGGGGGGATGAGAGCGGGCACCAGCCCCTCCTTGTCCTGGGAATGCCTGGATCCCCTAAATAATACGTGGGTCCTGTCTTCCTGGGATGCACGGGGCTGGCGTGGGCCGGCGCGGCGTGTGGGGAGCACGCCTGCCCTTGGCACGCGCTGGAGGGGATGCCCAGGAGCAGGCGGAGGGCGCCCGGAGCGGGGCGCGCGCTGTCCTTGACTCGCTGGAGGAGACGATTCAGCCCTGGCAGGAAGCTCCCTGGGACTTTTCCATTCCCCCACCAGTCCCAAAGCGCCGAGGTGGTGTTTTTCCCCTGCACGAGGCTGTGGGCAGGGTTGGGGCTGGGCGGCTGGGGGCTCTGCTCCCTGATCCACTCCCCAGCTGCCCAGCTTCGGGCAAACCCTGGTCTCGCCCCGTGTTTGTCCCTCCGGTTATAAATAGCTTTTCTTCGCGGAAGCCCTTCAGCTCAGCAGTGCGGTCTGTCCCGCAGCACCCCAGCTCCTCTCACCACCTCCCTCCAGCGATCGCAGCCCCTCTGCCCCGTCCTCCCCAGCAGCACCCCAGCACCTTCCCCGCCACGCAGCGAGCGAAGAGCCGGTGGGTTTCTTTGCTGAGAGCTCCGGGCAGCCGGTGTCTATCCCGCTCCCACCGCCAGCCCCTGCCCTCTCCCACGGGGAGGTCATAAACAGCGGTGGGGCTGAGCCAGGAGGGCGGGGGGAGCTTTTGCAAGCGATACGGTGAAAAACACACCGGAAAAAAGCAACAGTTGTTTTCTTGGACAGACTATTGCACAAGGGAGTCCGAGTGTGGCCACGCTTTCTGGGCAGCCTCGCGCACAGCCAGCCCCTTCTCCCTCCATCCTTAACCCTCTCGCACGCGCAGCTTTGTTTTCCTTTAACACCCAAGGGTGTTTCTCCCTCCCTTAAAGCTCAGCTGTCAGCCGGACATACCAGGCGCTTGCCAGCACCGCCGGCAGTCAGGTGATGGCCCAAATGTTCACGGGCTCCCCCCGCTCTCTCATTTCTCACACTCGAGCCACAGTGAGAAGCAGCGAGAAACCCAGTGCGAGCAGCGCCCCGAGCCCGCGCTCACCGCTGAGCCCCGACCGGCCATGCGCACCCAGCAGGTGAGGTCCAGGGTGGCTTCAGCATCAGTGCTGGCTGCCTTCCAGGGCAGGATGGATATAGGCAAGATGAGCAAACGCTTGGTTTTGGAGACTGGGTGGGACGTTGTTGGGAAGGCTCCAAGCACAGCCGTGGCTTGCGGGGAGAGATGGGAGCGAGGGGGCCAGCCGGCACCCGGGGGGGCGGTGCTGGTGCGAACCTCTGGAGCAACCCGAGGTCTGCAAAAAATGAGCCTGGTGGCTTTCAGTTCTCCATCGCACTCGTGGTGTCACTGGGAAGCTGGTCCGCGGAGGGGCAGGTGGTGTTCGGTGGCGTGAAAGGCAGAAATTGGGCCGGGCGGGGAGGGAACCTGTGCCCCGTCCTGCGGGACGTGGTGGCACCATGTCCCCCTGTCCCACAGCACTGCTGGCAGCCCCGAGCTCGCTGCCACGATCCAAAGGCACGTTGCCACGTCCCGCCGGGAAGCCCAGCCCTCGCCAGCCCCGCTGCCACCCCGCACCGTCTCCCGATGCCCGTGCCAGCCCTGGGGCTGGGCAGAGAGGGCTGTCAGCACCCTGCCAGCCCCACACAGCGCGACTCCCACCCCTCCCCATCGACCCCGCCGCTTCCCACAAAGCAACCAAATAAATCCTTCAGTGCAGCGAACGGAATCTTTGCATCTTCGTCGCGAGGGCCATGGGGACCAGGCTTTACAAACATCGTTTTCTTTCAGGAAAGGAAACGTTAAGATAAAAGAGCTGAGGGTTTCTGCATGTAAGGATTTAGGGCAGGGTGGTTAGAGCGGGGTTTCTTGCCAAAAGCTGAGTTTTCGATCCTGGCACAGTGCTGCCCTGCAACTATTTCTGACTTTGGGTGTAGTCGAGGGAAGGGCAGGAGAGGCAGATTCGAAGGTTCACTGAGGATTGCCGCCGCCTGCCTGCCCGTGCGAACAGCCCGAGTCTGCTTTGAGCGCGGCCAGGATGGGCGCTGAGCTGGAGCCAGCAGGATTTTCCTCACGGCCAAGGTGGTGTGGAGTTTGGAGGCACGCGGGCAAAGACTGAGGGGAAACGGCGCAACGGGGCTTCGCAGAGCGCACCCGCACCTCGCGCTCAGGCTGCGCTGGTGCTCGGCGCAGGAGCTCGCTTTGATTCCAGGTCAGCTCCAGTACCAAGAGCTACGGACATACAGAGCTCTTCAAGTTAACAGTTATGTTCTTTTCTTGCCTTTTAGTGAAGCAAATAAAAAAAAATAAATCAGCAGCTCCCTGCAGCGCTTGAAACCCGGCTTTGCAGCAGGGAGCTTGGGGACGCTCCGGGGAGCCGGGTCCCCCAGAGGCGAAGGTGCCGCCCACGATACGCGAGACTACGAACATGGTCCCGTGCTCACAGAGCACTTGTTTTTGAAGTGACTTTGCTTTTTAATACGCCAAAGTATTTCTGCTGCGAGGACCCCAGCTGCTCACAGGGCGTGGGGTTTCTGCTAGGGCCGCGCTCCGTGTGTTTTGTCCCCAGCACGTCAGACGCGGTTTCTGCTTGGGATGGGATGGAGTAGGCACTAATGAAAGATTAGAGGATTTAATCTGCTTGATTTCTTTCGGCTGTGTTTAGAGTTGGGGATAAATAACCTGTTCAGCTCAGCCTCTTTGGATGATTTGGCCCTAAATGAGAGCAGGGCGGAGGGTAATGGCATGCGGCCGTCAGTGCCCCCACGAGCCCTGGCGCGCGCTGCCGGCAGAGCCGTGGTCTGGCCGGCGCCGATCGGCCTGGCAGGTCCTCGTTACACGTACGCGATCGTTAAAAATGTGAGGCTGCCTCAGGCCGGTGGTGCTGCCGCGACGCACTGGGAGGGAAGGTGGGGTGTTCAGACGAGCACCGGGGAGAAGATGTGGGGAGACACAGATGTTTCCAAGTGTCCTGGGTTTTGTTGTCTCTGGAGAGAGGAGTTCTCTATTCAGAGAAGTATCCTCCTCCTTCCCCAATATTTTCGGACACATCTTCATCTGCAGCGCCCGGGTTGCTTTTCTTCATTATTTTCTGTTTTGTCACCTAGGGGAAAACTAGTCAAGGTTTCTGGTTTTGTTTTTGAGGATACAGATTTATGTGTAATTCCGTGTGGTTTCAGTGACGTAAATATCTTTTGGCATTCCTGATAACTTGAGCGGGCCGAAGTGATTTATTTCAAGAGCGGCTTGTTTCAGAGCAGCTCAGCAAGCGCGTGCGGTAACATTGATCTGCTCTGAATGGACGAGCTGCTTCAGAACAAAAGCTCAATGAAAAGAGCCCCTTTCTCTTACTGCAAATCTTGCTCCGAGTTTTGCGTAAGAGAAAACAGGGAGAGCCTGATCAAATTGTGGGGTGGGGGTGTTTTTCCCCCCCACCTCTTTGCAATGCCAAGGTTGCCAGAAGCGTGTGTTCTGTCAGCCGAGCTTCAGCCTTGGACTGTCTCTGGAGCAATAAACACTGGATTGAATTCGTGTTGCTCTCTCCCCTCCGAAGTGTTGTTATGACAAATCCGCTTGCTTTTTTTGCTTTTCTCCTGTTTTTAAGTAGAGGAGGAGGGGGGGAAAAACCCAACCCAACAACCCACAACAAACCTACAGCTTTCAAGGGAGAAATCCTGTTTAAAAGTTGCCGCAACTTAACAAAATGCTAAATGCTTTTATTAATTTCTAGAAAGGCTCTGAAGAGCAGCTTTCTTCGCCGGCTGAAAAGCACTCGTGTAAGTGCCGTGGCTTTGTTCCCTCCGCGCTCGTACAGGCTGCTAATTGCAGAGTAGCAATTCCTCCCCAAAGTGTGCAGTGAGGGAAGAATAGAAAAATGGAGGGGGGGGGGAGAGGGAAAAAAACCCGCCTTGGGGAAGGTAAAGGAGCTGCTCCGAGTGTTTTGGAGGTAGGAGTGTTTCTTCTCAGCCTTCAACCCACTTCATCCCACTCCTCCAGGCGAAAAACAAAATGGGCCCCTGCGCCGAGTGCCGGTGCTCGGTGGTTTAATTGTGGCAGGAGCAGCGTGAAAGGGAGATTGGAGCGGCGGAGCTTTGGCTCTTTGTTACGAGATGAGGAACACGCTGCAGTTCAGTGGTCAAAGCTCCCGGGTCCGGCCGTAAGGGCTGGCACCGGAGCGAAGGCTGAGCCTGCCCTCCTTGCGGACACCGAGGAGCAGCCGCGGTGGGAAACTCCAGGTTTATTCCTGGCGTGAGTAGGGAGGTATCGCCATCCCCCTGCTCGTCGGTGTCTCCTGGTGAAGGAGGGGGTGGTGGTGCTGCCCCGACCCCGGCAAGGCTTGGGGTTGGCAGAGGCACTGCCGCTCACCCAGCGAGGAGGCTTTGCTAGAGAGAAAGGGGTCTTCCAAGGACGTTATTAGCTACCGCGCTGGGTTTCTTCTAGCAAAAAGAGGATGCAAAACTCCCCAAGCTTGGCTGGAGCTGGAGGAACGAGGAGAAAGTCACCCATGCTAAGAGGGACAGGCAAACCAGGGCTCTGCACTCCCTTTTTGAGGGCTGCAGGCACATGGACCAGTCATCAAAAGGGTGATTCCCCGCCACGCCATCCCTTTTCATTTGGGGTCTGGAGTGCCCTCCTCTGATTTTACTGCCTCGGTGGTATGAAGCCAGACTGTTTCTCTGGCATAAATATTAGCTCAGCTGCCTTTTTGTCCTCCTCAGCAGGTACGGGATTCCCCTGCCCGGTGCCCACCAGAGCAAGAGCCACCCATGGGCTTCTTGCAAGGAATCAAGCGAAGGGGTGGCTGTTGCTGGGTGCTTGCAAGAGAAACCAAGGCCGTACGGCACAGATGCGGTCCGTGCCTGTGCTTTTCCTGCCTTACTGGTTTAGAGCCAGGACTCGCTGCCGTCAAAATCAAGGAGGAATTTCTCTCGGGAGCCGGAATCAGGAACGGATCTGCTGGTGGATGCGCTGTAGCAGGGGGCTGGGCTGGGGAGCTCGGGGGAGCCGGCGCTGGGGTGCCAACCTTCTCGGTGCTGGTTTGACACATCCTCGTGCCAGGTGTTAGCACGGTGAAGGAAACGCAGCTCCTAACGCTCCGGCGGTAAATGACAGGGAATGCCCCAAGCCGGGGGTTCTGTAGAAGGTGCACAAAATGTCGCTAACGCCATCAGCAGGGTAAGAGGCAGGGACTGCCCCGGGAGGGGAGCTTGCAGAGGCTTTATTCATAAACCTCCTTTGCAAGGAATGCCCTAGCTTGGGAAAAACTAAGACTGTCATGAACAGTGTCTCGTAAGGCAAACTGGGGTTGTTCCGCAGCAGGAGGGGTTGTTAACACAGCGCATGAATAACCCGGTGTTACCCGTCCAAGGAATGCCCTGATCCAGCTACTTTGACGAGGCCGCTGCATTAACTTAACAGCTCTTCTCAGTCATTCCCCTCTGATTCTTTTGCCCCCAGCAGGTCTAAATTGGGTCTTTTCCGGACCCTGTCTGCGTTTTGGGCTGGGGCTGCCTGCCAGTCCCTGGGCACCTAAAGATCTCATCCCACCCGACTGCGCTCACGATGCCCGGCCCCGGCTGCGGACCGGGCCGTGCTCCCAGCCCTGCCACGATACCGGCACAGATGGCGGCTTTGCGGTGGCTCGTCCCCCTTTCTCACGTTCCCCCATACCCTCTGTTTTGCAGACACCGTCGCTGAAAACCCAGAGCGGGTGTTAACTGGCCCAGCGCAGTATGTCCCAAATCTCGCTTCCGAGCCCCCTTCGCTGCTACTAAAGGGGAGCGAGCCCCCCCCTCCGCCGTTCGCCCAGCACCATGGTGGGACAGAGCCCCCGGGAGCCCAGCGAGAGCAGGACCGCCGTCCTCCTGGAGCCCTTCGTCCATCAGGTGGGCGGCCACATGAGCATGATGAAGTACGATGAGCACACGGTCTGCAAGCCCCTGGTGTCGCAGGAGCTGAGCTTCTACGAGTCGCTGCCCTTGGCCATGAGGCAGTTCACCCCCCAGTACAAAGGTAAGGGGAGAGGCTGGGGAAGGAGCTACGGGCTGGTGTTGTCGCCAGGATTGGTCCTGGGACGTGGGTACGGGCTGGTGGGCAGGGCGGCAGCGTGCGCGGTACCGGCTGGCTCGGTCGCGCTGGGTCTGAGCTGAGGAGCCCCGTCGCTTGTGCAGGTTTTGCTGCGCAAGGGATGCTTGCCGGGCGAGAGTGTGCACGGAGCAGGTCTGTGAGGGTTTCCTGGGTCTCTGTGGCTGCGGGGAGTCTCTGATGTCTGGTAAGGGGTTGAGCGCTGGCTGATGGCACCTGGAGATCTGCCCTCTGCCCGTCCCCTTGCTGCCATGGCACTCGTTGGCCTTGGTAATTACAGGGGACTCCCGTGATGTCACATAGGGCTGAAATTGGTCTGTTCTTGAGGGGGAAAGGTGTGAGAAGATGGAGGCTGAGAGTGCGAACACAATCCCCTTGCTTCCCGGGGAGCTGAGAGCCTGGGCAGCGCTAGGAGCGGGACAGAGAGGGTAAACACAGAAAAACCACAGAACAAGGGGCAGGAATAGGGCGGCGTTTCCCAAGAGTGGTTTGCTGTGAGGCTTTTTGCAGGCCGTGGCCCGAGACGGGTTGGTCCGATGGCACGCGAACGGCGGCACCGAATAGGCGCAGGCCAGCAGGGCCTAGGAGAGCCTTGTTCAAAACAGCAGTGCCGAGCTCTGACGCGCGACGCGTTTTATTCAGTAGAGCTTTGAATTAGCATCCCCTGCTAAGAAAGGTTTGCTGTACCAGGAGCAGAGCCCAGGGTGCCTTTGTCCCACGCGCATGGCCCCGTTGCTCCGAGCCTTGGCTTTAGAGGAGGTGAAGGTTTGTGTCGGGGGCGGGGGGNAAACAGCAGTGCCAAGCTCTGACGCGCGACGCGTTTTATTCAGTAGAGCTTTGAATTAGCATCCCCTGCTAAGAAAGGTTTGCTGTACCAGGAGCAGAGCCCAGGGTGCCTTTGTCCCACGCGCATGGCCCCGTTGCTCCGAGCCTTGGCTTTAGAGGAGGTGAAGGTTTGTGTCGGGGGCGGGGGGGGGTCCTAGCATTTTTTTTAAAGCCATCCTCCCTCCTTCCCTTTTTTATTCCCTCACTATTTCTGCTTTTACTGCCAGACTTGTGCTGCTTGTAAAGCTCCCGACCCTGGATTTTCGTGAGAGGCGAGAAGCTCAGCTGTCACGTAAAAGCTTAAAATATCTTTTGGTCCTTCAGCGTTGCAGGAAAGAGCTCAAAGCGTCGGCCGCAGTTTCGATGAGCTCCCAATCCAATCTCTCCCTTTCCCAGAAAGTCGGGGGCCTTTGCAGATTTATGGGACAACATTGAAAAGATGCTTAAGAAAGAAAACAAGTCTTCCTCTAAGTGATTTTCTTTAGCAGGGGCCAGGGTTCCGTGCCGGAGAGCCGGGCCCCGCTCTGTCTCTCTAATGAAGATGTTAAGCAGTCCCAGCTTATCGGCTCAGGGGTGGCCCAGTTATTAACACCTTTTTTTCTTCTTTTTCTCTTCTATTGCAAGTCCCAGGGAGTTTTGCGACGAGGGGTAATTAAATAGCAATTCTCCTCCAATTTGGCATTGGGCACGCGTTTTCTTTTTATTTTTTTTTTTTCCTGCATATGACTGTCCCGGCCCTGAATGCCAGGCAAATTAAAGAGGTGGAACATTTTTCCCATGAGGGTGGTGGGAGGGATAAGCATCACGGGAAATAATCCTGAGGTCTTCATCGCCCATTCACACATGTCCACGTTCCCCATCTCTATTCTTAGGCTGCGGGGGGGGG
>VZSC01004067.1:71068-84681 GCA_013398225.1 Steatornis caripensis
GGCGGGGCCTGGGCCGCGCAGGCGCCTCTTCCGTCCGGGTGTGGGGGGGGGCGGTTTCTGGGCCCCAACCCGAGGGTTTGGGTGCTGACACGGGGGGTTCTGCCCCCGGCGCCCCCTCGCCTCGGAGCTCTGGCGGTTGCAGTGGAGCAGAAGGCTGTGGCTGCGGGGGTCCGCCACGAAACGAGCCGCCCCCGGGTCCCCTCAGGGCCCAGGACGGGCCTTTGAAACGCAAGCCCCGGCAGCCGCGTCCCTTGTGCCTCGCGTAGGACGAGCTGCGGCGTGTGCCACGTTCTCCCGCCGTTTCCACTTTGTGCTTTGGAGAACGCCGTTCCCGTGGTTGTGGAACTGGGGTACGAAGCACTGTGAACTTGTCGGCGCCGTGCTGGAATCGAGTTCATCGGCGTGTTTGGCTTCCCGTGATGCTAGGATGGTGGTGCGATGCAGTGTGGAGTACGTGGTGAAATGCAGCATTGCCTGGCCTTGGCAGGATGCAGCGGTTATAAAACCGGATTCTGGCTACAGCCGTAATTGTGTTGGAGTTTAGGCTTTGGTGCTGAAATAAGTTAGAGAAGCTGATGCTTGGCTTGGGCTGCAGACCCTAACAGGCTTGGAGGTGCTGCTGTGGAGTGTAAACGTGCCCTTTCTTAGCATAAAAACATTGTTCCAGATAACGCATTTTCTACTTCAGGGGGCCGTTATAGGCACCTAATTCAATATTGGTCACCAGAATAGTTCGCAGCAGACATGCGGGAAAGCGCTTACTGCTTTTTCATATGCTCAGGACAGCTGAATGTGCTGCAGCGGTTGGCTACAAGATCCCAAAGCTGCCACTCATCTTGAAAATCTAAATTGATGCCTGCAGCACTGATGTCAATTTGTATGTATAAAGGCTTAATACAGCAAAGGGAAATGTACCAGCAGACAGCAGGAGGAATGTCTGAGAAAAGAACTAGAACCATAAAGGATGCTTTATCGGTCTAATGTCTGTTTTATTCACATGGAATAAGATTTGCTGATTTTATGGGGAGTGGGGAGAATACTGTTCCTGCTACCCATTTAATAGCTATTTCTGCTGTCATTACTGGAACATTAGCAGAGTCATTTGAAACGTGACTGCAAGATATGTTAAGCTGAAGATCACCTGCAGAGTGGTGGTGCTTACTCTAGACAGTCTGTCTGTCCCCACATCCTCTCTCCTGCAGCAGCCATTACCTGCTGAAGAAGGAGCGCCTGTCCTTGGTTTTCCTAGTTCGTGCATTTCCTAGTTTGAGGCGTGTCCCGCCTTGTGCTGGACCTGTGCCGGTGTCCCAAGGGCAGATGAGCCGTGTCATTTTATCCTGATGTGTTTCTGTTGGTGCTATTCTTATTCATGTATCCTTTTTAATCATTTATGTTTGATGTCATCGAGCAGCAATGCAGAGTTCTGGTTGAGTTGGTCCCCATTGTAAAACAGAAAAACAACATGATGTGCCATCGCACTGCTAAATCAATGAGTCTGCAAGGCAGATGCACCTGTCTGAGGCACCTAGCAGACGTTTACATATTATTAGCAAAATCTTTCCAACTTACTAGACCAAAATAGAAATCCATTTACCCTTCACAAACTGTTCAGGGTCTTTCATGCTGCTTTTCCCTTATCAATTATAAACTATTTTTAGCCTGTGCTGGAATTTTGTAACTTCCATCCTAGTATGTTATCCTGTTTGATGCTTTAGAATAAAACAGGTGGCAAATCTGGCCTTAGAGCAAGAAGTCTCGCAGATCTCACAGCAGTGGCCAGCGAACATGAGAAGAAAACTGTCCACTGGTATTCCCCCTAACTGTGTATTCACAATTGATCTGTCAGATCTTTTGAAGCGGAGTTTAAGGTCCATTCCGGAAATTGGATGCCTCGTTATTCTTGTAGGCCAAGCTGGTGAGAAGCAGAGGGGAATGAAAACGATCAGTGTTCTGGAGCAGCATCGAGGTCACCAGCATCCTGCATTGCACTGAGAAGTCGCCTCACTGTCTTTCTCTGTCCTTCTCACAAGCCCTGAAACGAGGTAGTTTTTGCTCTGGAGGTTTAAAATAAGCCTTGGGTGATACTTTTGTCTCTTTCCAGATTGCTGACCCTGAGACCTGTGACCGAATGTACGAGAGCTTGATGAGAATCCACACCAACTACTACAAAAACAAGGTGAGCTTTGGCATTAACCATCATCCCTCTTGTAGAGGGTGAGTCACCACCGACTGCAGTCGGCTGCCTCATCCCAGCAGGGTTTCTTGGGAATGTCTGACAGACAGATGAGCGGTCAGGTGGATGCAGCACTACCTTTGGTGCCTTTGGTCGCTCCAGGAAAGCTGCAGACATTGGCCTCTGTGACACGTATGAACGATGCAGGTGGTAGTTCCTCGTATGGATGAACAGAATTCTTAGAGCTTGACTGAAAATGAGCTCAGATGCTACTGTATGGTGATATTTTTACCTGTCTTCATGCACTGCAAGTAACATTTTTTTCTCTGTCTCCTTCTCAAACCTGCTTTCTCATTTGTGAAGTATCCACGCCTGAAAGACACAAACTTCACTGGAGTGACAGTGGAAGATTGCAAGATGATCCTAGCAACAGGTACTAATACTAGGCTTGATTTGAGAATAAGTCAGTGCAGGAGATAGATAAAGTACATTCTAGTCTTTGTGGTGGTCACTGCATCGCTTCTACTAAACACCTGTGACTAAAGGACAGAAATGGGACTGCCGTGCAAGTACATTAGGATGTTTAATGAGGAGCAAGTTCAGGAAAAATTGAGTTCTTTGATAATCAGGGCAAAAAGCTGATTGTATTTTGCACCAGGCAGGAACAGCAGAGCGTTTGCAAGGGTTCTTTGGGATCAGATAGCAGGGAGCTGTGTGAAAGAAATGCATGTTTGCTGCGTCATTCCGAAACACGGCTCAGCTTCTGTTTTGCCACGTTCAAATTCCCTTCAGGGCTTCTTCTTCTGTATTAGACTTTGAGAGAAAACAGGGTAGCACAATGCAGAAATACTCTCAGCCAGATCATTTATTAAGTAAGTGCAACGTAGGAAGCTAGCGCAGTTTTGTTCTGCTCCAGTTCCCAACTTTGATTGCAGTGCATGGAAACGGAGTATTAGTTGTTAGTGATAAGGGACTCCCCGCACAATTGATTGGAAGGGAAAACAAACTTGCCTTGGGCCCTGAAATAGGAGTCCATTAAGATGAAAAGTCAGAAATAGGAAAATACATGTAAGGCAAAGCTTTCCTAAGAGGGCTTTCATTCCTTTGCTTTTCTGCTTTTCTTCCTCTTTCCCCATCTCTCTCTCTCTCTCTCCTCCGGCTTCTCTTTTTGCAGACGTTCTGAAACAGATGGAAGACATGAAAAAAGGGACATGGAAAAAACTGCGAGAAAAGTTTTATGCCAAGAAACCTGAAGAGGACTCTAAGTGATAGGCTAACTAACTCCCCGATTCTCCACTGTATATATTCCTAAAGCACTGTACGTTGCCATGCTGAATAAAACCATTTATGCCTCTTAGCAACAGCATTTTTGTTCAGACCTACCCCTTACACCCTTCGCTTTTAGCAGCCCGTCTTTTTCCCCTGAAAAATGGAGGATGTAGCTTAACCCATCTGTGCCAAAACCATATTCGAGCAACGTGGTGTAGAACGAACTTTGGGGTGTTAGACCTGAGCCTTTGCGTTACAAGAAATGGAACAACCAGGAGATGCACGGAGCAAGTAGGTACAACCGCGTAGCTTAGAATTTCGTTGTGAAGATAACAATAGTGATGATGTGAAAACATAGCTATGCTTGTGTTCCTGTGGGTTAGTGCTGGGAACAGTGAAGGGGAGGGAGGGTCAACTTTAATTATCAATCAGTCATCACATTTGTTTTCCTTTTGAGAAGACACGGGGAGGACTGAGGGTGAGTTTACCATGGTGATGGTGGAGCAGTGTAAGAGTTTAACTGAGATTTCAGTCCAGTGCTGCAGCGTTGTGTTGCTGGTTGAATTAACTATGCAGATTTCCCTCACCGTGAAGAGGACGTTCTGTAGGCGTTACTGCACATCTAAGGGACAAAGATAGGTTTTAGTGACATGTAGGTGTATAGGGCTATTAGGAAAGTTCAAGTGTGATTAGTCTATTGCCGTAGCCTATTTTTATTCCATTTTAAAGCTTTAATGCTTGCAGCAGTGCCTGTTCTTGGAAGGCAGAGGCACAGGACTGTAGGTGGGAGGCTACAGCAGTGCTTGGCTTCGGAAGGATGAGTGTCTAGAACACAGCTATGCCAGGACGCTGCTTGGCTCCAGGCAGCACCAACAGCTGCTCCTTTTTATGTATTTGAGCAGTGTTTTCCTGGCAAGTAGTGAAAGAATTTGAAACTTTGCAGCAGGCTCTAATCCAGTGTTTCAGAAAACAAGGCTGGTGTTCAAGGGAGTTCTTCATGGTAGCAGCATTCTCCGGCTTCTGCCTGGAGGATCGTATTTTAATGTTTAACAGCTGGAGCTGAGAGCATCAGGTTGTGGAGCACCTAGGGTCTTTGACTTGGTTTGTATTTCTGTTTATTTCTAACAAACAACTCCGTTACATACCAGAGTGCACAGGAAGAGTGCTTTCTTTACCATGTTTAAGTTTTTATTATAACATGATTTTGTATTTAATTTAGTTAAGGCAATTTACAGTTTAGTTCTTAAGTGACAACAATAACAAACAACAAAAAAAAGTAAAACATTACACCAGAGATGAAACTAAAACACAGGACACCCCTTCACAGTGAACTCCTGTAAACCTGCAGTCTCCTACTACTACTGCCCAGATATCCTTGGTCCACAGAAGGCAAAAGACTAGTTCACACTAGTAAAAGCTTGGATACTCATCTGGTGAGTTAAATTAACAAATCCATCTCCTTGAGTTTAGCTCCTCTTTCCTGCACCACAGCGATGAACAGAATTCTTTAAATGGAGAGGGATCAGCATGGAGCAGGTACAGCAAATACGATGGCTGGTTTGCAAAGATCCACGTGTACTAGTGCCACTCTTGGAATAAGTTAAATATTGCAACCCTACAGCTAGTTACACTACACCTGAGGTGGAAGCCACCAGACTGTAGCGCATGGAGATAAAGATACAACCCTCCACATTTGCAAAATAAAGAGTTATTGCAATGAGGAATTAAAGTCCTGTATAATTTATCTTCCTACAAGGGCATTAGAGTAACGTGTGGGTCCAGGTATCGTGAGGAATCCTCGCCAGTCCCTGGTTCCTGAATTGCTTACAAGCGATCTAAGGGAAACGTTGACTGCGAAGCCCTTCCGCATGGTGCGTCTTTCTTTGACGGTGACATCCACGCGTGGAACCCAGGAATAAGCAGCCTCGTTAGCTGATGCATAGGTGTAGTCCCTCGGTGGGTGAAGCCAATGATGCTTCTCCATCTTAGTGGTTCATGGTATTCTGGACATCCACAAACCCCATCCGTTGTCTGCGCTTCCGTTGCTCTGTCATCTAGAGTTCAAACAAGAACACGAGTGAGGTCAGGCTGCCTTTCAATGCACTAACGCGCTCCTCTGGTGTCACTGACCAGCCTGCTTTAAGCATCTGCCAGAATACCCTGTGAGTTGGACTCTAGCTGCTGAGGAAGTGAAGTACCAAAAAGCACTTGTCCCAAGTGTCCCTGACACCACCCCCCACCAAAAGAGCTGCAGGAGCCCTTTGCTTTGTATCTGAAGCTGTACTGGCTCGGGCTGGTTCTGCCTCCTGTACCTTGCAATCGGTGTCTATTTTGGTAAGGACAGTGGGTTTCTACAGGCAGGTGTTCCTCAAGTGTTCCTATTTTTAGAAGTGTTTAGTACCTGTTCCTTCAGCTCATTCAGCTGGGAGGTGAGATGGGACACCAGCTTCATCGTGGTGTTGAGTTTGTCTTGAAGATTTCGGATCTCATTCTGTTCCCCTTCCCCTTCATTGCTGACCAGCGACATGGCTCGCATCCGGGGGAACCAGTCAAGGTTCTTGTTCTGGAAAGGCAATCACAGAGAATGGGAGTTGGAAAGGGGGGAGAAGGAGGGATGACACCTCGTAGGATTCGTAGGATTTAGTAGGAACGCTGCCTGTGCTTAAGGATTAAAGAAATTCTCAAAGGCTCGGCGTGTCTGTATCTTTGCAAATTTTCCACAAATGGTCCATTTCTAGGTGGGTTTTTTTTTTTTTCCTTACAGCCTTCTGGGCTCAAGTCCAGAAGTTTTTCTTTTCTACATTTCCTTTCCCTCCCTTCTTGCCTTGAAATCACCTTAGAGTCATGCTCTCTACTGCTTGGTTCTGCCCTTGGTTCAGTCCTTAAATCCACCGTACAATACACCAAATCAACAACGTGCTGTTGGCTGAGACTGCACAGTGGAAATAACCAGCTAAGAAAGAACTAAGGCATAACAACGTTACTAAATATTTTCCAAAAGCTCCTTCTCAAAACTGTTTTTCTTTACCAAGCCCCTTGTTCTCAAATATTTCCCGGGGGCAGGCACATTGCAATAGCGAAAGAGCTGCCCCGAGAGGACGCGTACCTTTATCATCTGCGCCACGTAACTCTCTGGCCCCGTGTAGTCTGTCTTGTTCTTCACTCGCACCAGCACTATGAAGTACAAGTAGTTCCACATGTTGTGCTCATATTTAATATGCTCCTCAAAGGACACTGTCTTGTTGTCAAACTTGTCCCTTTCGAGTCCTGGGAAGGGCAGTCAAGAGCAGGGAAGGTGGAGGGAGGAGAAGGCAAGAAGTGAGCAAGCAAACCAACGGGAAAGGAAGTACAGATAATGGTGCCCTCTGCCAGGTGTGACTTCCGAGAAGCGCTTTTAATAATTAGTTGGCATTGAGCACCCAACGAGCATCCAAAACAGGGGGGGGAAATAACCCAGTTGTGTAGGCAGGGGGCTTCTATTTAAAGGACCACTAGCTCTGCTTCCCACCCATGTATCTAAAAGCAGAAAATGCACCCAGTGGCTCTTTTCAGAAAAAAGCAGGTAGACTTAGTGGGGTTTTCCCTGTTTTTGGATGCCTTACTGTGACTGAAAGCACACCAGAACGTTTTCTGTATTGTATTTCCTTGGTAATATGCTGGGGACTTTTCCCGCGTAGGCTAAGGGATGGTCGCAGGAGTGATGATAGATGCACAGCGACAACAACTCCACAATGTGGTGTTTCACTTTATCACCTCATTAACAGAAGGTGAGGAACAATACAGGTCACTTCTCCTCTCACTTTGTGTCCTTGTTTAAGCAGTGACCCCTCAGTGAACAGATTTAAGTTCTGCTGTGAACCAAATGAAACCCAGAAACCAGCTGAAACTCCTGTCCTACCCTCAACCTCAGAAGAGCTCTGGGGCAATTCCCATACACCGAGCTGCCAGCGCTCACCACATATGAAACAGGTGGTCTTCAGGATCTCTTCCTTCTTTTGCTTCTCGCTCCTCAGATCAGCAAAGGTGTCAATAATGACCCCAAAGATGAGGTTGAGGACGATAATAATGACGATAAAGAAGAAGAGGAGGTCGTAGACAACCCGAGCTGGAAACAAGGACTCCTGTAACGGATAAAAGGGACAGACGTGTGTCTCTTGCGCGCCTCTCCTCTAGGCACCCCATCCGTGCTGCCTTGTTACATGGCCGTGGGCTGAGGGTACGAGGTGAGGCGGAAAAACAAGGATGCGATGGGGGAAGAGAGGAGGAAAGCACTGGAGGATAGTGTGGGGGACAGAGCTGGAAGGGTCACAGTTGCCAGGGAGGGAGGGCAGCTGCACAGCAGTATATGCAGCAGGACTTAGCAGAAGAAAGGGGTCTCGCGTGCTGCCCACACTCACATCCTTCGATGGCTTCCGCAGAATGTCACCCACGCCCCCTCCGTTCCTCAGGCCGTGGTTCAGGACAGTGACGATGCACATGAGCAGCGTGTCGCAGGCGCGTTCCCACTGGTCAGCGTCTGTTTCTAGAGTACCAGAGAGGGGAATAAAAGTGAAAACCCACAGCATAGACAGGGCAGAAGTGCCAGGCCATTGCAAAGACAAAAAATGGCTGCAGTGATGCAGTGGCAAATCTCCTGGGAGCACGTGCTCGTTGTGCAACCTGTGCTGGTTGTGGGTTTCCAAACCAGCAGCTTCCCGGCAGCCCCTCCAGCTTGCCTCTTGCTGTGGGCAGGTGTTTGACTGAGTGCTCTTGAAGCTCCCGGTTTCTTTATGACCAAATTGAATCTACTTCAACATTTTTTGTGCCAGGGTCAGCGCAAAATTTGCGGACCTCTTGCCTAATATGTGCCAGAAAGTGGGTTGTTTGTTTCCATCTTTGAGAAGTTACCGAGTTTTTCTGAGCTCGCTGACAAAGGAGGCAGCCAACCTACTCCGCCACTGACAGAGCTGACCTTTCTAACGAGCTCACTTACCTTCCAAGGCAGTTGGCACAGCAGAGCAGCTAATTTTGTCACCGCTGCACGACTCCATGAAGGTCTCCATGTTCCTGTGCATCCCCAAGGGGTCATCTGCAAGTGAAAGCGACCACAGTCTCGTCAGAGCAGCAGCTTGCCTGAGCAAAGCTCTTCACTGCTCTCATGGGTGCTTTTCAACTGCCTCTTCTTGTAGCTTTCAAGCTTCTTAAAAAAAAAAAAGATTGCTTCACGTTCTCCTAGCTTTTTCTAGGCTTTGAATCTTTCGCTTAAGTTTCCATAAGACCTCTATGGTGCTAAAACTTTGTTTGTAGCTGTCCGCTCCCTTCTCTGCAATCACTCCCAGCCCAAAACCCTGCTCTCTGCAGCACGAGGTCCCTTACGTCGGCACAGGCAGCTGTCTTCTCTGCTAACCCCAAACCCAGCGCTACCAGGAGATCGCACCAAGGGTACAAACCCCATGATGCGCACGCACACACACGCGCGCGTGCTTCTGCAGCGGGGCAGGAGCAGGGTCTCGTGCAGTGGTCCGGCTGCAGAAGGGGACCCACGCTCTGCCCGGCCCCTCTCTAGCCCAGGCACCGCAGCCAACGAGGGCAAGGGCTGAACAACCTTTGGCTTTGCTGTCCGGCAGCCGGTCCACCTCCAGGATGAAGTCATCCTTCAGGAACAGGAAGCCCACGATGGAGAAGAGGTAGACGAGGATGAGAGCCAGGAGGGCTGTCAGCAGGATGGAGCGCCCGTTCCGCGTCACGCTTTTGATGACATTAAACAAGGTCTCCTCACGGTAGATCAAGTCAAACAGCTGAAAGGACCCAGGAGCAAAGAAATGCTGCAGGGTGCTTTTCTGGATAATGCCTGGCCTACCCTTTTATCCTGAGATCTTGGAGCACTCAGCAGACCTTGACGAACTTTCACATAAAGCATTTAACTTTCCCAGCTTACTGTAGGGAAGCAGAGAAGAACGAAGTGACTTATGCACAGCAGGAGAGCCAAGAATAGGACACACGCACCCTGCCTCTGCCCTCACCAGCTCACGCTGTCTCCCAGCTGACCCAGATAAAGTACACAGTAGAGATTAGAAAGAGAGAGATAGCAAAAGACCAGAGGGAGACAGTAATAGATGCTGTCGGAAGGCAGAAAGATCAGCCTACGCAAAGATTAGAGCACAGGGAATTGCTCTCACTGCTGTTATCCATCAGCCCCTGGAAGGCGTCACAGGAACCTGCTAGCTTCTAACGGGGCAGACAGGCTACCTCCGCGCCCCAAACACCTGCATTTATTGTACCAGGATGCTGTAGAAGAGTTCGTGCACAAAGAGTCCCAGGACGCTCGTCAGGATGTAGCCGACATGGTAAAGAAACTCCACATCCATGATCATGGCCTTGTAGCCTCGGATGAAGGTCCCACGATTGCCCACGAAGCTCACCACGAACACAATCTTGTTGGTCAGCTGGGGAACAACCAGAAACGGGAGGGAGTGGGGTTTCCTGCACTTCAGGAACGCAGAACATGGGCTGCTACGCTATTTATCCAGCACACGGAGAACTTACATTGAGAGCTCCCAGTATGTTCAGAGTGAGTCCAATCCCCAAGTAATAAATCGATCGCAAGATCAGTGCCACGAGGAGCGGTCTGACGCCGTAGCGCTTAGTGAACAAGGCCATGATGGAGAAGCAGATCAGAATCCAGAAGAGCAGCGAGATCAGTGGGGAATCCAGCACTCCTGGGAAGAGAAGACCCACAGCAATTACATGGCGTGAGATTAAATGCGTGCTGCCAATCGGACACTGCGCTGCTGTCCAGACTGTCCAGAAAAACTAACGTGCTGATTATCAGAGGGGAGGAAGAGAGAAATTATGCTTGACTGCAAAGGCTAATATTGACTAAGATGGCTCTCACCGATACATTTTTCTAACATCTTTTATCTGAGATCTCAAAACCACTGATGTAGGCTTTGCCTGACAGCGGGTACGTATTCTGTCCTTGCTTCCCCCGTTTTACAGACAGGGAAAGCGCAGCCCAGGGGGAAGAGACCTTTCCCCAAGAAGGAAGCAGCGGGAGGGTTGGCGACCAAAATCTTGACTCCCTTCAACTAGCAGAAAGGACCTGGGGCTTTAGGGGTCAAAAGGAGACGGAGGGTGGGGGGAGCACAGGTAAGGGAACAGTTTTCCTGCGTACCAGGGTCCCCTTTTTCTTCCACCTCGAGGAGTAGCAGATGCTGGGGCACTTACCCATGGAGGTGGCTTCAACATAGGGGTAGAAGAAAGCAATGATTATGTTGATGAAGACAGCCAGGTTGAAGGAAATGCTGCCCCAGAGCGTCATTCTGCGGGAGAACCAGTACATCAGCGGCATGCCTGGAGGGAGAGGAGGCAGACACACACGCCTCAGCCAACCTTGCGCCAGCCGGAGAAGGCTCCGTCCTCCCAGCCGTCCGGAGGGCTCGGCTCGGTACAGTGCGCAGGCCCTGCCGGACCCTTGCCTCCCACTTCCTTCAAAACGTTAATAAAAGCTCCCTCCTCATCCGCTGAAATAGGAGTGCAAGGTCAAAATGTTACCGCTCACATTTCTTGGCTTCTCGGCCCTTTGACCTGCTCTGGCCCCTTGGAATGAGATCGGCTCCCTTCTCCTCCTCACCCTCCCCTCCCCATCTCCCACCTCCTACGGCCTCGTGGCCTTCAAAACAACAGCGTCTTTGTGTTTTCAGCGCTGGTGCTCGGTCCCAGAGGAGACCCAGCCAGCAATTTCCCATCCATACTGGAAACTTGTTTCCTGCTGAATTCCTAAGATAGTTTTGACTGGATCTGCAAGTGTTTTCAGAGCTGCTACGCTACCCCGTAGCTGCATCGTGGTGTTTATGGTGTGACTTTTTATTGAGCTCCTGTTATTTTAAGCCAGGATTTCCGTTCTGATGCAGCCCTGAAAGCACCTAAGCAGGTCTGCAGCATGCAGAGAAACAAGTTTTGTTTCTTTTAGGCAACTAAAAACAAATCAAGAGAAGGCTTTCCAAGGGGAAAACACCTCCAGGTGTTATCCCAGGGAAGGTGCCGTAAGAAGCACTTCAGACTACCGAGGAACTGCGCTAACAGGCTTGGAGGACATAAATCCCTGGGATCTCGATTAACCTCCGCTCCCTGCAAACTGCCGAGCGCGTTGTGCTCCGCAGAGCAGAGGGCATGAGGAGCTCACAGCTGCCTCCCACTTTCACAGCAGGGGCTATCCGAAGTGCCCGTGCTGGCCGGGGGAAGCCCGAAGGGAAGGTCTGGTTTGCTCTTACTGCGCAGTTTCTTCTGCCATTCCATCTCGTTGTGGAGGAAGGATGACTGGTCGAAGAAATCACTGACTTTGCTGCCCTGCTCGTCCTGCTCCGTGGTGGTGAAGAGCCGGTACTTGGTCTCCTTGGTGAGGAACTCGCAGATGCCCGGCACCGGGAAGATTATCTGCTCCATGCTGCGGTCCAGGCGCACAATCTGCAGGAAGCAGAGCGAAGGGGAGGGTGCCGTCAGATCCTGCCCCCGCCAGGCTTAGGTTTCCTCTTTCCCGGCCCCAACCGTGCCTTGCCCTCCTCCCTCCCGCTCCAGTGGGATCCAAACATCACCGGCCACTCGCCTAGAACGCTACAAATGAACCCGGCAAAGGCAGCCCTGGCTGTGCTGGAGGAAAGCCGAGAGCACACGAACCCACGCTGGCCCATCCGCAAGGAGATCCATGCTGGCAAGCAGGGACAGGGCCGCCAGAACGGCCGCAAACCCATCGCCACGGGGGGAAAAAGCAAGGGTCTGGGTGGGCAGCTCCTTCCCCCAGCTCCCTGCAGAGCCAAGGGCCCGTTTGCTTCTTGCCGGCACAGGCACGGGAAGGCTCCTAGCGCAAAATAACCGCGCACGAGGCAGCTGGAGCGCGCGTGGGATTCACCGACCGTGGGGGAAGCTAATGGGTCTTGCCTCGATTTGGGATGTGTGTTTCTCGTAATACGCCAGCGGGTCCTCCTCTTCTTCCTGGACCGGGGCCGTCGACTTCAGCATCTGTGTCAGCTGCTTGTTATTTAGGCTGAGCTGGGATTGGGAGAGGGAGAGAGGACGAGAGTGGCCTCAGCCAGGGGAGTCAGCCCTAACCCTGCACTGACAACAGCGTTTCGCAAAATCTACCAGAGCTGATGAGGTTTCAGGGAAAAGCAAATGAATTAAAGCTTCCTAAAGGGGTACGAGCCCTCCCTGAGGTTACAGACATTCAATTCCCTGCAATAATTACATCCAAATGCTGCTAATCCACAAATTACAAATCAATGCCCACAAAACCCCAGGGAAATCACATCACTGCTGAATCTCGTTTAGGATGTAAGGCAAGAAATGACAGCGCAGGACTGAGTCCTTCCTTTTCTGCAGGGAAGAGGAGAAAGCAGGTACCAGCAGGAGCCCATGAGGGCCACCAGCCCGTCCCTGTGGCGAGCTGGATGTGACCCTGCAGCCGAGTCCCACAATACAGCCCTCCACCTGCCTTTGGACTTGTAGTTTGGGCTACGAGAGCACGGATAAGTCTTTCTTTCTTTCATTAGTCCCCCTGGGGAATACCAAACCCCGTCAAATCCGAAACGACAAAACCCAGGGCGGCTTAGCAAGGGCGCGGGAAGCAGCTCTTCGCAGCCTGCGGTCAGGGTGGGCTCTGCCTCCCTTCCCGAGGCCTCTCCGTACCATGGATGAGATGCCCTCCTCCTCCTCCTCGTGGATTCGCTTCACCGGCTTCAGGAGCTGCTGCAGAGACTTGTTGTGTCGGGACAGCTGGAAGAGGGACAGCGATAGCCGGGTGAGCAGGCACGGGTGCACACGGGAGTGGGACACGGGGCGCACAGGGGAGCGGGACGGCCGGCAAGCCGGGGGGCTGGCTTTTCACCGGAGCCCAAAGCACGTCTCCCAGCCATGCCTCCCCAAGGAGGCCAGCCTGGCTGAAGGAAATGTAAATAAATATAGAGAAAAACGAGCGAAATGGTGAGTGGGAGCCCAGCGTGGTACGGGGAGCCTGGCAGGGACCCTGCTGTCACAGCACATTGCAGCATCGGTACCTGCAGCGCCAGTATATAAATGTTGTGTCCGACTTCCCGGGGGNTTTTCACCGGAGCCCAAAGCACGTCTCCCAGCCATGCCTCCCCAAGGAGGCCAGCCTGGCTGAAGGAAATGTAAATAAATATAGAGAAAAACGAGC
>VZSC01004068.1:0-22987 GCA_013398225.1 Steatornis caripensis
CTCCCTGCGGGCTGCAGGGGAATCTTTGCTCTGGCCGTCTCCTCCCTCTCATTCCTCACTGGCTCTCAGTATCTGCATAGGTATTTTCCTCACATCCCCCTCCTCCCTCTGCTGAAGGTCTCAGTGGCTTGTTTCTTTGTCCTGCCCTCTGCTTAAATACGTTATCACAGAGGCACATCTATTGTCTCTAAATGGCCCAGTCTCAGCCAGACGTGGGGCCAACTTGCAGTTGGGGGAGCTTCAAGCAGCTTCATACAGGGGCCACCTGCCTGTGTAGCCCCTTCCCCTACTTCGAAAGCCCCACCACACAGACCCAACACAAAGACGTTTTAGCTTTTGGGCTAAATTTTCAAAAGTTCCTTAATAAAATAGCAGATTATGGGTAGACTTGGACATGTTGCTTCAGCTAGCTCTGATCTAGGTTATGAGGTGACCACAGCCTACTGATAACTCTTCATTATCATCTCACACACGTGCTGCCTGATGTAGATTAACACCTGCACCATCTGAAAGCATAACTACAGAGGCAGCTGCTTGCCCCATCCAGTTCAGCTTTAACAATTGTAAATAGTTTCATTTGTTTGCTTGTCGCTAAGCTTTCAGAGCCAAGGGTGATGATGAACATACCGGGATGTGTCTTAAGTCCTTATCTGAATGAGGACATTGAATTAGTTTATTTAAACATCTACTTAGTTAAATTAGTGCATAAGACTGTACAGACTTGTTTATTTCAATTTGAGCCTCTGAAGCATAGACTGAATAGCTTTTCGTCAAAAATATGTGTAAGTAGTCTTATGCCAATGTTGGAGGACCATACAGGCTGTTAGATTAACAGATCATACATTTGTCTAAAAATACTGATTCAACATGGTTGTAAAATAAAGAGGAATAAGCAATTGATCCTATCCCAAGAAATAAATAATTATTATTATTCGGAAACGTTCTCTTGAATCCCATGTTAAGGTGACATGAATTCCACCATGAAGATACTGAAGCTTAATAAATCACCAACCTTTCTCTGGAGGCTTTCAACATGATATAACTTGAATTCTCTTCATGAAAAGAAAGGAAACTTTTAAGGGGATCTTTATACTACAAACCTAAAGTTGAGGTACATTTGAGACCCTTAAATTGGGTGAGCTGGATCTCACCCCTAAAATTTACTACTATATTCTCATTGAAATAATATGTTAAGTGTACCCATTGACTACAAATGGTATTGAAAATATATCCCTCAGAATGTCATGCAAAAATCCTGAATGTTCCCTACCTAACAACCCAGAAAAAGCTGATATGAAGTACTAAGCATACACAGTATTAGCACCCCTGCCTCTTAGGCTAATCAGAATCTAAACACAGAAATCCTTTCCTGCAGAAAAGCATCAAACTCCCCATTTTTTAATGAGCACGAGAAGGATTCGCACAATTTCGACTAGACTATGACATTGTGGTGTTTCTCATAATTTTTTTAATAGTGAGGTGTAAAGTATTAATCTAGAATGATATATTTATTGTCTTCACTTTAGGGGAACAGGCCCATAAAACTCTTTACAAGGTAGCATCTTCTCTTATCAGTGGAAACTAGTGGTTACTCCCTTGCTGGCACAGACGTAGCCAAAGAATGCAAATGCAGTACTTGCATAAAGTTGCATGCAAACAAAGGGAACATGCACAGGCACAGGTAAAGGGGGAAAAAATACTAGGTCAATAAGGGATTTTGAGAACCTACTTTAAAGAACTTGGCAAAATGAAAGGCATGGTGTGCTTTGGTTGCTATTTATAA
This sequence comes from Steatornis caripensis, assembly GCA_013398225.1. NCBI lineage: Eukaryota > Metazoa > Chordata > Aves > Caprimulgiformes > Steatornithidae > Steatornis > Steatornis caripensis. The sequence goes on from VZSC01004068.1 coordinate 1,784, forward strand.
GTATAGAGGGGTAAACACAGGGGGAAGGAAAAAAGAGCCTAAGTTCCAGATTGAGTCAGGTCAAAGATGGGATGAGCAGAGACGCCCCCCTTCAAAGTAGAGGTTTAACATGTCTGCCCTTGGCGTAGGACATCAGCTGTCAGGACTCCCTCATAAGACTAGGAGCAAGTCGTCTCCATCCAGCACATATGAGAGATATTCCAGCACAGATGTATGCTTTCCAGGTGAGCTATATAAACTTGATACAGTTGAAGTTGACCTGAGCCCTATTTGCCACATTTTGACCTTCAGAGGGTATGTATACATCTTAATGGAAGTTGAGTAGTTGCCAAACTTGGTCCTAGACTTCTCAGTTTGGGCCACCAGCTGGAAGAAGCTTTTTAGAGGGGGAAGTCCACAAAATTGTTCCTCCCCAGTAGGAGGAACAGATGGAGAATCAGTCATACCATTGCAGTGACATGATTATATGCAGGCCCTGTTTACTCACATAATATATTATTAGGTGATAGCATGAAAGCCTGATGTAGACAGTTGCAATGAAAACACTGTGCTCTTATCAAACTATTTCTAGAAGATATTTTAATTCTCATATGAATGTTATGCTATAAAATAAAGGTATTGCTTTTGCCAGTAGTGTGATATCCTCTTTCTGAGAGAAAAGGCCAAAATGGAAATCATGTGACAATCCAGCACTTTCTCATGGTGAAATGTGGTGTCATTTCAGAATGCTCTAACGACCTTTGAAATATTAGATATATTTGCACTAATCTGACTGGGGTACTTTCATCTATATACAGCTTCATTTCATTCCACCACTCAAGACCAATGGAACTAGCCTACATCCGTGTAAATAAATTGCAGAGGTTTAAGGAAAGCTGTGCTAAATTCTTAGTACATTTCTTCGCGGTATGCAAACCATGATTATCATTCTGCTTAGTTGAGCTTGGTACCTGTAGGGTCATTTTAAAATGACTCTTTTTTTTCCCTGTCCTTTAGAGGCTGATGACACCTCTTTTTTTTTTTTTTTTTTTCTTTCCTGGAGCACTTGTTCCTGTTTCATTTTAACTTTGCTCACTCATAGTGAAAAGTCTAAGCAAAACTGTTTAAAAAGTAAGATTCCTGTTTTCAGTGTTACGCAACCGGTATTGAAGTCAAACCTTGGATAACCTCAGTTTAAGTGCCAAGTCCCACCTTCTCTGGGTGATTCATTAGTGGAATCATGATGAGGCCATGAGCTCTCCTCCCCCGGCAGACTACCCACATTTGTCCATATGGAGAAAGTCTTTGTGAAACAAGATTTGTTTTATACCTACAGCAATACAAACTTGACATTGCCTTTAATCACACTGAAAAAGAGTTGATATCAAGTAAATATAATTACTGACTAATCAGGAAGATGAATTTATGTTATGAAGCATGTCTCATGCATCCCGCTGCCTGTTAAAATCTCTGAAATCATGTCAGTTTTTAAACTTTTTCTCCAGTGACAAGTTTGCTGTGTTTTGTCAAGATGTTCAATTTATCCTGAAGGAGTGACGGTTCCCTTAGAAAATCCATTAGAAGTGCAACTATGAAACTAAGTGGGATTGGAATTGCTAAAATGGAGAGCAACCAGGAGCTGTAATGTGTTGAAAAGGATTATAAACTGCAATTAGAACAGAATGGATTAAACTCATTTTGAAGTGACTCCTTCAATATCAGCGGACTCATGCCTGTGTTAACATATGAAGAAAACAGTTTGCCTTGCCTTTATACAACTTGTATAAATTTCCCCAATTGTATCTGAATTAAAATCAATGAGATTTAAATAAAATAACCAAGGAGCAGATTTTCATCCAATATCATCTTTTACCGTAGACCCTTAGAAATTTGGGAGATCTTTGTAAGTTTTTAAACTCACTGAAAAACAATATTAACCATTTTGATTTTTGCACTTATATTCTTGTATAGAAGGAAGGTATTACTACCTATATAATTTTTCAGGGATCCATTCACAGATCTTTCCATTCCCCATGGATTTTTTTCCTTATGGTCAAAAGATCTCAAAGACACCCAAAATCAGGCAACTCACCACTGAAGTATTCTCTAAAGTCACTTTTCATGAAGAAAATCCTGGTAGCAAGAAGTATTACATTATTTTCCCAGAACAAGTAATCATTTTCAGTCTCAAAAAGAAATTCAATTGCTTGCTGAGAAGAATGGTAGCCATGCTACAGTTATTTAAAAACTTGTCTTCACTCTGCTGCCCAGTAAATCAAGCAGTTGTAAGCAATCTAAAAGGGAAAACAAACAGTTTGTCCCTGCACACTGAAAGTGCAGTGTAAGCACCAAGCTGGTATATTCTAGTGTCATTAATCTTTTCCTACAGGGCTCCCTGTCACCATCTCTGTGCTGGTGACACATATTCAAGTCTGCATTGAGAATGAAGAACCACTTTGCATTGTTTTGAAATCTGTCTAGCTTCATGGTTGTAAAAATTCTCTTTTTACCCTGGTGAAATCAAAACAACTAGATGATAACAGATCACACATCTAGCTAGCAGAATGTTTTTCACTCCTCTGCCTCCCAAAGTATCGTGGTTCCATTTTTGCCTACCTCAAAAAATATGCACTATGGCTTCATACAATCTTATACTAAAGTTTGGCAAGTCTTCAAGCAAGGCTTTATGAAAACGATGGTACATCTGTGTCATTTCCATTTACTGTATGCATAATCTGGTGCATTCTCTTTATGTCCTAAACCTTTATTTCTAGTTGCTGGTACCTAAAAGTAATACAAATTGAAGTGCCTAGTATCTAGCCCTTAATTATTAGTCCCTTTATTAGTGAAAAGGCATGCAAATAGCATGATTATGAATTAATTACAAAATGTAGCCTTTTCCCCAATCCTCCATCAGGCTATGCCATTCTTGTCAAGCATGACCCATTTTGCTCTCCCCACCAGAATGGGAATGTAAATATCACAGCAAAAGCACTGGCACAAAATCTGTTAAAATCCTAGAATGATAACAATGAGTGGATTATCTATGTGGAGTACTAAATTTCTTTCTTTGTAATGTACTGTCAGCACTCACACCATTCAGGAAAATTTAATTGAAGGTGATTATTGAAACGGATGAGCCATAAGAAAGAAATTGTATCATGCTTGTTATTGGATAGGTAACCCGGGCACCACTGAGTCTTGACGAAAAGACCATTATTATTCTTACATACTAAAAAATGAACACTAAAAGGTTTAAAAACAAAGTAGCCAGACTTTAGGACAATGGAAACTAATCATACCATGGTAAACTAAGCCGTTCAGCAACTGAAGAAGGTAGAGGGAATTTTTCTTTCTCAAGAGATGTATCCCAGCTTCATTGTGAAAAAGAGCTAATTACATGCATAGTGTCATGTCTGTTCATTAAACCAAAAGCCCATTGTCATGGAAACAGAAGAAGTGTTGGTAGTGGGTAGGTCCAAAAATTCTGAGGTTGTACATCTTTGCTCAACCTACCACCAGAGTCACCACTGCATCACCAGTACAATGACTGAATGAAATTAAGTTAATGAAAGACATTCCATGTGCAAAACTTGAGAATATCAGAAGCTAAATTCGATCCTCCGTCTTCCGGAAAGATAAACAAGCAAACAAACAAAGAAATAAATGTTTAACAACATTTGACAAGATTGGCACTTTACTTTTTGTGTGAAAATGCTTACCTCTGACAAAGATTAGTCAAAATTCATACAGACAATAAATACAAAGACAACACAAGAATTTATCTTATTTCAGTGTGTCCCAGTGAGTGCAAGGATCCTAAACTCCAGAGACTATTAAAAGGATCAATAACAAACTCTGGTCTCTATTATTTTGGTAAATGATTCTTCTCTGTAATTTGATTTTATAACATGAAACATTTCTTTAGAACTAATTATGAATTATTGAATTTGATATCTTCATGACTGTGTGACAAAAAATTCTCAGCCTTTCAACATCTAAAAGTATAATCAGTTTGTATTCCTGGTGAAGACTACAGTTTCTTTTTTATCTTTAATTAAGGTACCTTAAATCAGTAGAAATTCAAGCAAGAAAGAGAATATAGTTGGAATAACATATAGCACTTAATCAAGTAAAAAATGGAAGGCATTCAAGAAATATCAAATTAAAAAATCAGTTTACTTAAGTTACCAACCTGCCTGTGTATTTCCCACCAAAACAGACACAATACGTTATCTTTTTTAAACTTTATTCTGTTTAAAAATCATGAAATAATAGTGCAGTAACAATGGAGGTAAACATATAGAAAGAAATAATTCAAAGTATCTTCATATAATTCAAATTGGATATATGCAAATTTCCTACAGTTTTTTTTTTCATTTGGTGATATTATAAATATTAATTATATTAAAATAATTTACACAGATATATCGTAACAAAATTCTTCTTTGATTTATATGGAAATATCACACATCCTCATAGCAATGCAAAACAGGAAGCAGGTCTTCATTAAACATGAAATTCATTGGAAAAAACAGTTCATAGAGTCAAAAGATAATAATGACAAGTCTCTTTCTTAATCAACATGAAAACTGACAGTAATACAGTTAATGGGACCAGGCTGGACCTAATCTGAAGTAAAAGTCTCAACACAGGGAATATCCTATGCAGTCCAGAAGACTGAATCACAAAGAGGCCACCTCAGAAGCCAAAGATGAAGTTTTCATTCTGCTTAAACTCCACTGCAGTTAACATTGTAATTTAAAATTAAAATATATTCATTTTATTGAAATGTATTTAACAAGTGATTGCTGTGCATTGCAATCTACGTGGCAATGTGGTGCCTTAACAAGGTAAAAGAGAGAGAAAAAAAGGAACTGAGTAGATCATATACCATAAAATATATTGTTATGGAATTAAGGCATATATCTATGGTGAGATGCAAGATACTACCTCAAAATGTCATTCTTCAGCAATGAAATGTTGAAAGAGCTGCAGCTATAAAAATGCTGCAATGAAAGTTAGTTATAACGGTTCATTGTGCTTGATGACATCTCTTTGTAGAACCTAATTCCAAAGAAAGAAGAAAATTTATTCTGTATTATTGTGCTCTTTTTTTTTCCCTTAAATGAGGTCTTATGGCATGAAGGAATTTTAAATTAATGGGTTGGATTGTAGACTGTATCAGATGATTGGTGGAGATTAGTACCAAAGCTAAAGTACATGATCAATACAGTGGAGCTACACAGACATTTAGATGTGTTTCGGCTACATATTTCACAGGTAGTCAGGAGTAAAGTCTGCTCACATGTCCATGTATGCTTTGGTCCTATTCTAGTGCATGCCAAACTGTTTTATTTGGTGTCTGGGTGTATAGGAAAGGCTGATTCAGTGCTGAACCCTTGTACAATAACAGTATGTCCACAATCACAACACTTACTGAGAAAACTTTATTCCCTTGAAGTGTGGAAAAGACATGTTTGTAGTCCTGACACCTTTATCTATCATATATACATCCATAGACTATTTTTTTGTTCTGTGTTCAGACTCTGCATAATGCTGCTGAATCACTGCATTCTGTGGTTAGTCCATGGTTCCAGCACTTAGCTATATTACTGATGGAGTCTGTGTCTAAATTAACAAGAATTGTGACCTAATATCTGAAGAGGAAAGAGTTTTTGCTGAAGGCACAGAGAGTACACTGCATATATTTTAAAAGGGTTTGTTTCAGATTAACTCCAGTCTAGTCCCATAGACTAGATCAAGCCCTTTAGTTTAGTTCACTCCAAAAGGAATCCAGTTTATCCACTCCATAAAGTGAAACAAAGTATGGATAGTGAAAATTTGCTTCAAAAATGCACTTCTGATCTGAAATACTCCATCAAATGTTGATATTTCAGTATGTTTGTACCTCGAACTAAAAATTGGGAAATGGAAAAATATGTAATTTAAAATCAACTAAAATATTCCAGTAAAAACAGATATTTGACTGCAATCTAGCAATGTAGCATCTCATAGGTATTACAACTGTGACTCCACCTTACTCTGCTTTGTATATGCAGTCTATGGATGCTGTGTATATATATAAGTAGTATATGGATTGTATTCTCAGAGTAGTCTATATTTTTCATGATACAAACACTACATTGATTAAATTTCACTCATTCAAGATGGCAGCTTTTGCAGTTGATAAAGGAGTTGGTAGTAAATCAAGTTCAAGAGTATGTGTTATACTGAAAAATCACAATAGAATTTTAAATTCTAGCTGATCCAATGTAAAACGTTATTTCTTGGCTTTATTTATATTCTGACAAAGTCAGTCTCTACATGGAAAACATAAACATTGATAAAATGCATTTAAAAGAATATGTGTAACAGCAAACATTTATGTTTACATTTTTAATCAGGCTTGATTTATTTTGTATTGACAATCAAAATATTTTTGTCATTTTACATTATGAACAGCAGTGAAAACTGCTTGGATCTTACTCCAGTTCAGTCAATCAGAGCTGACTCCTTTTTAATAACAGTAAAAAAAAAGGTAAGTAAGGGGGTTTGCTTTTTTATGAAAATAGTATAATTAATACATAAAGCACTTTGAGTTGTCAAAATTTTTTGCTTTAAATAGCTTAAAGTAGAATTCTGTGATGAATTATTACAACACTGTTTTAATGGGATGTTTGCAATTTTACTGCCTAACCTGGGGACTCCACAGTATTTTAACCAAAGACCCGCAAGAAAGCATACTTTTTTTCCTGGTAAAAATATTGTCCATATATCTTTAATACCGGTAAAGTAGCATAAAGGGTTGCTAGTTACGATCAGCCTACATAACCCTTAAAGAAATCAAACGTCGAGGTACATCTCTAGGAGCAATGAATGCTGTAAAGTCACTCTTCCAGTGTGAAAGATAGTATAGTTTGAAAGAGGTAAGTTTAAAACGAAGTTAGGGATACTGGAAGATGAAAAGCTCAAGGCAAATCTCTCAGTGTAATGTGGCAATGAAAATAGTAAATGCTGCTCCTAGGCTGCATTACACGAAAGAGCTAACTCTAAATCAACCAGAAAGCAGATTAGAAAATGGGTCTCCCACATCCCAAATGAATTTTCTGACTACATGTTATTCTAAAACAAGTCTCCTTGAATCTTTGTTATTGGAATTAAATTATTTCTGAGACAGAGTACAAATGATCGAAGCCTCCAAGGCTGTCAGACACTGAACTGAAAGGGAGTTTATTCGTATTTCCACACTACTGTAATGAATGTTTAAATATTCATAAACTGTAGAACAGTGTAAACAGAGAAAACATATAACATCTCTTACATGTGCAGGCTGTGTATCTCATAACTTCTGATAAGTGGGAATTTTGGTTTCATGTTTCCTCAGGCAGAAGTGAGGCTGCAGCTAGCTGAGAATTTTTGCTCCTAACACATAGCTAAAAATAGGATGTCACATCCTGTACTGTCAATCTAACCCCTAATAAGGATGATTATTATTTTACTTAAAGTCTTTGTCATGTTCAAATTGCAAAGGTAATTTGTTCTGAGACAACCAAACTCATGTTTTTCCAGTGAATTCAAAATATTTTTGATTACCTCTGCTCAGAAGGTGATGTCATTTAGCATAAGTGATATGCATAATTGTCATTTAGTATCACAGGAAAACTGTCTTTCTCTCTGGAGATATGTGAAAATTGTCCTTGGAAGACAGATTGTTTTGTGAAAAACTAAGAGAAGCTCCATCTACCTATACCAGCAAAGATTACAACATGACCAACTCAGCTTAGTAATTTTTACATGATACATAGACAGTGAGATATCATTAAGATAATTCAGTGGCTGAAAGAGAAGCTAGAAAAAATTGAAATGAGTGGAAATGTAAAAAAAATCAACATATATTTGCCATTTAGGATTGTAATAGCTTTGAAAGGAATATGACTCATATCTATCACCTGGGGACTTTGATTCAAACTTGTTCTATTTCAGTGACAAGTTACTGAACTTGATACCAACATTGCTTGGTGAAACTCTCTGCCTGGTCCTATGCAGGAACTCATTTTTTATGAAAGTAGGACTCCTGGCCTTAAAACCTGAAATCTAAATTCACTTCAAATTAGCAAGACGATAATGTTCTTACAGGCCAGGAAGATTTGATTCGTATTTAGTTGAAAGATCTTCAGCGTTATGCTTTTTCTTTTTCTGTTGTGGTAGATCAGGGTAATGTGTCCTCCTTGCTGTGTATGGAATCGTATGGAACAATCATGATTGCTAGTAGTATTTGGGACCTACACCAGAAATTGTTATGTTAGATTATAAAAAATAATGACAAACAGACACATTCTGTGTCCTAGAAATCTAAGTGTCTGTGAAGCTGAAACTTTTGATTGAGTTGCAGTTCATTCAACTCACAGTCAACTTAATCAACGAAATTTAAAGAAATGCTTATCTATCCAACTGGGCAAAAAGCCCCAGTGTCTGCATGCCTTTAATCCTTGCTTCCTCGGAGACAATTTTTTGTGATATGTTTTGTGATGATCTAAATAGTTACAAACCAAAGGCTCTTTAAGTATTGTTCATGTGATTCATACCAATAAATGTGCTTTGTGGAAATAGAAGTTGATTTATCATGTGCTGAACACTGAAGACTGTATTGTTTGCTGAGCAAAAAAGAAGAAAAGGTCTTCATTTAAGGATTGAGATGGGCTATATCCCATTTATTTTACTTGCTGGGACAGGCCTGTGCAATGCATGCAACATGTTTTGTTAACAGAAAGATTTTTAACCTACAAGAAAACTGCAGCTGAAAAATACTAAGTTTATGAGTGAAAAAAGGACATTTTTACATTATTTGATTCACAATTGAGAAGACTGAAGGTCTACATGTCTGGCTGTAATCTTGAGGTATGAGTATGTGAGGCACACTACCCTTTTGTTTCAAAACATAGGAATGTGTGGGATTTTGTTTATTTTCAAAAAAACTGCATGTTCTCAGGAAGTCCTGAGTTTCTTTTTCTTTCCGTTTCTTTCCCTACTAAGACACCTATCTTCTGGGACCAAATTCGGTTGCTGGTATTTTTCCATCAAAATCATGAACATTTTTTGATAGCAGTAAATGTTGACTCACAGCTGATGGAATATCCAACTCAGCTAAATTGTATCCCATGCTATTTATTTATTAATCTTTCATTTTAATTATTAATGATCTTACAATTGCACTAAGCAAAACAATTTAAAAAGTGATGGAAGCTATACAATCAGGAGTATGACAAATAGTTGACTAGTGAAAGAAAACATTTCAGCAGGACAGGGTGATGGCAGAAGAGCATTAATTTTGTTAATCAAAATCAAATCAAGTTGTGGCTCTGCCAGTAACTACCACCAATGTACTGGGGCAGAAGAAGAAAAGAAGCAAATGCTACAGAACATACTGTGAACATATCTAATGGACTATTAGAAACTTTTTTAAAAATCACAACCTGATTTTGACCTTATGAGACCACACTTCTCCATCTTCAGGTTCAATGCAGTTAATTAATTAGCTTTAGTGAGTCAGTGGCATAGTAAACGAATACAGATTAGACATTTTAAAGGTATTCTTTAAGAATTCATTGTACAATGCAAAGTATATCAAGAGTTAGGGGAATGACCAACAGAATTGAATAGAGATAAAATGAAGAGGTTTTCATGTAGATAAATGACTCATAGTCTATAAAATACATTATGATATTCTTTTTGTATAAGTTAAAATTTTTAACCCCCCCTTCAGACTTTTATTTGTAACTTTTAAAAACCATAATTGCAAGCAGGCTGGTTGTGTCAATAAAAGTGTATAGGGCATTTTTATAAGGTTTTTACTATTATATACTATAGTCAAGCACTGTTAAATACATATCTAACAATTCATAATATAGCATTGTCCCATTTATATGAGAGAACAATCTTAGTTATTTTTGTTTGACAAGCCAAACTACAGAAAACAATTTAATCTGAGCCTTTTTCAAGACCTGCAAGTCAAAATCATTGAAGTATCCACCTATACTCAGATAAATTGTACTTTTACACATTTGCTTTTTCATCCTGTTTGCCCATGCAAGGAAACATAAGGTGATAAAACTTCAGACCTGTATGGACTGGTTGTGCCATGACTAACATAATGTGACCATGCAAAGGATGTCAGGAAGAGTGAAAGAAAATTCAGGCTAGTTAGTTACATAATAGTTTCCAGAATTAGTCTTTTCAATGCTCAGTGTTTTATCTGATTGACATATTAGTACTTGCACTAAAAAAAAAGTGAGTATAGATCATAACTAATACTTCTAATGGTACATATTTTAATTCTTGAAACTTCTGTAGATGTATAACATTTTGCCTCATCCGATGTTGTAGATCATAACTTTTCCGAGTTTTTTTGTAACAATTCTTTATGTATTTGCATTAAACCATCAGTGGCAAAATAGTTTAAGCATTTTGAAAGAAGATATACACTCCCTCCATTCCCTCCTTAACAATATCACCAATCTTTTAAATAAAACTTGTACTGCTTCAAAAAAACGAGTTGAATGTTGCACTCTCATCCTTTTCCAGACCAAGAAATACACTCCACTGAAAAGTGTATGTTTGCAGAGGAAAGAACAAGCTCTGAATCTTTCATACCTTCAGAGAACTCTAATCATGCAACTTTTTAATACAGATAAGCAAGTTATCTCTTTTTGCAAAATTTTAAAGGAAACTGTTTCCAAACTGTGACAGAAGCTGCTTTATTAAATAAGCATAGCCAATATCTTCAAGACTGAGTTCTTCTGTAGGAAAGTCACTGCAAGAAAGACTTTCTACTATATGTTATGGACAGGGTTTAAATGTAATCTAGTCGTAGAGCTAGTCAGGTTTATTAGCTGCGTGGAAATCTTTGGCTGTAGCAAACCAGCAAGCCTAATTTCCACAGAGATTAGTGGTTGATTGACTGCTTAACTGAATCAAATTTCAGTGTGAACTCATATTTCCTGCAGCCTTTTCTCACTGCAATTCTTCCACCTCCTCCAATACCTTTTGTTAATTTTCCCAGTATACTTAACTTCCATCTACATAAGCAATCTTAGCAGTGAATAAGGAGACAGCATTAGTGTTAATGGTGCTATGTGTCTTTACTGGACATACCCTCATTGCTGATGAGCTGAATGGGCCCGTGAATTCTGAGACTCTGCAGCTCTAGGTATGTTAGGCTGCATTTGTGTACTCTCTGCAGGGCTGTCACAGACATCAGTCCTCTAGTCATTGGAACAAAAGATTAGTGAGAAAAACTGATAGAAGTAGACAGCATGACTGTATAATCTTCATTTTCATAGGTGAAAAAGCTAACATTTGAGACAGTTAAAGGGTTCTGGTACTTCAAAGATAGGTAGTGGCTAACAGGCACAATTTGAGAACTGCATTTTTACACAAAGAAATCTAAATTTCACATTAAGCCCCCAAAAGATCTGTGGTTTGGGTCAGAGACTCAGCTGTTTCTGGGAATGTGCTCTAAGGCTTTTACGGATGTTACGAAATTTCTCACTGTTGTTAGTACTGCTTCACTTTCAGTTATGTCAGTAACTGTGGAAATGCTAGAGTTCAAAAAGACACCAGCCCTGACTAATACTTGACCCATGTAAGGGCAGACTTTACATTACTTAAAGGTCTACTTCTTTCTAGTGCTGTATTTCCAGAACTGCCTGTCTTATTATTGGAAAAGTGGCAGCAATAGTCTGCATACTGTTGGCTGAAAAGTGTATTATCGATATTAGTAAATTCTGAGCTATTGAAACATGGTGGGAATGAGATTGATAACTAGGATAAGGCAGGTAGAGGTCTAAGGATCCTTATTTTGCAGTGAGTCATTAATAAGACCTTTTTAATCCAAATGTAGATGCCTACAATGTGCATTCAGAAGAAACAGCTGTGCATCATTCTGTTATTCAGATGATTGCACAGGTAGGTTAGCAGTGCAATGATAATCACTGTTTTGTTAAATTTAGTGCTAAAGAATCTTGATTACTTCTTTCATCCAGAGCAATCACATGAAAATCACAGACAGAAGGTATTTCCTGTAGTGAATGAAAAGTGGTTATTCTTACCTTTAGGAGACTATGCATGAGTATGTCTATACCCATATAGCTTCTTGGCAGCATTTTAAACTACAGAAACAAGCTCTCTAAAGTTTATATGTTTCCTGACATTTACAAGTTTTATTCTTTAATGTGAGCTTTTAAAGCTCTATTAAAAGCACATAATTAAGAGAAAAAAATAATAGAATGGAAAAAATGGCAGAGGAAATCACAAGAGTGAACTACTGGAACAGAAGTGGTCTGGTGAAGGTGATCGCCTTTCCAGGATTTCATTATTAGCAGAATAATTATCATAGAGGCTATTGTAGCTATAAGGAATCCAAATTATATCCCTGCATGTTTCCACCATGAAAGAGAGCCTTAAAACCTATGACAGGATACACATAAATAGAAATGCATGGACTTAATGAATGCAGTCTTTCCCAAATTACCTCCAGTGTTGCCCTCCATATTTTGGGATAAGTTTTTTTCCTGATAGACCATCAAATAGATTTATGGTTATCTGGTATAACAAAAGGGGGACTAAACCTAACAGTAGATCAGGTTGGCTGTGACATTGCTTACCTGAGTCTTGAAAAACTCCAAAAATTGGGGTTCTCCAACCTAACTGGATGACCTTTTCCAGTGCTGCATATTCATTCCTCCAATCTCCCCAAAACTTCTCTAATGTTCAGTCTGAACCTCCCAGGCTATTATTTGTGTCTGTTGTTGCTAAATTATTTGTCACTTCTGAAAAGAATTTTCCTCCATTGTCTGTTTTTTGTTGTTTTGTTTTATTTTGTTTTTCATAAAGCCAAACGTTCTCTGTATGTTTCAAAATGGTTTATTCTCATATTTTGGTTTTGATTGTATGGTAGCTCTACCCAGTGAAAAAATAATACATTTCTTTACTTTGAACCATTTACCTTGAATCATTAAGAATTAAATCTATACCAGTATACTAAATGGGATCTATTCCTGTCCTGGTTTGGGCCAGGACAGAACCGATTTTCTTTTGGTAACTTTGCTTTTTAGCTAAGTCTTTTCTGAGAAGCTGCACTCTCTGAAATTAACTGCATGTTTTTCCAGACAGTAGCTGCTTCTAGCAGTGATAAGGCTCAGTGTTTATAGTTAGTGCTGGAACATCAGAAGCAATGGTATGCAGAAAGGCATAGAAAGGCTTATAGTTACCCCTATGGAGAACAAGGTCGATGCTTGCTTCTGCTAACTTTCTTGTGCGCCGGAACTGAAAGAGCAGAGAAGTGGTCACACCTGCGACCCTATGTTGGGAGGAGCGGGTCGGACAGGTGACCCAAAACTGACCAAATGCAGTATTCCATCCCATACGCGTCATGCTTGGTATAAAGCTGAGGGATCACGAGGGTCTCGCTCTCTTCTTCTATGGCCAGCGTCCAAGGAGGACTCTGTCCGATTCTTCTGCCTTCAATCCCGGTCCGTGCATTCCTGAATCCAGCTCCTGCCTGCTGCTGCTGAGTGCAGTCTGGGACTTTCCCAGGGCGTGCCCTACAGAGTCCGGGTGACGTACTGGTCATTGATGGGGAGGAGCTCAATATCGGTTTTCTTCATATTTGTATATTTGTATATATTTCATTATTATTATTATACATTATTATTGTAGTTAGATTAAAGCTGTTTTAACTTTCCTAACCCATAAGTCTCTTTCCCTGTTCTCTTTCCCACCCCACTTCGGGGAGGGAGGGGGTTAACAAAGAGTATCTGTCATTTGCTTAATAGCCAGCCCAACTTTAAACCATGACAATTCCCCAGCCCTGAAAGTACTAGCAAAGTCTGGTTACCTCTGTAATATTAAACTTTCTTAGTGTTTAAACAGAGTGGCCTCAAAAAGATGACATGCTGGGAAAGATTTCTGGTCTGTGATCTGTCTGGGCTGTGCCTAAATAGAACTTGAAAACTATATGGGAATGCTACTTAGCCTGACACCCCTAAAATCACCACCTACCGATCTAGAAGACAGAAAAAAAAATGGCCTACCCTAAAATTAATTTTGAAGTTCTGTTTAGCACTAGTTTTTTTTATTTACATAGATATGGCCAAAGCAATGGGGTTTTTTTCAGCTTTTTTATGAAAATTGTTTACTTATGCAGCCGGAAAGACAAAATGGAGTATAAATATTTTCTGTGTGAATTAATGTTGTTAACAATGACTGTCAAGGTCTACTATGTGCAATGAAGGCCTTCAGAGGAAGAAGCTAAAATTTTCAGGTTAGGAACCAGAAATTCTTTGTTCGTTTGTCAGTTTTGTCATTAACTTTGAAGAAGCCACTTCATGACTCCATACTTTATTTTCCCCACCTATTAAATGGAGTTGTTACTTCTACTCTTTAATTTCAGACCCTATACAACTCTCACAGTAGTGAGTGATATACTCTCAAAGATACCAACAGGGACACAAAAGCTGTTGCACAAGAAGTGTTTGTGAGACGCCAACAACCAGCCCCAAAAATCATTTATTTCTGGACATTTTCATTTTTACCATTACATAAATAACCAACAATGAAAATATTGTTTGCTATGTTTGACCATGGGTGATTTTTCAACAGTGTTTTTTAATACGATATCTTCTCAGTCCCTAAGGAAGGGAAAACGCCCTGCTTCAGAAAAGACAAAACGTGTGCCAGTGCAAAGACAACATCAGAAGAAAATTAAACCTTTCTCAAGAGAGCAGAGAAACAACAGAAAACTTGCCAGCATGTAAGAAAAGGAGATAAAATATTCCTTTCAAACAAATAGGAGTTGAGAGAGTGAGAAAAAGATTATCTCATCACACTGACAAAGAATTTCAAGAAGCGAGAGCTTGAAAATCATCCTCAGTGGGTGTCCTTCCTCCCTTGGTTACTGCTGTGTAGCATCAAAGGAAAAACAAACCCAGAATGCAGGGTTATTCCTTACCAAATGCATGAAATGTGCATGCAGGGAAAAGTTGGTAAGAAGGTTTCTTATTTCAGCGTCTTTTGTGAAATGTGACTAACTAACCCCCAAATCATGTGTTTAGATCTAAAGATGCGTCTGGCATGCTACTATTTCTAAAGGGAATTTATAGGACACTTTTAGATTCTGAACACCAACTTGAGAAATGAACATTTGCCAAAAAATTTATATTTTGAAGAACAAAAATTCTGATCCTGTATCTTAATTTTACACCAGATTTTGCAGATTCTGCTTTCTGTTCTGTTCATTTTGCTGATAACTGTACGTTATTCCTCCCTCCCTCAAGTCTATGGTAAATTCAAGTAATATTCCTCAGGGAAAGTAGTGCCAAAAAAGTCCATGATAACACAGGTACAACATTATTAAAAAGTTGTCATTTCTGAAGATCAGAAGAGACATAAAAAGAAAGCACATGTTAAGGAAATTAAAACCAGGAAATTTAAAATAAATAACTGTGAGGATAAATAAATTGAAAATGTGAATATTAAGATACAAAGAAAATAATCTCATAAATTAAAACATACTGGAGAAGAGAGACTAAGAGCAATCTAAGTACAGACAATATTAATAATACAAAATAAGAAGAAAAGAAGGCTAATGTAAGAGAACTAGCTGATAACTACTACAGAAATCCTAAAAAAAATTAAAAATATAGAGAATTGAAAGCTAATAAAAACACCTAAAAACTTATTTTAAAGGCAAGCAATATTGTATACTTTGACAAGAAAGACTCTGTCAAGACTATTTGTTGCATTTACTGAGCACAAACAGATATAAAAAACAGAGGATGGCAGAAATTAAACAGAAAAAGCTGAAATGGTTTCATAACTGGTAATACTAAACTAGACAGAATTATTGCAAATTCTACCATATAACTCATGAGAGTGAAGAACTGTCATTCATTCCAATGATGAGTATGGAGTGAAGACAAGTAAATCTTACAATCATGAGTTATCAGAAGGATAATAAACAAACCAAATAAACACATGATTTTGCCTACAAAGCAGAGGATGAGCGTGAAAGCAAATATATCTTCTATGTTGTCAACACAGACATTGAAATCATATAAGATTAATAGTTTCAGGGATTCCAGAGCCAATTGAGAAGGAAAATCCATAAATTCATTAAGGAACCTGTGCTAGCTCTTGGAAGTCCATAAATTCATTGTGAAGGTTACAAAAGAAATATGTGAATAAAAAAGATGGAAGACACACAAGATCTGATTTTATATTTAATTAGCTAGTGACAGAAAGGCAGGCAATGTTTAAGAAACAAATTGTACTTTCTAACTATATCAATTCATCGAGGCACCCTTGCTTTTTCTTCTAAGAGCATATGCTAAGAAATCAACACAATTAGCAAAAGAAGAAAAACTCATTTGAAGTAGTGAAATGCTACCCAGTTGCAGGTGCTAGGATAAACTGTGCCATACTGAGGACTATCCAACTTCAGTAATACCAGTACTTGATGAGGTTAGTTTGAGTGGTCTCAGATTTCAGGCTTTTTAAAGAGCTCTGTGCTTCCATGCTTAGTAATTTAAAGACATTGCCAATGGCACTATGAAAGCAGGGCTCAGTCTATAATCACAATTTCAGCCAGGAAAAGAAAAAAACACTGAGCAGATCAGCTGTAAAGGAAAAGAAAAAAGAGAAAAAAAGCCCCACTATGAAAAACATTATCGGCCACGAATTTTCCTATTACAAATCATTACATGAAGTTTATGGGGAAATATCAACCCTGAATATTTTTACAATGTTTTTGCAGATTGTGTACAGATTGTGTAAAATGTAAAGCATTTTTTTTTCTCTTTTTTTTTTGTGACAAAAGTAATTCAATCACCTTACTGGAAGTAAATATTTGACTGCTCATGCCCTAGAATTTTGAAAAACTGGAGTAATAGAAAGAGGGGACTGTTTCCTTCCTATTTTTTCTTAACTTGACTGTGTCTTATAGCCAAAAAGAAAGAAAAATCTGTATCTCCCATTTCTTCTTCAGTATCTTTTTTGTCAAATGTTAAGGCTGTGTGGATCTGTATTTTACGTTTTTTGGCTCTCGTGCCAAGTTTTAGTCTCATCTATTTTAATTCAATTCTCTATTTCAGTCTGAATTGTTGTTAGCAAATGTGACTTGGGTGCCTCCTTTATAATACTTCTAATCTCTTACACGATTTGTGATGAGAAAATATTGTGACAAGACTATCCTATGATTTGTGTTGACGCTCTGGGAATTTCTTGTCAAGAAATGCTGGCAGAGTTGTCAAGTGTCCACAGTAGTGTTGGTTATCCCTTTGGTACATGAGTCCAAAATTGCGGTCAAGTCTTAAAGTCCCAATCTGATATTGCAGTGGATCCGGGTATGTCTGCTTCTTTCACAGTCCCCTAGTCACAGAGGAAGAGACACTCAGAAAGAGAAAGTATGTGAAGCAAGACTTTGAACCTGGAATTCCCAAATCCAGTGGCCGTCCACTTTTTCCCAGCCCCAATCAGAATTTAAATATTTATATAATGGTAGAATAACTCCAACAGGTATGATTGTAAGAGTAAATAAATAGCCCAGTAATTTCCTTCATGGTTACTATGTTCCCATAAAATGTTTTAGTTTTTCAAAAAAACACATCTGCTAATGAAAACCTGTGATTTTGGATTTTTTTTGGCCAGATCTAATGTTGTTGAATCATGCTATATCTATTGCTGTTGAAATTGTTGTGTTGCAGAACCCATGAGCACAGACTGTATTAGACACGGAAGTACCATCGAGGTTTGCATGAGAGTGATCTGGCATGCTGAGGCAATGAGGCATAAGTGGAAACAGAAACTTCAATTGCCTGTATCACATCCCTGGGGTGTTGTGAGGCAAAGCACAGCTAAGCCAGGCCTCCGACACCTCAGATCTCAGGAGTATGCTATTCAGTTATCTCATGGCAATCACCCCTTTAGGGCTCTCTCTCTGCTATTAGGAAACACTTTGATGGTGGGTGGAAAAAGATATTTTTGGAAGGGCAGGAAGAAGTTGTTTAGAAGAGAGAATTACTGTAATCAGTGCATTGTGTTGCTAAGTTGGAAAAGAGACACAAAATATTGTTCCAACTTCGTTGACTTTTGTAGCTGTTAAGAAAAAAATGTTTCAGCCTAGCAATTTCTCCAGCATTTCAGCAAAAATCAGATTAAATTTTCTTGTAGGAGACTAAAAATGACTAGATGTCATAAGAAACTGAGCAAGTTGCTGTAGGGTAAATTCACAAAGTAAGCTGTGTAACTGATTTAGAACTCTTCAACTTCTCCAGCATTCTCTCTCTGCTACAACTGTGATGCAACTTGCTCCTCTCTCCACAGTACGGTAGGTTCTGTGCAATGCAACATTTACTGCTGTAAGATGCCATTATATTTTACCATAGTAAACGCATTTGTTACCCACATCTTAATGTCAGGAGTTACATTCTTGCAGTGGCAATGTGATAAAATTATGAAAGCCCACACATGTTTCTGGCAAAGGGCATGTACAGAAACACTGAGGCATGGGCAGAACAGGTTGGGACTAAAATAAATGAATGTTGGAGCTCAGCCTCCCCTTAAATGTGAGGAGAAGCAGATCACGAGACTTGTTTACTGCTTCTGTTAGGCTTCTGGGCACAATAAAATGCCTGGAGTGCAGACTACACCTAGGCAACCATATAGACATAGGCATAATTTGTAGGCAATATCCCAGCCACTTTATGGTGGTAGTGGTAGTCCCTAGGTATTTACTATGTCAGCCATTGAAAAGTTTTGTTTCTTCCCCCACGACAGTTACTGCAAGAGAAAGCAAGCCCTCAGCTCATATGCTTCAGCACAAGGTCCAGCATCCTGGCCCAAAGACACTTCTACTGGTAGTTTGATAAGATGTAGATTTTTGACTGAGATAAGCTGAGTTAGAGACATTGTCTCCTTCAGGACAACTCTGCTTTAGGATGACAGAGAGGTGGAGCTGACAGTAACTTTGAATCACCTTTAAAGATGATTCACCGTCAGCCATTGCTCTAAGTTCTGTAGTTGAAATAACTATGAAAAATTATTAGAATGTTACAAATTTTCACATAATTCACCTTTTTTTCCCCCACTTATGTTAATGGTAATGCAATCCATCCCTAGGAAGTCCAGATGTAAATCTAAATTTGGATCCGTGTTTTCACTCACACTCTATCAATTTCCTTCTTTGTTGACATTTGGTAACAATGGATCTTCTTAATGAAATTTAGATTATTGTTTTGGGGATAAACTCTTGAAATACTCTGCCTATTTATCCATTCAAGATTGGCTGGATATCCTGTTGTTGGCCTCTTGCTAAAACAAGCAAAAATCTCAGAGATACCAAGCTTTAGAAAAGTTTTAGTCAGCAAAGATTCAAACAGTCCATTTCCTCATTCGCTTGAGTATTCCTCTCTTTTTTTAAAGCGAATTGAACCTTTGGGATCCAGTGACTATCTGTATATTACATGCTGATGCAGCACCCTTAGCTATAGCCCAAGAGAGTTTTTGAATCTGAATAGAAATATAAACTTTCTTTCCACACAGGTACGGAATATGCAGCTTCAAATTCCTGCTCAGATTCAAATCCCTGTTAGAGCATGGGACAGCTATGAGGAAGAATGCAGGAGGCCCCTCGTTATCGTGGAGCTAACTAGGATACACACTACACAGAAGCTCTTGACATTCCTTTTCGTCATTTCCATGCTCAATAGTAATGCATGACAAAATTTAGACTGGCACAAGTATATTGTCTGTCAAAGGCGCTTCAAGATTTTATTTGGCTGTTAGTCAGCTCACATTACTCCAGGCTGTTTGATACACAGAGCACAAAGCAGCTTAACACTGTTGCTATTAATGTTCAAACTGCACTGAAAACACTTCATTAAACAGCCTACTGCAGTGTAATTGTTTAATAATATTTTGATTAGGTTGTTTAGTAGACAATTCTTGCTGTAAAACATTTTCTTTCCATCAAGCGACTCTTTGGGAAAAGGTAATATGGAAATACTCAGGACAGTTTTATTTTTACAAAAATAGAGTCAGAAAAGCTCAATAATTCATTTTTATTTTTGCTTAAATTTTTTGTTGTTTGGTTGTTTTTCTCCACAATATTTATGAAACCTATTAAGCTTTAGTTGCTATTAGTGAAGATCTATTCATTATGAAAGAAGTGCAAACACACACTTCTTCAAACACAGACAACAAATCATCCAACTGATCTACTCAGGAATCTTGATCAAATTCATTGTCTTTCCAATAATAATGTGTAGACCATTTGTCAATTTCTTCAGGCCTGGCAGAGTTATGGTCTTATTCATGCTCTTAAAATAGGACAGGGTTCTGGTTTTCCCTTTGAATAGATATTTGGATAGCTATTGACATAAGAATAACAAAAGTGCCTGACAAGGGTTGCCATTGCTAGTGATTTCTCAGAAGCCACGTGAAAGACTACTCAAGACTTGAGCAGAATAAAGATGATCAGAAAAAATGTATTTTACAAGAAAGAACTGAAAATCTTGATTTGTTTAGTCTAGCAAAGGATGTAAAGGGATGAGACTGCCTTGTGTAAAGTACACAATATATAAACAAGAGAAAGGCCTGACTAGTGCAGAAATGAATTGTGACTAGTATAGAAATGAACAGGCAGCAACGGGCTAAGAATGAGAATGTTCTTGAGCTTCAGTAAAGTGTAGATTTGGAGTAGACATCCAGTAAGTCCAGTAGGAACAAATAAACCAACCTGTCTTTTGAGAGTTGTAAATTTAAGGAGATAGTTACACAACATGCTGCCTGTGACAGCAGGGCAATGAACACATGATGACCTAAACTGCTCTTTTCTATCCTGTATTTCAACGAAAGTGAGACCAAAGTATGTTCGGAGGGTACCAACTCTTGAGCTGCCAAGACTTTGCACATTAAGCATTGGAACCAATAATCAGGGAACTGTATATCCCTTACATTTCTAGAAACATTTTATCTAGATCACAAACATAATATAATTGTGGATTAAAGGTAGAAAGCTCACATTGCTGTCATTGTGCTATGCCTATTAAAGAGTTAAAGACCTTTGGTGTCTGTGATGGACAATTGTCTCTTTTTAAGAAATGCTGATTTCATAAACTGATTTAAAAATAATTAAAAGTTTACTCTTCTTTGTGGATATAGGTATTT
>VZSC01004068.1:56329-72671 GCA_013398225.1 Steatornis caripensis
TGCCCAGAGAGGTTGTGGAGTCTCCTTCTCTGGAGATATTCAAAACCCGCCTGGATGCATTCCTGTGCAACCTGCTCTAGGCTAACCTGCTTTAGCAGGGGGGTTGGACTAGATGATCTCTAGAGGTCCCTTCCAACCCCTACTATTCTGTGATTTTATGATTCTGTGATTCTCATCTTGGGAGGCAGCTAAGGAATGTCATATGTATAGATATTGCTGTAGAGTGAAATTCAGCTACTCACATAGACTAAAGTAAATAGATTTTGTGCTGTGAACAGAGGTGAAGAAGAACGCCTATGACCACCAATTTCCATTGAACAATAGATATTGTGACTCAGGAGCTTTATGGGTAAAATGCATCCACAGTATAGAGAATTGATCTATGTATTCTACATAATTTTAGTTCCAAATACATACAATCTAGGAATCCTATAATACCACACTTGGGGCCCCAGTATCATTCCTATGTGTGTAATTAGAAAGAAACTAAAGGATTGTGAATGAAAGGAAATATAACCAGTTGTAGAAAAGAAAATATATTTGGAAATAGCAGCCACTTGAAAATGAGGAAATTTCTATAACAGTCCTCACTCAGGTATTCTGAGTCAATGGGATAGATATAATCTCAAAATCATGTGGTTGAAATATATTATTTTGGGCAACTATAGAGATTTTCTTCTGATCTAAGATTGGGCTCAAACCAGTTAAGTAAAAATTATATGAAGAGTGTTCCAACCTCAACTAATTTTTTTTAAAGTAAGTATTGATGCAAGAGATAAACATGTGAAAGTCTGTGAGTTAATAAGGCAGGCCTCTAGTATGTTTTTTATTTATAGCTGTAAAATACTAGCTATTATTTGCCATTATTTTCAAAAAATCTGGGAATCTGGAAGCTCAAATAATTTAATAGGAGACCTCTGTAAAAGTGCTTATTCTGAGAGAGCTAGATAACATATGAGGTGAGAGAGATGTTTTTCAGAACATTCTTCAGAGATATGTTAATTTCCATAAAAGTACAAACAGTTTCCAGCATGTAGGTGTTTGATAATACTTTCAATCTTATTAAATATCTTTGGGGGGAGTGGGGTAGAGGATTTCTGCAAATATGTATTATCATATTTTTATACTTTGGAGTAACAACTTAGAGATGATGCAAAAGAAAATGCCTGCTTACAAGTAGATTAGATATGTCAGAAAATAGTATTTTCTTGACTGCTACTTTATTTACTTAAGACATTTCCCAAATTTATGGTATAAAATAAGCTATGTAAATGGCAGAAGAGAAATATAATGCATATAAACTAAAGCTTTCTTTCATTTCACACTCTCTGTTCAATTTCTGTGCCAGATTTGTTTGTTTGTTTGCTTTTCTGCCTCAGATTTGGCATAAAACAGATCTCTGTGATCTTTGCTCAACCAACAGTGGAAACGGAACTGAAACAAAAGACATGAGGATGGAATTGTTTGTGGGCCATTTGACATAGCTGTCGCAAATATTATACACTTAAATTATGCTGTGCCCTTTTACATAAAAGGGAATTGCATTTGACACCATTTGGAGCTGTTCTGCTGTGTTATTCATAAACAAATTCTTTTAATCTTTTTAGCTTTATTCATTTGGTTTTGTTGGTTTTGTTTCTTGACAACAGTTCCTTAAGGACTTTGATTTTTCAGCTATAACACAGTCTCTAAGATTTATAGGGCTTTATCTGGCTGTAAAAAGAAATGTGTTTTCTAAGTGTAATACAAACATGAATACTAAATTGCCTCTGTATCCATGTGCTCTGATTGCTGGAGATTGACCTTAAGAAATGAGACTTCACTCTGTGGGACAAAAAATGAAATCAATTTGTTTGATTTTTTTAAACTTTATTTTGAGGTAAAATTTTGCTACCCTTACTCAGAATGGGTCAAATTTCAGCTTTGTAATGTCGTTTAATATAAAATTACATGATTTCATATATGTCATCTAGCCATAGCGGATAATCAATTGGAAATTACCTCAGTACCTCATTGTGTACAAAGCTAATGTTACCCTTAGATAGACACTCTTAGGGCAGACAATGTAGACTATGTAAGAACAAGGAGTTTATATTATCTTTGTTTTGTAAGTGAAGGAATCATTGCATAAATATTGTGTCCATTCTAAGATTCAAGATTGAAAGAAGATATTGAAGAGCCAAACTGTCAAACAATTGCACTTTTCATATTAAAATTGATGCTTGTGCAAGAACCTTGAGTAACTGTTTTACCTTAATGTACCCTGAGAGTATCCGCGAACCTGAGTCAGTTTTCCCTCCTCTTTGGTGGGATGTGACACTAGTTCAAATCAGGACAACTTTCCTGACTCATATTCATTTCACCTAACAGAATCTTCAAATGTGCAGAGCATCTCTTTTTCGCATAGACAAGGAGACCAGGATGCCTATAATTCTGTCTGAAATTAGATAAAGCATGTGCAGATGCACAACAACTTTAATGTGCTGTAAATACATATGTAAAGAACCTTTACCTTGTGAATGCACTGCTTCTAAGGCTTCCAGGACATGCCAGATTGATGTTTGTCCTTACCACCTCAAATTCCTGGACACTAAATAGCACAAAACACATGGAACTCAGAAATCCAGTCTTTAGTGTTAAAACCAGTAGTCTGCTAAGCAAAGAAACATAATTTTCAGGTATAATTAAGATCCTAGTTGGCTTACATTTCCTCTTTAATCATTGGAGGCATAAACAGGCAGAACTCATCAATCCAGTTTTCCTGAATTCCTGACTACTTCACTTGAGTAGCTAAAATGGTATAGAATGTATTTGATTCTTACTCTACAAATAGATCTGTTGGTTTTAAGGAGAACTGGAATAAAGCAAGGAGCTTCTTTGCTTGCTTGCTTGCTTGCTTGCTTCCTTCCTTCCTTCCTTCCTTCCTCCCTCCTTTCCTTCCTTCCTTTCTTCCTTCCTCCCTTCCTCCCTGCCTGAAGAGTTATTAAGATTACAAATGACAAAAAAGCAATGAGTTTTAATTCTGTTCTGTGTTGAAGTTGGAAATTCAAGGTTAGGAAGTAGGAATATCACTGAGTTTTTGAGTGTCTGCTTCAGGCTGAACTTGCATCTAATTCCAATACCTGTGCTTGGTTTAATTTCATATGAAGCCCAGTGCAACCAATATTTTCACGAACTCAAAATAGAAAGGTAAATGAATGGTGAAATATAGTAACGAAACATTTATGACAAGCTTTTGTCACCTTTGAGAAAAGATCGGAAGAACGCAAGCTACCTTGCTTCTTTTCTCTCTCTCAATCTGGCAAGCAGCATGGTGACAGTCATTTTCCCCATCAGGAAGAAATAAAGTATCCTAACAGCTGCTACTGCTATCTGTTATTTATCCCTCATAACGTCAATTGGAACCAATTTTAAATCTCAGCACAATCTCTGCCTGGCAGAAGAGTGGTTGGTGGATGATGATGCAGACAACAAAGTTGATGTACAGTTAGAGATAAACTAGCAAGAGGCCATCTGAACTAACAACATTGTTCTACAAAAAAATTAAGTTATGTGAATAAGAACATATCGACTGCATGGGACATATTTTGTCTTGCTCCTGCACAAGAAGTAAACTGACTAGTACAGGAATTAGTATTTTCAGTTCCATTCCGTAAATATAATGTGCCTTACTTTCAACTTTTTCATACTTCTACTTCTGATATGGTTCTTTTTCTTTAACTTGGTATTTGTTTCTGTCACAAACACGTGACATAAAACTGAATGGTGCTTTCAACTTATTTCTGATAGTGTTGCAACTGTCTCTTGTTTATATCGCATATGCCAAAGACTTCCAAAGGAAAAGTATTCAGAGGTACAGGTTGTGGAGTTTATTAACATTACTCATATTATTCTTGATGTTAAAGAGTTTTCTACTCTTCTGACATCATATGGAAACAAACAAAAAAAAAAACCAGATTCTCTTATTAGACTTCCAAAGGTGGGTTTTTTTAGAATATTTTCTGCTTAGGATTTTACTATTTTTTAAGCTGCTAGAATATATGACTTAACTGTTGTCTTCTTCCTAGAACTTCAGTAACATCTTTATACTTCTTGCATACAAGTAGGCAATAACAAATCTTGTGTGGGGGCCATAGGAACTAGTTCTTTAACGGCTGACAAATTAACCAGAGAAAATTTGTTTAGTTTCTAACCTTACTTTCATTACCTTTCCTAACCTTTTTCATCTCAATCATATGACAGATTTCAAAGCATGTGTACCTGCCCAGAAGAAACATTATTTAATCTCAAACATTTTGGGAACCGCCTTTAAATAATATGTGGACTGTCACACAGGATCTATGTAAAGTTTTAGTTAAAACGTAATGAACAGTGGTAGAACAAGAAACACTGCTTATGTTTTTACAAGCTATGTCATACTTAAATTGACATTTTCAATCAAATCTCTTGAGGGTACTTAATTCTAGAAGTAGCAGCTAAAGCATATACTTCTATAAAAAATTTTTTATGTAATGGCTAACCAATGTCACTTAGCAGAGAGATTTCTTTTGAGGAATACACCATATCTGCACTCTTTAACCATGCCAAAGATACTGTAGAAGATTATGTGTAACTACAATGAGAAAAAAAAATGTGTAAAAACAGAGTACTGGTTCTTCAAAATCAAACTGCCGAAGTAGACTCCTCATCTGTAGACAACTTCCAATGTTCCTCTGCATTTCACATGCTTTCTACTAAGAATTTTTCATCAAAACTTGTCTGACAATTATGCCTACTAGAAGACTAACGGCTTGATTTCAGTATGCTTCACATCAGGCGTTTAATACAATTCAAAATAATCATAAGGGAGAAAAAACAAACCCATGACAAAGCCGTTAGACAGTATATTTCTTTAGAAATACATGTCATTAAGAATTTAATATAAATTTTCATTTTGAAGGAATGAGCACACTAGTAAGGAGGAGAATACTCTTTAAAGTGAAAAACACAGACTTAAGAATTGGTCTCATGGCTCATCAAAATGGTTAAGAAACAAAGATTAAAAAAACAGATTAAAATAAAAATATTAGTAACAAAAGTCCAGCAGTCTAGTAGTTCTATTTTGTCAGGATTATCCTGACAAGAAACAAAGATTTCTTTTGCCATTCAGCCAGCCTGTGAAGAGGGGTGTGCCTAGTAATAATAACAAAAAGCAATGCCCAATGAGATATCATTGCATTTCAGTTCACATGCATGTGCTCATATCATGCCACGCAGAAACAACGTCCATAACTATGTGACTTTATGCCACTAAAAAATATATGTAAAACTGAATTATGCATGTGTAAGAGCTGTCAGACTAACAAATAGTAAATTTACAGGTGCATGTGGAAACATCCAGAGCTGGGTATTCAAACATTGCAGCTCCACTGAAGTTGAGTTATCCACCTGTTTTTATGTGTCTGAGGATCCAAGCCATTCTTTCTTGTCTTCTTTTTTTTTTTTTTCCTAGCTAATTTGGCTTATGAGCTGGAGATACATATGATTTTGATTTACATAGTGCTGTGATTATATTTTCCTAGCTTTTAATATATATTTCTTTTCAGATAACTGATACTTTTCCTTGTATTTTTTACTTCTCCTGGTCATTTTACCAATTTTTAAGAACTATCCATGTACATTGTATCAATTTAAAATCTATTTTCTGAATAAATAAATATGCGTAATTTAGTATATATACATACTCATTGCTATATATGTAGAGAGTTCTATATTGCTCATATGCATTATTTAACATTTATTTGCATTGAATTTTATCTGATGTATCATTGCCCAGATTACTTGTATGAGTTTCCCCTCACAGCTGTGAAAAAGTGAAGTATCAAGCCTAAGACCATTCTCTAGATTTCCCTATAAACAGTAAAGAAAGTGATTCATCTTTCTGTAAGCTGAAATAGATGGACCATCTTCCTAAAGTACATATCTCTTTTCACGCACTGTACTGGAATCTTATATGCCAAGTTTAGTCTGGATATCAAACTTCTAGACAGCTGAAGTTAGATGAGATTAATTCCATCCGTAGTATTGAAAGGTCTTTCAACTGTTCATTCTAGGTACATTTATCTTATTATTTTAAAAATAATTTTATAATTGTTTAATCAGAAACATTTGTGACCTCAGTATCTATTATCTACTAGACTGCTTGCAAATGTAATGTCATGAATAAGGTGACTGAGGGACCCCACTGGTAGCCCACTTTTACAGTGAAAAATGAAAATTATTCATATGTCATTTTTCCTTTTATTTAACAGTTGCTAAGAAGATCAACTATAAGATATTCCCTTTTATCCCACAAAAGTTTCTTTAAGAATTTTTAGCAAACTTTTCCAATTAATACCTTTATTTGAACTCTAAACACATGACATCGGTCAGATCAGACTTACAATATCTCTGATTATCCTAAATAATTTTAATACATTTATGATGTTTTATTTCCTTCTGAAAGAGATGTTGCTTATTCTATATTTCTTGCTTATCCATGTATCTTCTAATTCCGTTCTTTAATACGATTTCCATTGATATATTCAATGCAGAATATCCTATTTGAAATTAATATAAGTTTTTCACCTTCCACTCCTCCAGCTTTTTAGAATATTAGGTTATAAACTGAAACTAGTAACTTAACAATATCAGATTCAAATTCCTTTAGAACTCTTGGGTGGATACTGTCTGTTCCTAGGAAATTATTTTGGTTCATTTTCATCAGTTCCAGTTCAGTTAGAAAGAGTTCTTCAGACTCACCTTGCTAATAATGTCTGTTATGGCTTTAATATCTTTGGACATTCCTTATACACCTTGACAATTTTGGACTCCATCTCTGACAGTTGTCTGACTTCTAGGGCACTTAGAAAACATTTTATTACAATGATTTTTACATGTTTTTCCTTAAAAACTTTCTTTAGCTTGTTTTATTGTGATACTACATTTAGCTATTAAGAGGTAATGCTCTTTTCTGTTTTATTCAATTGAGGAAGACTTTCATTTTAGGAAGAAAGCTTTTCTACCACTTACCACTTTCTTTACTCTTCAGGTTAGCCATATTCAGCAGGTAATAGTGTTTGAGTCCTTTCATTTTATTTTTTTTTTTTATCTTAAAGCATTTATAAACCTTTTTTACATATTCCTCATGCCTCATGAAAACATTTTATCCTTTTAGTGGCTCTTTATGCAACCTTTTCACTGTTTTCCTCAATTTTATGGAATTTCTCTTTTAAAAGAAAAAGAAAACATTATTCTGTTGAATTATGAACACTTTTTAACTTCTCTAAGGTAGGAAATCACCATAGCCACTATTAAAGTAATCCTTGGATCAAGTATTGTGCATATCTCAAGAATAAATCAAATGAAGATTTCATTTCTGTGATTTCTTAGAAGCAAATTACTGCAAAAAGCATTTGAGTTTAAAAAAATGCAATGCTTTATAGCACAATGTTCACCCAGTTTATGTGTGAGCAATTGAAATCTCCTGTTATGATTATGATTATACCTTTCTTACTATTTTACAATCATTTTCAACATCCTGTCTGGGTCATTGATCATATATAGTCCTAATTTTAAAACCTTCAGATATGGTAGGTATGGTATTTTGAGCTACTGAGGTTATGTGCTATGTTTAGTGTGGCTAAATTCTATATACATTTGGTCAAGTTGCCTATTTGGAAGAGGCCTGCTGGCCATAGGCATTTATTTCCTTATTCCACTGATCTCATTATTCCCTGCCTTAATTCTAAGTCAAATAATTTTGTTGTATCCTATTACTAAATTTAAAATCCTCTTTCTTACATAAATTTCTCAGACACCTGGGAAAATTCTGTCTCTGTTTGGCGTTGCACATGGAGTGCACCAAACAACGAAAGGAAGTCTCTGGCTGGAGTTCATAACTGACGCTTCCCTCCAAAACAATCCATGTATCATTAGAAAAGGTGTGCTCTGCAAATACAAGATCTATCTCAGCTCTCTCTAGAAGTTTAGACTTGAATAGAATAGAATTAAAGAGACTATTTCAGTTGGAAGGGACCTACAAGAATCTTGTAGTCCAAGTGTCTAACCGGTTCAAGGCTGACCTGTTAAAGCATGTTGTTAAGGGCATTGTCCAAATGCCTCTGAAACAGTGACAGGCTTAGGGCATCAACCATGTCTATAGGAAGTCTGTTCCAGTGTTTGACTCTTGGTAAACAAATGCTTCCTAATGTCCTGTCTAAACCTCCTCTAGTGCAGTTTTGAAGCATTCCCATATGTGCTATCACTGAATATCAGAGAGAAGAGATCAACAACTCCCTCTCTACTTCCCCTTCTCAGGAAGCTGTAGAAAGCAATGAGGTCATCCCTCAGCCTCCTTTTCTTTAAACTTGACGAGCCCGAAGTCTTTAGGCACTCCTCACAGGACATTCCTTCCAGCCCTTGCACCAGCTTTGTTGCCCTCCTCTGGATGCATTAAAAGGTCGTCACATTCTTAAATTTCGAACCCCAGAACTACATGCAGTATTCAAGCTGTGGCCTCACCAATGCTGAACACAGCGGGATAATCACCTCTCTTGACCAGCTAGTTATACTGTGTTTAATACACCCCAGGATGCAGTTTGCCCTCTTGGCTGCGAGGGCACACTACCAACTCATACTAAGCCTACTGTTGACCTGCACCCCAGATCCCTTTCTGCAGGGCTACTCTGCAGCCACTCCTCTTCCAATTTATACTTGTGCTTGCTGTTACTCTGTCCTAGGTGCAGAATCTACCATCCGGAGTTGTTAAATTTCACCCATTAATAATAGCCTAGTGCTTCAATCTAGATAGAGCTCTCTGCAAGGTCTTCTGTCCCTCAAGAGAGTCAACAGCATCTCCCAGTACGATATCATCAGCAAATTTGTTAATAGTGCATTCAACTCCTCCATCCAGGTCATTGATAAATATATTGCACAAGACTGACCCAAGACTGGCCCTAGAACTGAACCCTAAGAAACACCTCTGGTGATCAGTCACTCCCCAGATGCAGCCCCATTCACTGCAACGCTTTAAGCTCTGCCTTTCAGCCAGTTCTTCACCCAGCACACCATCAACCCTCTCATCCCACAGTTGGACAACTTGTGCAGAAGGATGATGTGAGGGACAGTATCAAAAGCCTTACTAAAATTCAGAAACCCTACATGCACCTTCTTCCCTTCATCCACTAGGCAGGTGACCTTATCATAGAAGAATAATAGATTAGTTAAATGGGACTTTCTCTTTGTGAACCCATGTTGACTGCGCCTGTTTGTTGCATTATTCTTTAAGTGCTTTTCAATAATACTCAGTATAAACTTCTCCATAATTTTTCCAGGAACTTAGATTAGACTAACAGGTCTATAGTTCCCTGGGTCTTCCCTCACACCCTTTTTATAGATTGGAATAATGTAGCTTTCAGTCAGCAGATACCTCCCCAGACTCACAAGATGTTTGGTACATGACCGAGAAGGGTCTTGCCATAACATCTGCTATCTCCTTCATTACTCTGGGACGAATCCCATCAGGCTCCACAGACTTGTGAACATTCAGTTGATACAGCTGGTCACTTACAGTTTCAGTGTTCACAAATGGAAAGTCACTGTTTCCATACTTGTAGTCCTCCAACTCAAGGGACAGGGCAGTTGAGGTCAATCAGTATTACTAAAGACTGAGGCAAAAAATGCATTGAATGCCTCTGGTTTTTCTTCATCCATATTAGACAGATGACCATCTTCAACAAATGTCAGCCCAAAGTTTTCTTTAGACCTCCTCATGCCATTAACATACTTTAAAAACCCCTTCTTATTATCTGAAACAACATCAGACAGTTTCAACTCTAATTAAGCTTTGGCCTTTCGTGTCTTCTCCCTACATAAATAAACCATGCTCCATATTATTCCTGGGAAGCCTGACTTTGCTTCCAGAGATCGTACAATTTCTTTTTCCTCTTGAGCTCCATAAGGAGTTCCTTGTTCAGTCAAACTGGTTTTCTGCCTTGCTTGCTTGACTTATGACACAGTGGAATTGCTTGTTCCCGTGCTTCTAAAAGGTGATTCTTAAAGACTGACTAGCACTTGTGGACTCCTAAGCCCTCAAAAGTAGATTCCTGGGGTACTCTGCTAGACAGCTCCCTGAATAGGTTAAAGTTTCCTCTCCTGAAGTCCAGGGTAGCAAATCTGCTGCCCTTTTTTTTCTCATTACACTGAAAATTTTAAACTCTAACCATTTCATGATCACTGTGGCCAAAACAGCTACCATCACATCTCCCACAAGTCCTTCTCTATTCACAGACAGCAAGTCTAGGAGGGCATCTTTCTTGGTTGGCTCACTGAGTAAATATGACCAGAATTTCTCCTACAAACTTCAAGAATTTCCGATGTCTGCGTATCACAGCAGTATGATATTATCAGCTGATGTCTGGGAAGTTGAAATCTCCCATAAGGACAAGGGCTATCAATCCAGAAATTTCTCCCAATTGCCTATAGAATAACTCATCAGCATTTACATCTGGCTGGGCAATCAGTAGTAAACACCCACTACATACCTACTTTGTTTTCCATCCTCCTAATCATGACCTAGAAGCTCTCGATCACATAATCATTAGCTGTAAGGACTGTACAATCAAATCTCACTCTTATATATAATGCAAAATCTCCTTCTTGCCTGCCCTGCCTACCCGTCCTGAACAGCCTGTAGCCGTCCATCCCAGCACTCCAATCATGGGACTCCTTCCACCAAGTCTTAATAATATCAATCATATCACAGCTCTGGGAGATGACCAACACTTCCAGTTCAACTTGTTTGTTTCTCATACTGCATGCCTTTGTGTACAAGCATTTCAGGTATGCTCCTGAGCCCTCTGTGCTCCCAGAAGCAATGTAAATGTTCCCACTATCATTGTCACCCTCAGGCAATGCCATGCCAACCTTTGGCTTAGCTACTGCAATCCTTTTGGTATCCCCTTCCCCCATCTATTTTATTTTAAAGCTCTCTTGATCAGTCCTGGCAACTTACACCAAAAGACCCATTTTCCTCATTGAGACAGGTGGATCTCATCAGGTCCCAGCATACCTTGTCTTTCAAAAGTTTAAAAACACAAAGAATTGGCAGAGGCACCAGTCCTGGAGCCAGGTATTGATATTCTGGGCTCATCTGTTTCTTCCAAGTCTCTCCATGTTACTGGGAGGATTGAGGAAAACACTACCTGTGGTCCTGAATTTTTTAGTATTTTTCCCATTGCTCTAAAGTATCTTTTGATTGACCTCTGAGTTTTTGTTGGGACATCATTTGTACCCAAGTGAAAGAGCAGAAATGGATAGTAGTCTGAAAGTTGATTTAGGTTCTTCAGTCTTGTGGTGTTGGCTCTAATTCGTGTGGTGATGTCTCTAACTCGTGTCCCAGGGAGGCAGCAAACTTCCCTGAAAAGAGGATCTAGTCTGCAAATGAGTACTTCCGTTCTGCTTGCTCAGGTTCCTCCTCTTTCTCATTATGCACTTCAAATACTGTACCCAGGGCCTCGTACCTGTTCTGTAAAGACCTGTTCTGTAAAGGTGTATTAGAGGGTAACTTAAAGGTTGAGGGGAGAATTATCTTGCTGCTCAGTTCTGTAACTTTCTTCCTCCTCTCCTTATCCCTTGTGACAGTGACTTTCTCCTGGCACAAAGCAGATCTAAGACCTGCCTCCATAGTGGCCATGCTGAGTTGGGTTGAGTTGGTGAAGTTCATGAAGCTACCTCAGTATGTCAAGAATCTTTGCATCCAGAGGTGAAAACATAGTATCAAGGAATCATTCAGATTTGTAGCAACCTTAGGAGTTCACCTAGCTCAAGTTCCTGCTTACAGGAGGGATGACACTGAATTCAGACCAAGTTGCTCAGGACTTTATCTAGGAGGGTCCTGAAAGCCTCCAAGGATTTCAGCAACTTCTTTGAGCAACCTGTTTCAACGCTTGATTGTTTTCATAATGAAAGATCTGTTCCTAATACCTGGTCAGAACTTCACTACCTTAGTTTGTGACCATAAATTGATAGTCTCTGAAGGCATCACAAATCCCATGATCTGTATCAATAACAATAAAATGTTTAGGTCAAGGAACTGAAGAATTTAATTCAAACTGAGTCTAAAATAACAAAACAAAACGACTAGGTTAACATTTAAATTATACAAATTTTAAGTAGTTTTAACTACCTACACTCTACAGTACTAGATTACAGCTTTAATTTGTCTGAATATTTAAATAATCTGGAAGATGTACCTATAATCAGGTGCTTTGAACTGAGCTCTAGAACCCAAATTTACAGTGTTACTTTGAAGTTTTAATTTAAACTGAATATTCTAAAATTCTGAGATGTTGGAACCAAACTTTGGGCCACGGAGATACCTTAGCACCTTCCAGATGCAGGACTGGCCCATCAGATACAGGCCTTCTCCTCACAGACATGCAATTTGTCTACTATTTTCATCTCTAGGACTGAAGACTGAGTAGGCTGTCTAGGGAGTGTTAAGCTTGAGGTATGATTCATTTAATTAAATATAAGCCATCTGAAAAATAATCACTTCTCTTTGTCATCAAGAAACCATCTACTCTCAACAGAGGAAAATAGACATATGCTATTCAATCTGAGCTGGGATGGATCACATTCTAGAGGTGTATAACATTTTACAGCGGAGAAAACCTAGATAAACAGCCATAACTGGATGTCTAGCTTTTAAACAGTTAAAGTTTTGTGAGATGTGTTTCCCTCTTACCTACGTGCATAGAATATAATGAAATCTGAATGTGCACTCTGCTGGGTTCTCCTACTAGGCTGTCTGCATCCAAAGTGTCATTCACCAGGTTTCCATGGTTTAAAATATTGTTTCAAATATTAGAGATGACTACTCCTCCAACTTAAAATAAAGGCAATTGTCATGGCCTATGCCACTGTATTACTTATCAGCTTGGATAATGAGTACTTCTTTAGGAAAAAAAAAAGAAAAAGGTCCTTTAATACATGTTCCTACTTTACACAAATTCCTTTTCAACCTAATGAATTGAGAACATTTTTCGTTCCACTTTGTGAATTCTCTTTAATGACTGAGCATGAATTTACTATTTAAAAATGATGCCCTGACTATTAAGGATCAAGTATGTTTGCGGGTACTGTGAGCATTCTGCACTTTTTAAATCAGTGCTGAAATTCCCATTACTTTCAGCAACACAGGATACAGTTTTAAAATGAGGCAGGGTACCCACTGTGAAGGAGGAACTGGAAAACAAACAATGTGGAGTTTTTATTTAAGGATGAAATTGCTAGAGAGACCCTGAAGGTACAGATTCAAAAGAACTTTTAAACAGTGGATTTTATTAGGAAATTAGAAAAAACAATGGGAAAAAAGTTAACATATATGTTTAAGATATAGCTTGATAAATTTGATAGCCTACAGTTAAAGATTACTTAGGAAGTTTGTTTTGGGCATGTCCTCCTGAAGGATAGTACAAGAGCTTGGAATCTGAAAAACCTACATTATGCTAAACTTTACTTTTTCATCTAAGTGTTTTACTAAATGTATTTACCTTGATTTTTAAAATTAAGTTGTGATTTTTATGGACATTCAAATGATCAGAAATATACAATTATATTGTTAAATTTTATTTAATTGATGATAAATCCTTCTTCTCATTTTTTGTGATTACTACTTCCTTAGAAGAAAAATGTGATGCTACCAGTTAGTTAGAGCACATTCTTTTACAATAGGAAAGAGACAAGTCAATTTTGCCTGCAGATATATTTGAGAAATCACACTGCAGTGACTAAGTAAACAGTGGTGGTAGCTATTTTTAGAAAATTATGAAACAGGAACACCTATGAGAAGCTAATCTGATACTGATTTGTAAAGAAGAAAGACAGGTAGTTAGGCTCTGTTAAATCCAATTTCTATTCCATTAAGTAATAAAACACATATAAAGAAATTATAACTATCTTGAGAATAGCAGGGTTGCAAGCAGAATAGGTTTATAAAGAACATGAGTAAACCTCAGGGAACCTGGGAGGGTTTTTTTTCCCTTTTTTTTTTTTTTAATAAATTACTCTATAAAATGATAAAATTGATACGGTACAATGTGTTAAGCTTGAAAACAGTCCCGAGGAGGATTTCAGAACAAGTGAAAACTTTTGGTGATATTTTAAACCAAACCAGCCAGTGCTTTTACTGTAGGGAAATAACCCTAAATTGGTGTGAGAATAGATTAAATGACCCAATTGCAGATGCTCTTTTATGAAAGAAAATGTTGTGTATTAAGGGCTTAGCTGAACTCCCATTGCAATCAATGGAAAAACTCCAGATAGAGCAGACTCAAATAACCACTTCTCAGTTTTAAAGTAAAACATTCTTTAAGTAATGCATACTCCAGTTTAAAATAGATTTGAAAGTTTGAAAATTCCATTTTACTTCTCAGTTTAAAAAATAATAGCCGCAATAGTGTATATTGGTGTGTATTGTGTTTTGTGTACATAGAACATCTCACAACTCCTAAGAACATGCAGACAAATATCTATGTGTGAGTTCCCAGGCTTTAAAAGCCATGGCATTTTTGGGTGTATCTCAAGGACATCTCAAGGACAACTTATGTTTCTAACAAGAAGTGCAAGAAAAAGGAAAGTTGTCAAAAGGAACATGAAGAGCTACAGCTCTCAATGTAAGAATAGGATGATAAGAGGAATTTTACCTGTGCAATCGATGCTCCAAATAAATAATGAAATAAATAAAGTATTTGGATTAACCTAAGATGTAAAAAAGGATAATCTTATGAGTGCTTCAGTTTTTTGTTTGTTTTCAAAATTTTAGAAGATACTTTGATTTTGAACTTCAGGATAATCTTGTCTAACATGGTTGATAACTTTGTTGGTTACAGAATTTTATATGTCACCAGATAATTCTGATATGAGGAACTGTTTTTGTGTTAAACTAATGGCTGACAGAAGAAAGGGGAGGGTCCCCAAAACTAAAAGATGTATTTGTGTTTTAGTGCAAAGAATACAAGGCTACTTTGAAGTAGCATTTAGGCTTAACAAATCAAATCAAGCGTCAAGTTTGTTATCCATATTAGATTTTTCATCTAAAGAAACTTGACTTGAAAGCATCCCTACTGGTTTTAAACTGCTACAACATTCAACACCCAAATGAGGCAGAAACAGGACTGTCCACTTTTGAAACTCAGCTATCCACGTCATCTGTGGTTCATATACAGCTTGTCTGAAAGATGAATGCTGTGGATTCCTCACCTATTTAGCTAACTACCGACAACAATTTTGTCAGAGGCAGTTGGGCTACTTTAAAGTTTTACCTTCTCATCAGAAAGCAAATTAGAATTATTAAAACTTCAGAAGATAAGCTGACTATGAAGCACTGTTGAACTCTCCTGCTAGGCAGGAGAGAGGGGAAAGACATCAGGTATTCAATGCTGACATTTCTGCTAAAGCTTGCAGTAGGTCTTGAACAATTAATTAAAGTAGCTTGTACTAGGAAATAGACTTTTATGGGGGTTTAAATATATTTATTCTAATTTCACATCATTTTTAGTGAATTAAGATTAAATCCTATAGTCCTTTTTCATGAAAAACCAAGTGATGAAATATGTCCCATTTTATGTCAGTTGATACTGATGGAAAACTGTTCATTCATTGCAGTAGTGTGTCATCAGGTACCGTTTTTTTCAATGAGAGGAAACATAGAGTAATCGTGATAATTACTTAGAATAATTCTTTCTCTACAAACACACTAACTGTTTTTTCTTTGGACTACTCTTATGCAAAGCCGCTTCTAACCCTGATAAAAAGTAAATGTGTGATCTACGTTTCCATAATTCAGCCTTAGCAGTCTGATGGCATGTGAACACATCAACAACACATAAAATATGAATCACAGCAGCATAAATCACATTCTGTCAGGTATTATGACTTCACTATCCCTTTTCCAGTCACACTCATCATCACTTCTGTGGAAGGAAGCATTATGGAAAGTATGAAACATATAGAAACAACACTAAAAGTACATGAAGAAACATCAGAAAAAAACACAAATGCAACCAGAGCTATTTTATATTTCATGTACAGTGAATATTATAAAAGCATTATCACCTAGGTGTTGAGGGCAAAGTGCAAACTATTCTTCAAGAAAATATACAATTTAGAGTCTGTCTGTTCTCATTAAAAGACTACTTCTAATGGCTTTTGCTCTTAGGAGACACTTAATACACAGAAAAAGTATTATAAGTAACATGTCATTTTCCAAAATCTAGTCATACTTACTCCTTTACAAATTCTAAGAAATTGGGACTCAATA
>VZSC01004068.1:72846-84987 GCA_013398225.1 Steatornis caripensis
TTTTAAAAATTAAAAATATACAAAAAGTAGCAATAGTTAGATGAAAACTTAAGTACCAGAAAATCAAAGAACCACTCTTGACTATGTCATTGTTCAGAACCTTTGACTGCCAAAAAGAGAAATATTGAAAATATATTAACTTTCTGTTAAACACAAAAGGAAAAAACAACCACAGCAAAAAACAACCAATCAACGAACTAAACAAACAAACCATACAGCGGAAATAACTTGAACCTGAAACTTCTCAGTTTAGAGTGCTGAAAACAGTGTTCTAACTTCTTTTGATCTCAGTGATAATTCCAAACTTAGCTGCAGATATATTTTCAAAATACTACCTCTAGGTGGATGGAAATTGTTAAAAGTATAGAAGTGTCTGAAAACATTTCTTTGCATGAGAAATAACTAAAGCTGTCATTTTTACCTAAAACTGAATCTAACAAACACTTAGGAATACGACAATTGACTCTGTAATGTATGCTCTGGTGTGTAAAAATGTTCATGTGTACAAGCGTCAAAAGTCTGAAGATTCATGGTTTTACCATG
The DNA here is from genome assembly GCA_013398225.1 of Steatornis caripensis. Taxonomy (NCBI): domain Eukaryota; kingdom Metazoa; phylum Chordata; class Aves; order Caprimulgiformes; family Steatornithidae; genus Steatornis; species Steatornis caripensis. Next base: position 73,390 of record VZSC01004068.1, read on the forward strand.
ATAATCACTCAGAATAGTGTACACCAGGAAATACAGACATTTTGAATGACATTTGGAGTTTCTGTGCTAACTGACTTAGTGGAAATGACTTTTTTATTATTTTATGGGTTAATATATTTCTACAAGTGTACATAGTGGGGACTATGATATGCCAATACATCACTTCTGCTCAGTGACAGACAATATAGAAGGAAAAAGGCATTTGGAAGATTTGAGTAAAAGTTTAGTGTTTAGTCTTTATTTGTCAAGAAATACAACCATTTATAAGAATCTTTTGCAGTTTTCCATTGCCAGAGTTATTATTTCCTCACATTGTAGACTGTTCTAGAGAAAAAAAAATCACTTCCTTTAAATAAGGCATTTACAAAAAGGAGTACACAATATTGTAACAACTCAAGATCTGAAGCGATAAATCGCTCATGCTTCAAGTAAAGTAAAATTCAGTGCATTTTCAACTGTATTTCATAGAAAAGTTAACAAACAAAGGGCCAACAGATCTGCAATCTTTAACAAAGAATCTTTTCTTTTTCTGGTCTTCAACTCCTTTTTCTATACAAAAGGTGAAAGATTTTACTCCCCTTTCTCTTTTGAAATGTATCTCCTAATGATAAATGAATATCGCAATGCCACATAGGGATTTCTCATAATTCAATTTGTCTTCAACAAATCTTCTACAACTTCCTGTTCAATCTTCTCCACCTCTTTTCTGTTATATCAAAAATATTAAGATTTTACAGAAATGTTTTCCTCTGTCATATCTTGAAGACAAAAATGAAATGAAATGCAGTGAGTACTTGAGATCTGATAAAACATTGTTAATTTAAGTTTAATATTCAGCTCTGCACATGCCAAGCTCAGGCTGAAAAGATTAAACTGGACTAGGTACAATACAGAAAATCTGAGTGACAGAACAGAGAAAATCTGCACTACTTAGAATTACAAAAAAAAAAATCTGCACCACAGAGGAGAAGAGTTAAGGGTCCTGAAGCATCTACCTACTATTCATGTCTAGTAATAAATTTTAACTAGGTAACAGTCACTGAGAAAACATGTATGTTAAGCTAAGAGTCCAGTAACTTTAAATCACAGCAGCTTGGTACCAGCCATTAAAAGTAAAAGCACGCAACACTGACAAGTGTTTTTCAGCTGCCCAGAAAATATGAATAATGTGGAAAGTTACAAGTAATTTAATTTAATTTTATTGTTTAAAGTGCTTCAGTTGCGTAAGAATTATATATTTAATATGTGTACTTAACATTTCATTTCATTTTATTTGATACTTACTTTTATTTTTGTCAATAACAGTTCAACAAGGAGACAATATGCTGTAGAAAAAAAATTCACACCCTGCTCGGAGGCGAGTAGAAGATCTCATGATATTCTGGAAAAAAGCTTCTGATATAGCAGTATTACTTGTTTGCTACTTTTAGCTTCATTCTCAAAGCATTTGGTCTCTAGTTTGGCTTCATATTTTTGCACTTTTTAAAGTAAGCCTTTCCTTTTTAATTTTTTGTTGTAGGGTATTTTAGTTAGTGTGGCCAGAAGGACCAAACCATAGCACTCAGTAGCACACAGCTTAAAACTGAATGAGCAGGACAGGCATCATGGGTGGAGAGTGTTTCTATTCTAAGATTCTTATTCTGCAACACACACAGCACATTCAGACTAAATAAGCCCCCTGGCCCCTGTGCAGTGAGGACTAGCAAAACCCAGGGCACCCCCAGGGGCAGGGACACTCACTCTGATCCTTCAAGAGGGTTCCCTCATCCAGCAATGCCACCTCCTCCACACCACCAGGCATCTCTGGATGTGCCAATACACTCCCGAGGAGCTATTATTCCAACTGTGCATTGTTTTCTGTATAGATTGTTATCATAAATCACCAATGTCCTTGTTAACCCTGGGGACAATCCCTTTGACTTTCACCATATCTCAGGCCAATTAACGGCTGTCACATCGGCTCTCACACTTTATCTGTGTTACGTTGAGGGTGAAGTCAGTGACAGCCACACAACAAAGTTCTATCACTTCTTTTTTTTCCAGATCTGAGCAGGTCAATCAGTCACATCTGGGCAGACCTAGTGGAGGTCACATCTGTCTAACTGGTGCTTTCAGACAGGCTTCGTTTATCGCTCTTCTACATGTATGTAGCTGAGGAACACCAGGCCTAACAGAATAATATTAACAAGCTTATAGCCAGTCTTCTACATTTTGGGGATGAGAGATGAGATGAATAGTGGGTCCTAATACAGGTCTAATTAAAAAGCAGGTTTACATACACATCCCCTCTACCTCCAGAAGCTGCAGAAACACCACACTGTTAGCTTTACTGAGCACAGAGCTTGTTTGTGTGTATGATGTAATAAATGCCTATCAGCCTGCTGCAAAGTATCAGTCATCGTCAGTTTGAGATAGACAGTAATGATGTTAGAAATTAGTACTGTCATGGACTGCTGCCAACAAACAATGTATGAATTAAAATAGAGTCATTATTCAACATATTGCACAGTATTAGTTTTCCAGTATAGTTCATTCACTAGCAGTGGCAGTTGTTACAGCCTTCTACTTACATAACAAAAATCCATCTATTTGGAGATGCCTTCTGATACGGCAGAGGCCTACAACTTTCTGGAGACACCCTCTGAACAAGAGTTGAAACACCTGACAATTCACTGCAAGATCAAATGAATTCTGAGAGACTTCCCTTTTCATATTAAGACTTAAGGTTTTGATCCTGAAAACAGGTAGGTACATGAAAAACTTTTCCATGAGTTAAGAATTCCAAATTTTAACACCATTTGTTAATTCATTTACATAATTATTTACAATTTCAGAGATCATCTTTTCAGAACTGAAGACTGAAATATCAGGGATCATTGTGGCATTCCTTGTATTGTTATTCAAATGAAAACATACTTAAAAAAGGAAAAAGTTCCAAACTCACAAGCCAACTACAGTAGCAAAATATAACCTGTGCTCAAAAAACTCATGAGCATTGACATCTAAATACACATTAACATATTTTGTGCTTGAGATCCAGAGAACAGATAACCAGAAACCAGAGCTCTTGGAGATTGTTCACTCTTCTACCACTAACTGGATACATGGTCTTAAGTCAATTAAACTCTCCACACCGCCATTTGCAGTTGTTTAGAAGAGGGAAAGTAACGCCCATTGGTCTCAAAGCAGGGTGCAAGAACTGAAGACATTGGACTGTCTCAGATGAAAAGTAGTGTTTAAATAAAAATGTGATTCTCCACTTCAGTTACCTTGGTGTCACAGTGATGTAACACCCTCAGCTTCCTGGAAAGAAAATCACATGATTGTGTGTGTTTGGGCTTTTTTAATGGTCTCTATGACTTCATCAGACATAAAGGATTTCTTCTTGTTCCCAGTGGGCCCTAAATTTCTTAGATTACTGCATAAGCAATAATTTGCCTAATTATGAACAAAATAAAAAAGCATTCTTCTAATTGGATTTTTAGTTGTAGGTTCTCTATACATGTGTATATGTTCACACCCAGAACACAGTGAAGAGAGAGAGATTATTGCTCTGTGTGTCTGTGTGTGTTATATTTGCGACCTGTCTGGATGTTTTCTTGTAGTCTCATCACCACCACAGAAAGTAAAGTAATTTTAAAAGTCAAGATAGAGAATTAGAAACCGAGTGCCCAATCTTAGGTTACCTCAGAGAGCCCATTTGTTATCTACTGTTAGCTCATACACATGCATTCAACAAATGTATAGGCATTCCAAGGGAAACAAGTCCATGGTGTGACCTTGAAAATACATTTAAAAAAGACCCATTCCTTCGTTATGGCTTCACTTAGCAAAGCAAATAAATGGAGATATATGTGTATAACATGATAGTTTGGAGATATATGTGTATAACATGATAGTTTAATTCTGCCATTGTTTGTATCCAGATAGTTTCTTGGTATTGGCTATGGCAATCCCAGTGTGATTCTAATAACATATATCTGGACCCTGTGCCCTATAAAGTGCCCTGGAGCATTACCTGGCCTTGCAATAAATACATAAGATTAAGCAAAACTGTCTACTTAGCACTGACTTTAAGTATATTCTGAGCTGGTTAAACTATACTGGTGAGGCTAGGCTGGAATTTGACCTCACTTAACCCCTCTGAAAGAGTGGGATTCTGCTGAGCAAATGCATTGTATTCACTCACCACTAAAGCAGAGCTGCATTTTGCTGTCATCAGAATTCCAATTTGCTCCATGTTTTGTACAGTAATTTAATGAGCTCTTACCTGACATAAACACATTTCACTTGAGATCCTGACACTTACTTATTTCAAAGTAGTGTTCTGAAAGACATTCCCATAGTTATATTAAATTAATCAAAATCCCAGCAATGATCCATGAGTTCTCCATAAGTATGTACACATATGTATTCATGAGAGAACCTGTTATAGTAAGTATAATGAATGAGATAAATCTGTATTTCTATACATGTATACATACATATATACCAATATGATATTAATGTTGCTAGAGTGAAAAATCCATGCTGCTTGAACATTAACATAGCATATGTCTTGAAAGACCTAATCTAATTTTCTCGTCAGCCACCTCTACATTCAATCATACTACAGCTGAATTATGAGAAATAATGCAGAAGCATAGTTAAAGTCTGAATGACTGCCCACTTTGTAATTAGTACTAATATTTCAATAATTATTTGCAAAAAATCAGCCAGTGATGAAATCAAAACTTACAAATCTACTTAACCCTCACTCCACACTTTGTACTTCTACATAGATATATATGTGCACACATAAACACATATATGGGGATTACTGAATAGGGTTTTATACCATACAGTAAGTTCACAGCAAGTTTCATTGTGACTCATAAACATCTTTCATAAGACCATCCCCCGCAAAAACAGAAAAAAAAGAGCACCAAACAAAATGGAAATGAATTGATTCTGTGCTTTGAATTCCTATCACAGAACTACTGGTTGTGCTTTAACTTTGGAATAGGTATTGATTGACATTTACCACAGGGGACTTCATTACTTTACGCTGGTATATCTGAATGTAAAATGGTGCTTTAAAAATATGGAAAGACACTATCTTCTATGTAGCAATACACTCACACGTTTCTCTATGGCATACTGAGGCACTCCTATTGACCTGGTCCCCAGGTTGCCCAGAGGAGGTAGCTCTAGAGGGTACACTGGCGTCTGTTAGGAATATTCATTTCTTTTTAATGGAATTTAGGATGCAGGTAGAAGGGGAGGAGCAGCTGAGGTCACTTTAAGTGTCACCCCAGCACGTAACTCAGATGATGCATAGACTGAGAATGTAAAATTGCTTTTAGGTTTTCTGGCCTAGGCTCAGTGCTGAAAACCATCCCCCTCCCTGTACTCTGCTGCTTAACTAAGGTCAGGTGAGATACTCAATCTATACAGTATAATCTTCAGTCGATGAACAAGCTTAAGGAACTTCAGTGTTTGATTCAATCTTCTTTTTTTCCATTAAAAAGGACATCAGTTTCATTATGAAGATATTTATTGACCTCTGAATAAGTCTTTCCCACCAGACTGGGGAGGTGATTGTGGGAAGAAAGCTTTTTGTTTTGAAGTATCACAAGCTTATGTAAGGCTGACAAGAGTTTTTTTTGGTACCTATTAGCAAATATTTGGAATCTCTTTGTCCTGAAAAAAATCACTATCTTCTACTGAAAGATAACGCCCTTGCTACCGAAGTAACCAGGAGGGCTGATAAAAATTTGCGTAAGAGTTTCTTATGTAGGCATGTTATTTCTAGAAAATATGTTTTAGTATATTCAAAAGATTCATTTCTTAACAGAACTTGTATGAGACTCATTTCACTTGAAAAAAAATGCAATCAAGTCTTTAAGACTACTTACATAAACAGAATAAAACAGGACAAAATACTTATAGGATCATGGTCATAGAGTATAAATACTAAATTTATCAATGAAGCAACTGTGGCAAAATTTTAATTCAAACTAAAATCTAATTCAAACTTTGTTTCAATCAAAAGTTACTGAAACAACCAAGATAAATGTCTGAACGATCCACAGACCCTTCCTGTTGCAAGCCAGAGCATAGATGAAAGCTGCTATATAGAAAATGCTTTCTGTTAATCTTTCACATTGAAACTCAGTTTGAAATTTCACTTCATCCTCTTCCATTTATGGCTACTGTAATGATGTTGAAAAGGGAAGAGGGTAGCTCTTAGATAAGTGGCTTCCAGAAATTGCAAAGATTTAAACTAATAACTGTGTAAAGATTAAGCAGGTAGATTACATAGCATTACATAGCATGAAGGCAAAGGACTTTTATTGTGAAATCGTGATAATAACAATTGTTTTTATACTGCCCTAGCCTCTCTCTCAAATTACCTAAAGAAGCAACCTCATATTGAGACCATTATAATCTGGCCTTAAAGGGATAAATTTTTCACCAAAGAGGGGTCAAATAAAAAAGAAAAGCTTGCTAGGTTTTTTTAAAGAAGAGAATTTTTTTTTCCATTTCAGTTTTAGTTACTCCATGCATTAAGGAGCCAACTGAGATTTAACAGGCTAAGTCTATGTAACACATAGCAGGAGAATTCCTTCTGGAGACTCGAATAATTTATTCCTATGTTTTCAACCACTTTCCCTGTCTACTGGGAATTCCTGGGCATGTCATGAAAATTCTCTGAAGTAATCTCCTATGTCTACGTGAGCTTTTCTAGTGTTTTCTTTAGAAAAGTACATTGCATTTCAATAAATACTAAGGACATTTCCTCCAAAAAATATCTTTTGTATGTGACTATATATTCTTAGCATTCATATATAAATGCAATATAAAGAAGTGGCCTGTAAATCCCAGTGAGAATTTCTCAGTAGCAAAGTGTCTTGTGTTTTGTTGAATGTTTCACTATATTATGTATTTAATAGGTGACCCATGAGTGCTGCAAAATCCCTAAGGAGTGGCTGGCCAGGACACGAGCAGGGAGACTTCCATCTAATATAAATATACTTTGTGTAATAAATTCAGATTCCTTAAATGCACAGTCAAGGAAAATTTCACAGGAGGTACTGCATATATACTTGTGTATACCTAAGGATCTATCATGGTGTCTAACCATGCCTTTATTGTACCATTTTACGGGGCTTTCTAAATGGGTCAGTGAAAGTGGCATGAGCTTTTCAATGAAATCTATAGGGAATGTTTTGCAGCAAGGGTCACAGCATTTAGCTGTTGTTTTATATAACACAAGTATCTAACACTTGTAAGGTGTGAAAAGTATACATTACTCTTCATCTTGTTCAAAAAAATTAACTTCTGAACAAAATACCTTGAAGTCTTTTCCTGTGTCACACACAAACGTGTGCTTGTGCACACACACATATGTGCATGAGTGCGTGTCTATCTGTTGCTTTCATTGGGCTTCTCACCAGGGAAAAAAAAGATACGTATTTAAAAGGTAAATGTGTTGATCCAAATCATGATTGTGAACATCAAGATTATTAAAGGACTCAGGGCCGATTTGTTTTCCTTTGCCTTTAACTACATTCACAAATTACCATAGTTTACTTTTTCATTTTATTTTATTTTAGTAAACTGATTTATTTTAACCAAGATAGAAATTAATCAGAATACACCCTTGTTTCTAATTCCTGTCTACACAGTTACTTAGCACTCAAATGTTACATAAATATGCAATTTTGTATGAATAAAACTTTTTTTCTCTCTTTTTCTCACATTTGTCTCTCCTTGTAGTTATTTGTTGAAATACTTAATAGCCAATTAGAAATATTTTTCTCAGCCAGTTAAAATCTATAATTCATTGAATGTGATATGATAATTGCTCATTTATAATCTCAAACATTGCACAACATTGCATTGAGGAAATGATTCAGAATTGTTTTCCAATTATAAATAAACTTAATTGCTTGGAAAACATACTGTCTCTTACAATCTCATAGAAGCTGGCACTGGGAGCCAAGATGACACTACTTAAAGTTCTACAGCTCATAATCTAGCAGTTTAAATGCACAGTTAAAACTTTATAGATATACATCAAGGCCAGTGGTGTTATTCATACCCTGCAGATGAAGTATTTGAAGCCTAAATCAGGGATATGGTGATGATCAGATAGAGACAGTTATTTGCCTTGGGCCACGGTCTCCAACTCACTGACCAACATGAAGTTTCTTACCCTAGAAACTTCAGCAGGCTAAAGGGACAGTAAGAAGCAGTTGATCCATTCTTTTTTCCCTTGTTCATGCTTTAGAGACTTATTAGCCACCAGAAAAGTACTCGATTGTTCTTACCCTCTGGAGACTGATGTCTTATATCAATCTCTCTCAATAAAATGTGTATGAAGAAATTTTGGAAAATGAGATCTCTGTCAAGATTTTTCCCAGCTGGCTTAAAAATGTGTGCTAAAGGAGCCAGTCATACAGAACTGTTACATGAAAAAAGATGAGGTATAGGATTAAACAATTTCTCTGATAGTTTGAGACTCATATCATGACTACTTGATATCCTAGGCTAGTTGGTCAATTTGCCAAGGACTAATATTTATATGATGAATACTGTACTAAGCAGGTTTTTCGTAACGACAGAAGCCCTGTCAACACTGAAATGTGTCTACAGAGCCCCTCCTGTTTTGTCTGCTAAAAGACCATGTGGAAAATCAACCACTTCCTAAACCTGTTAAACTGGGCTATTTGCAAACACAATCACAAAATGATCCCAAACAAAACATTCTCTTAATCTGGAGAACTTTTGATTCCTCAGAGATGTAGCTGAAACAAGAAATACTGATGCACAGGCACAATGGCAGTCTGGCAAATGGTTGCCTAATCTGTTCCTAAAACCCTTCAGTGGCAGAAACTTCATGGTTAGTCATTCCTTAACTAACTCTGAGCTCTTACCCTATTGATGAGATCATAACCTATCTAAAATAAAGTGTGAGTGAAGCATATATATGAACATTAAAAAAAAGAGGGGTTTCTATACTTTCAAAATCTGTAAATGAATACACTATTTTAAAAGAGGAATTTTCTCTTGGACAACTTCCCTACATTGACTATTTCAATGACCTCACCCTCACCTCCACACTATACCTGTAAATATAAACATATCTTTGCACTTAAGGCAGTCTACTTTTGCTCTACCTCAAGAGAGAGAAAGCAACAGCCCTCTTCCCTCAAATAACTCTGAGAGATCAAAAAAGGAGACATAAGTACACTTATCACGTAAATATGTAGCAACATCTCACAGTATATTGCTAGACTTGACAGTTTTTGTGTGATCATTCTACTGTTTCCAATATAAAATACCTGTTTGTGAGGGGGTTCTTCAGTATTCACTAAAATAAACTTTATAAGACATCACAGCTGGTGTGACTGTGCAAATACACTTACAATTTCAGAGCAGAAAGGTCACGATGAGATAATAACTCAAAAGGGTTTCTTACAGGTGAGACAGGTAGGAATAGATTCCCTTTGTTATAAAACCTGCATATTGAACATGAAGATTACGCTCTGACTTTTAATAAAATGTTTATGTTCTTCTCTACCATGTATGCTTAACATAGCTCAATCTCATGAATATACAATTTACTATTTTCCAGTTATAGTAGCAGAATAGAGAACATAAAAGTATTCAAAAGAGCAGAAATGTGTAAGGTAAGGTTGCAATCGCAGATACGTATCTCTAGCATCTGATGATACTCTAATTTTACTCAGAAAATCAGAGTTCAGAAAAGCCATGTACGTAAAAAAAGAAAATTGATCTATAAAAATTGTCACATGACTCAAAGCACAGAACAATAACAAAATGTACTTAAGTCAGGCCAAAGTTCAAGCCGCTCACAATGTAATATATACATATTCTGAGTATCTACCTAAGATCACCAGGTTATGTCTTCTGAATATAGCTAAACATTTGCCTAATGGAATGGTTACAGAAGTAGTTGTTACTTCACATTTCATGTCTTTCCTCTCAAAGTTTCATTGCAGTTGTCATTCAATACGGCAGAATGGAAAATTTCTGCTCTCAAACTGAGTACCAAATACCTGAAAAGAAAGTAAAAATGCAAATAACATTTTCTGAAAAACCTATACAATCTTATGTTTTCTTCATGAGCAGTGAATAAAGTTAAAATGCAACTCAAACAATGCAAAATCTGTTACTGGGCGTACTGCTTAATTCAGTAATCTTAAACAAGGCGTATTAACTGAAGGTGAGCACTGGGAACTGAAAGAAAATAGTTGCAATTCATGTAATACAATTTGGTCTCTTTTATACTAAAAACATTAAAGAAATACAGATGATGAAAAATATAGAAGCTATCATCCAAACATTTTTTTCAATATCAATTTTGTGCCCTACTTTTTCTCAGTATGCCTCAGGAAAGAAAGCGAATAGAAACTACTACACCATACATAAAAAATGTTTTGCAATGTAGATGGATTAAACCTAGTGCCATTGGTTTATAAAGATTGTGCACATGCAGGGTATTACATGTTTGAAAAAGATGGTAGGTACACAGAATAAATTATACACTCACTAAGTATAGAAACAGTGTTTTCAACAGTGTGCTTCAAAGAATGGGGAGGCTGAACAAGGTGGAGGAGAGAATTTGGGTTAGCATTTGCCAATGGTATGGTTTAGGAGATCATTACTTTTCTACTATCTTATAAGTTCTGTCTTTCAGCCCACTATTAATAATAATAATTTATCTCGAGTTCCTTCTTGTTTGGATTTTTTTCCCTTTTTTCTTTTCTTGGGTGTTTTTGTTTGGTTGGGGTTTTTTGTTTGGTTGATTAGTTGGTTGGTGTGGTTTGGCTTAGGGACTTTTTTGGTTTTGTTCTCCTTATTCTTCTTGCAGCTTGTGATTTGGCAAGATAGCCTCTCAAGCAACATTAAGATAGTTAAACCAACGTATCTAGAGTTTGCTTTGTTTATTATGTTTTGTTTAGGGACATCAGTGTAATTTTTCAAGCTATTGTTTTTATGGGTTTGAAGCTGAATTTGTTTTAGAATACCTGGATTTTTTTCTTGCTTCTTTACTTTCCCTGTGTCCATACTGTATTTGTGCTAGTTGTTTTCTCACATGCAATCAGTGCCAGATTTAAACTTTATTTAGAATAGAATAGAATAGAATAGAATAGAATAGAATAGAATAGAATAGAATGGAATAGAATAGAATAGAATATTTTGGTTGAAAGGGACCTACGACAATCATCTAGTCCAATTGCCTGACCAATTCAGGGATGACTAAAAGCTAAAGCATGTTGTTAAGCGCATTGACCACATGCCTCTCAAACACTGACAGGCTTGGGGCATTGACCACCTCTATAGGAAGCCTGCTCTGGTACTTGACCACCCTCCCAGTAAACAAATGCTTCCTAATATCCAGTCTAAACATCCCCGCCCCATGCAGCTTTGAACCATTCCCACGCCCATTTCCATGTCACTGGATACCAGGGAGAAGAGAACAGCACCTCCCTCTCCCTCTCCAATTCTTCTGCTCAGGAAGTTGTAGAGAGCAGTCTGTTACACCTCTTAGTATTTTCTTTTTTTCTTTTTTTTTTTTTTTTTTTT
>VZSC01004068.1:85148-118922 GCA_013398225.1 Steatornis caripensis
TTTTTTTTTTTTTTTTTTTTTTTTTTTGCATGGGATTGCACAGAATGCTAGATTTTCTTTATTACTTTGTTCTTCCTAAAAAGAACACAGCAGATTTTTACAAATTTAAAATGCTAGAAAATTCCTAACATGGGCTACGTTCAGTTCTGTGTAAGCAGAAAGCACAAGAAATGTGCACAATTTAAGTCTGCCTTAACAGTGTCAGAAAAGGCTGATCTAGGATTTCATAAACAAATTGACCTTGTGCTGTCCTTTGCATCAGGGTGAACCTCACCCTATAGTAATAATAGCAGTAGTAACAACAGCAATTGCAAGCTGTGCTATTGGACTGCAACCAGCCAGGACAATTTCAGTACAGCTACTATACAGCTCAAATCACTGAGCAAGCAAATACTTAGCAGGTTACTATTATATCTTTCAGTTATTGACAAAGAAAATCTCCTGGGCACTACCACAGCACCCTATCACTGCAGTAAAGCTGCTTAAAACAGAAGCTATCATGAAAAATTACTCAAAAAACCCTCTAAAACAAAAACAAAAACCCCAAAACCAACACAGCAGGGAACAGACTATTATAGTGCACCTCATCTAGGTCAGTGTTACAGAGTTCTTCAGGATATATATAGTGGCAACAGGAAGATCAAGACAGAGGTTGAAATACTATCTCAGAAAAGCTGTTTGATTTATTATTGCTGAGGATGTGTAAGAAGCTTGAATGCTTAAACCTGTGGCTAGCTCTGCTAGGGAAAGACTGAGATGGCTTTTTGTTTGGTTTTGAATATATAGGGAATATATATGTAACTATATATTATATAACAAATATATTTGGTTTTGAATATATAGGGGAAGAGTGAAATGACAGATTGATATGCAGGGATGTAGATATGTACAGTGTAAAAATATAGAAAAGAAAATAAGAAATCTTCTGAACCTAAACCCATTTACTTGCTCAATGACATGCAGGCAAACATCTTTCAGAATAAGTCCCTTTGTATAAGCAATTTTTTCTTCCTTCTTCTGCATTTATCAATCCATCGTTTTATGCAGATTTCTGGATTTAGGACATTTCTGGAAAACTAAATACCTATTCTAGGGAGATTTAACCAAAGACCACTTTACTCTACAGATGATTCCTTAAGCCAAATAGGGTCTTGAAAGCTTCGTCTGATGTCTTTGAAAGAATTTAGATTTTGAGGGATTCCCAGAATCCCTCTGCTTTTGTTTCACAGGAAAAATAGTACTTAGTGTCTTGCCAGTTCAATTCTTCTGTGTTGATTTAATTGAGGTCAAGATCTACTGTTAGCAAATTATCTGACAGCTGGCCACACACATGAAATTGCAAGTACCATACTAAGATCTAAATCAACAGAAATGCATATGTAGAAGAGAGAGTTTATTTCAGAGTTATTCTAAAACTGGGGCAAAATTCTGCAGCAGTTTTGTGCTTGAACAGTCTTCCCTACCAAACCGTCATGTTTGAAGATTGCTGTGTACATACAATGTTAGCTCTTTTATTTCACAGTAAATGTGGAGACACATATGTGTACATATATATATATATATGAATGTATATTAAAAGCACATAAAATACTACCTGTTTGTGTTCTAGTATTTCACTGGGACATGCTCCAGGTCTATGACTATATGACAACAGGAAGCTACACAAAGAAAAATGAGATGAAATAAAATGTTCACAGACAGACCAGCCACTAACCATCTAACCAGAAAAATAAAGATGCTGACTTACAAAAGTATTACTTATTGTGGGGGTTAGGACACATGAAGTTTGTCAAGAGCTTTGTACAAGAACAACTCTTGCTTGGCAAAATTAGGAATACAGTAGATAATATAGTCATTTGATTTTGGTCTTAGTTTCAGTAAATTTCTATTAATCAGATTAATTTTACCTGGAGATTATTTATAAACTACTTCTGAGAGAAGAATTTTTGTACTGAAACTGCTGGGATTTTTAGGCAGAGATAGCTATTTGTAATACTTTAAATGTATCTGCACACAAAACCCCCTGGTCTTGATGGGTCACCATCAAAAAAAATCACATTTATATTACATAGAAATATGTGAAAGCGCAGTGTGTAGTCAATGATTACTGTCATACTGACGTTGATCAGATCGTGAAAATTACATTAAAATTGTGACAATTACTATTCATTGTTAAAATGATACACTTTTTGTAAATGCCATGCTATTTTTAAGTAAATTAACTTTCATAGAATAGATATGTGGAATTCTTATTGCAAAGAAAGAAACAGAAGGAAAATCGAACTTAAAAAAAATTAAATTTTCCTTGTCGAATGAAATGTCAACATTATATTATCAATATTATATTGCTTATATTTTTATTAATTGAAAGAAAAAATGTAATGAAATTAAGCGCATATTGTCAGCATTTTCAAATGTAAATTCAGCAGCACTGACAGAAGAGTTTTTCTATCTCCATAAGTGTGCTATGTCCTCCCATGACATATACTGAGCTCTGTCAGGAGACTTGAGACTACAGTAAGCTTTTCTGGCATGAGTGTTAGCTGGGAGTGGATTTTTCGCCTCCATTCCTAGCTGACATAGCTGTGTTCACAGAACATTACAGCATAGGCCTGGCTTTATTCATGACACATAAAGCTAAAAGCATGCACAAGTCTTTGCAAGATGGATGCCTTTGATTTTAAGACCTTTAAGACCACGTCTATGTTTTCAATAATGTTTTGTTTATAGATACTTCATTAGGCCCTGGTTCCCGAGTGAGTCTCTAAAGGACTGCAGAAATAAAAATTATAATTAAAAGTAGCAGGTATTTACAAAACGTGTGCAGTAATTTGCAGGAATTTATGAAGCTGAGAAAAGAGTCTTACAAAAATCATGAGGAGAGGATTTTATGGTCTACAAAATCCAATAGATATAGCCATACTAGATGCCCACACAATTTGTACCACTGTAAATGAAATAGTTTTCTCCTTTGATAAATGCTTTGGGGAATATGTTGCAGAAAGGTTCTTGTTCCTTTCAATTTGAAAGTAGTCTACCTCTCTTAATTACTGCACCCAGGCAGTCACGTACCACACAGATGAAGTAATGGAATTATTTAAATCAGAGCAGGCAAGAAGGATTTAAAAAGGAGAATATTATATTTGTTGTGATTTTCTTTATATCACTCTGTAAGAAAAAAAAAAGTAGATGAGAGAAATTAAGGAAGTCTGAGAACCCATCTTATTTAGTGAAAGCAATGTAAATCCTTTGTTTAGAATCTGTATTCCTTGAATTAAATATTTTCAGGACCTCTTCTTAAACAAGGAATTGAATCAAAAAATTTGACAAACATCAAAGTAATTTAAAAATCAGTAAGAAAATTATGACATCTTTCCAATGGAATCTGGATGCTTTCCGTTGTTATGAAATATTCTAGGCATGTTTCATACTGCTGCTTACATTTCAAGGAAGGTTTCTGCTAAAAAATGTTCCTTGAAATATGTTTAAATCAGTATCTGCACATTTTTGGCATCAAAATACTGTCTAATGAGTAATGCAGTGGTTGTTTTGGGGTTATTTTTTTGGTCTTGTTGCTGTATTAAAAAAAAAAAAAAAAGCAAAGCTTAAGGATACCAGTTACACCACAACACCATTAGTATGCAATGACATAGGAATACGGTACATCATTGAACTCAAATGTCAGCAATAATTTCACATGTGTGTTGGCACCACATATCAAAGATACTGAAAGTTTTAACCAAGTGAAATAGAAATGCCAAACATACATAGAAAAGAAGATATAAAAAAATCTTTTGAATTATAGCTTTATACAGGAGCATGATGCAAATGAAACAGCATTTTCACTGTCTGTCCTTCTTTTAAATCATGGAATAAAAATGGTACGTTGCGACACACATGCTGTATACTAATCAAAAATTGAAAGAACTTGATGGCACTTACTCCAGGATTTGCTTATTAGGTTTGACATGTCTCAAAGTATTTTCTTGTTTTAGAGTAACTGCTCCCAATTTAATATACTATAAATCAAACTGAAGTGAGATTTACATCTATTGAGACTAACAATGCAATGTAGTGCTAGTCACAATTTTTTGTAGGTAAATTTTCTCTCAGAATATGCTAGGTTGACCAGATAAGACAGAGCACATCTGTTTCTTTCTAACATATTGCTGAAAACATTGTAGATCAGAAAAAAAAATATTTTACATATTGTATATAAAAATGTATATCTACATTATTTCCACTGGCAAATAGACCTGAGGAAGGTCTGGTTCCATAGTCATCTTCCAGTCAAGTAGTTCTATTGATGACACTTACTTTGGTATCTCAGATTGCCACCTTTCTCTCCCACCGAGGCACATTATGCTAATGATGATATGGGACAGATGCTTCAAGGACCACTTGTTCTTGTGAGCCAGGTACAGCATTCATTAATACTCTGTTGCTCCAGAGTGGAGAAAGAATGGTCAGTAATTTCTGCAGGAAATCTCCTCAAGAGAGCATCAAACACAAATACATTTGTTGGGCCCAGGTTGGCTAGTCCACTCCAGCACAGAGGGACATCTTGCGACCCTACATGTGAATGTTAAGTTCAGCTTCCGACAAGTTGTGAGCTCAAATGTTTGCTCGAGGAGCTGTGTTTTGATTAGGCTAATTCGTAGCTGTCAGTCTGGATAATGATCTAGCTTGGAGATCACTGGCAGAAGAAGCAAAAATAAAAATTAATTTTCACCAGAATATAGGAACTGGACAAAAAAAAAGAGACAGTCTTGGTCTGAACATTTTACAGTCTAAGCAGATGATAAGTTTTTAGATAGATGAGAGTCCAACCCCCCCTTTGAATAATGATAAAAACTTCTACTTAACTTTTCAGTAGTTCAAAGTGTTGTTTTAGTTAAGGTGGCATCAATAAATCTCTGAACGTGGAAGCAACTCCATCATCCCAAGTCGTAGTTAATGAAATGTCTGCCTGTGCCCCTTACTCAGAATTCATACCTATATATTGCATGTTTTCTGTCTAGGGTTCTGGTGCATTTACAACATGTGACAGAATAGCATGCGTACAGATTTCATTATTAAAATATGTAAATAATATTGGTCTTAATATAACATCACATAAAATCTAATAAATTATTAATACCTCTGGTTTACAGATGGGGATTACCTTGATCCTTCCTCACCCCTGAAGAATCAAGAAATTCCATATACTGAGAGCCTTATATGGCCCATATTAATAAAGTGAAATTTCTTAGAATTCCCAGGAGGTTTACAGTGAAATATTATGCCTAGTCAGAGTGCCAATAAAATAACATTACACAAGGCATGTATTTTTTTAAGAACAGTTTATGGGTATTTCTTATAGTACTTGTTACAAATGATTCCACAGATCATGAGAAAACATTCAAACTACCTATGCCTTTATATTCAACTGTGGAGGTCTGAATTTTGATTTATTTTTTGTATTAAATACACCTTCTGTAGTGTAGTTGCCGAGACAGAACGGAGGTTGATATGTCACCAGTGATTTGCTAATTCATCCATTTTGCAGTTGAATGAAATTCCTATTTGTCCTAGCATATATTCCTGCTGCAATGGGAAGTGTTCCATTGCAAGCTGAGGCTCTAGTGTTCAAAAATGTTAATACTGCAGCAACTGGTGCTGTAGTGATGAGTAATAAATGATGACAAATGAAAAAAAAAAGATAGTGTTAATGCATTTAGCCATAAAACAAACTAAAAGAAGGAAATATAAGAAAAAGCCAGGAGCTTGTTAGTAGTTTTTAGTCTCTTGTATTTAGTTTTTATTTTAATTTCTACTTCCTAATGTTGCAGGGTTTTACAGAATTTTTTTTAATGGGCTGCATTATAAAATGGGAGTGCTGCAGAACAGAGGGTGCAAATCCTTCCATAAAAGAGTGAGATGGGTCACAGGAACAATTTATAACAAATAATGACCATACTACGATTTAAAAAGGGATTAAGTAATAAGTTTTAGTGGGAAAACACTGAAAAACATGCGCTGTAGATAAATTTATCATAATCATTGTTATACCAATTAAATCTTTACAGAGCAATGGGACACTTTACAAGACTCTTCCGTTGTTAACTGAATAGTATTATCTATCTGGGTCACCAATGTTGTTATGATGGAGAAACAGCAATGCTAGAAGACACAGCATCTGCTATAGAAACTGTTTAAAACCTGAGAGGCGTCATCACGTACAGTTTACTATTCCTGTAAAATTAAATTTTACTGTCTGTGTTGGCAAAGGGTGTTGGTGAGTTCAGAGAAGGCTTTCTGAGACCCGTTCAGGTCCTCATAAGGCAGTCCATAAATTTCAGGTGACCACAGCTTGTACAGGTTCATTTCTAGATTTTTAGAGTGTTCTAACATAGTTTTTGATACAACATGAAGACAATGCAGTTACTCTATTGATAGTGTGCTGTGAAACTACAACGGCCGAAGTAGTTTCTACTCTTCTGCTCACAAGGGAAAAAAATTCTAAATTTGAAAAAGATCTAGTCTTTTTGGTGAGAGTATAACTGAAAAGAGTTACAGTCGCAAATCTACTTTTACTTATCAATCAATAATTAAGCCATATTTATACGATACTCTGACATTTTCATTCACATCAATCTTTAATTTTTAAAAGAAATGAAAGACTTCCTGAAAGATTGAGCCAGATGTCAGCAGATAAAAAACTAGAAGTGCTCCTTTAATTTCAAATATCAAACAGATAATCAACTGGTTTAAGCACTTTTCCACAGCAGTCCTCTAGCAGCTAATGCTCCCCAGGACCTCTCTGTGTCTCACCTTCTCTTCCAGTGTACAGCACAAATGTTTCTACACTTGCAGGGTGAATTAGACCTGGCTGAAAAAATAATCCAAAGCCAAAGAGGTTATTTTTCAGGGGAAACATTTACGTTATCATTTCCACTGCGGGTAAGCAAGCCTGTGAAAAAGGATAGTGAAAAAAAGCCAGGGTCAGAGCAGGCACTTCTACATTACTGAAAGAAAACTAGCTTCTAACAGTGATCTAAGTAATGGCAGCTTATTCCAGGCATCAAGGCAGTTCCTTTGCACAGGAATTTGTCCGTGCTTCTTTTACTGAAAAATTGTAGTATGTTCCTCCCCATTTTCTGGTACCTTTGGTTCCAAACATCAATGATGCACAAGTAGAAGGGCTCAAATCCTACGCACACATGAAACAGACCCTCTCTATGTAATAAACTGGAAATTTGAGTGCCGTCATTGCAACTTAGTGAATAGTAGATTAATATGGGCCAGAAACCCAGTTCTATTAATACTGAAGAATTTTTAAGAAAAAGTTTAAAGAAAGAGTTGGATAGATTTTTTTCTGCCCCAGCCTAGGGTCTGACATATTATGATAGAATCTTCTGCATTAAAGAGAGAAATCCAGACACGTAACAAAAACAATGTAAATTATTAGTTTCATCAAAAAACACTACTCAAAGCCTTAGCTAGAAGAATGTGTGATGGACAAATGAACAGGAGAGCAGCCTTCTAATCTTTTATCCAGATTTCATTTTTGCTACTTTTGGATATCAAAAAGTCATTACTAATAATTTTCAGTACATTTTGTCACTTAGGCTAATTTCAAGCTCTACAATGACTTTGTTTTCTTTGTTGAAGCACGGTTTACAATGAAATACACACGTAATTTATTTTTAGACCAGCTAGTAGAATTGAGAAAAAAGTAAGCTTTCAGGCCCTTGCTAACTGAAAGAGGTAGCAAACTTCAGTCTAAACACAGGCTGACAACATTTGTTCTGAGTTTAACTTAATTATGTGAATTTGGGTTTTCTTAGTGCTTGACTAAGCTTTTGACAACTTGTGAAGTGGTATATGAGTGCTGCTGAGGCTGAAAACAAGATGTTGTTTTATAAATATACTTGGCAGAGAAAAAGAGGAATTAATAGCGAAAATTAACTTGTAAAGACTCGAGAACCAGGGTATGTGAAGTAAACTGGGTTTTGGCAAGCCCATTTGAGTAAATGTACCTAGCATATAAGCCTAAGGGAAGACTAAGTTTTTCCATTCATTCATCATTCATTCTCCTTCTCCCATTTCAGCTTCCAAACCCCATTTTTCCCTCAGGAAAAGCACTACTTGCTGTGATCTAACTGGGAAAAAATGGCATCAGATCCTACACAGATCAAAAAATACAGTTTCAGGCCATCACTCCTAAGGCCTCTGACTCAGCATAGGCCTAGGGAGTTCCTGGGTACAGCTACTCTTCTCTGTAAAAATGGAAAAAGAGGGACAGTGGGTTGATAAAGGAGGTAAGTAAGCTTTTGACTTCAGCTCTAGGGTACACAGCTAACTCAAAACAACTGAGAGCTCTTAAACTGATCAAGAATGAGTGCAAGATCTTGGAGGTAAGTTCCTCGAGGAAGTTCCCATGGTCACAAACAAAATAAGGAGAGTCAATATTTTGTAGCAAGGGAAATTCCATTAGATATAAATAAACATTCACAATAAAAGTTGTTCAGCACTGTAGCAGGTTTCCCAGAAAGACTGGGAAACAGACCTGAGCAACTTGAGCGTTACTTTCAGAATTATCTTTGCTTAGACCACATGTGTCAAGGACCAGCAAGATCAGACACTACACCCTAACTGGAAAGGGAGCCTGGAGCTGAGATCACAGAATCACAGAATGGCAGGGGTTGGAAGGGCCCTCTGGAGATCATCTATTCCAACCCCCCTGCTAAAGCAGGTGCCCCTAGAGCAGGTTGCGCAGGAGCCTGTCCAGGCAGGTTTTGAATATCTCCAGAGAAGGAGACTCCACAACCACTCTGGGCAGCCTGTTCCACTGCTCTGTTACCCTCACAGTAAAGAAGCTCTTCCTCATGTTCAGGCGGAACTTCCTGTGTTTCAGTTTGCTCCCATTGCCTTTTGTCCTGTCGCTGGGCACCACTGAGAAGAGTCTGGCCCCGTCCTCTTGACACCCGTCCTCTAGATATTTGTAATAACTTATAAGGTAGATACACAGAAGTCTACATCAGATATGCACAGGCGCAGATGTCTTACCCCTTAAGCAGAGATGAATTAGGAATTATACGTTGGTCCCTTTAGATGTCATAATTTTACCTGTTCTCTTCCAATTTTAGCATAATGATATGCTCCTTGCAATCCTGAAATCCCTGGAAAGAGACTTGGGCACAAGAATTGTTTCCTTTAAGCTGTGTTCCTGATATTAAATTCCAGGTCCAAGGGATAGAGAACAGCCTATGCAAGTTGAGAAGTCCTGCAATAGGTCCTTTTCAGTACTCCTGCCTCCAATTTCCATTACTTCTGGTTGGTTGTTTTTTGTCAATTTAAGCGCAGAGTCTTGGGTGAAAGTAGATACCTTATTTATGTTTCTAATCTTTCCTTATATTTTCTTTTTTTTTTGGGTTAAATTGAGTTTTGCTTTTTTTTTAGCATTGATGACAATTTTTAATTACTTAGTGTTTTGAATTGCTTAATCTGTAATCGAAGAAAAACTTTAATGAACTTTCCTGCTTTGTGATTTTTTAAAACCTTTCCTTTTTGGCACAAGATTTTTGCAGAAAATAACATTTTTTAACCATCTTTATTTAGTGATTTTTTTACTGCCTTTTCATGAATTGTCGAGATGGAGATAACAATTAGAAAGTTCTAAAATCTGCAACAATAGGCATAAAAAGAGATTATACCAGTTTACTTTGACGTTTTAAAATGCATTCCTTTTCTATTTCCTCCTGAAAATATATCTTGGAGTAAAACCTTATGAAAAGTGTGAAACAACTCCATGCTGTGGTGGATTTTGTAAGAATTACTAGAAAAATGTTGAAATTCTATCAATTTTAGCAGTTTAAGAATTGCTAAGAATATATGCATATACATGGTTAACCATTTTGACCTTGTATGTAAATAAAAGATGTGTATCTTTTCACTATATTACATTTTGTTTTAATTATAAATAGACATACTGCAAAATATAAAAATCTGAAACACCTTAGAAACACATGAATAAAGAGAGATCATCTGGACAAATTCTTTACATTGAGAGAAGATCAAGTAACACACCTCTAATAAGTTTAACTTTTCGCTAATGCTTAAAATGAACGATTGTTTCTGAAAATAAACCTTATAACTTCTCATTCTGGTAATAACAGGGTAGACATAGAAAATCGCTATACTTACAAGAAACGTTTTCTCATTGGGAGTCTTTTACAAAGTCTCTGGAACCTATTTCTCCTTCCTCTTCAGACACACAATCTTCTATTTTTAAAATAAAACAAACCCAGTCCTCCGAGTTTTCTGTTCTTTCTTCACTGCTCCTGCATGCTCTATTGAAGTTTTACTCTCCTCTGCCTGATTGCAGTTTTTCTCCAGCTTTCTAACAGCATCTGAAACTGGAAATAGTTCTGTAGCTACACTATCTAGAGAAGAATAATTATACCTTACTTCATTTTCTGCTTGCAACACAGTTCCTAGAGTGTCAGAAAATACCATTTGTCTTTCCAACAGCAGTAGTTTCTTACTTGGACACACTTCTAGCCCTCTGTATCCCAGATCTGTATTTTTTTCACTGTAGCTGTTATTATCACTGTATATTTTGATTTATTTTTCTTTATGTGTGCAGTTTTTCTACTTTACTATGTCAAATTTCATCTTAAAGACTTCTGACCATTTCATCAATTTATCAGGATCAATTGAAATTCATAAATTGTCCTTCAAAAGGTTTGCAGCACTTACTGTTGGGCATCAAGGCTGATAAGTCATCTAAGTTGTTAATGAAACCATTAAACTAGACAGGACGTAAGACAGATCTCTGCAGGGCCACCCACATCAAGCATCTGGCTAGTTTCTTGACAACAAACTGTTGATAGCTGCTATTTAAGCTTGATGATTTCAACCTGATGTGAATCTGCCTGTTGGTGTTTTAATCCATATCATACGACAATGAAAACCAGGGAAATATAGAACTCCATTAAAAGATAATTGTAAATTGCAAACAGGCCAGTTACCTGTCTTATAGAAGTTCATTTCTATTGTGTCTGAAGTGCTGGCTGGAAAGAAAAAGAAAAATCTACTGAGTAATACATGAGAGCTTTAGTTTGCAATCACAAATTCTGTCATAACATGACATTTTCACCCATATTGTCTTCTATCTTTGTATTCTGTGCAGATAATTGCATAGCAATATGCTTACTCTTTGCATTCCATCCAGTCAGCTATCATATTCTCATCACTCATATAACCTTCAAAAAGCATTAACATCTATCAGCCACCTCCTTCGCTTTCCACACCTGAGGCAAATATACATTAAACTCTTGTGCCATTATTAATTCAGTTTGTATGGAATACAGATCATCTTAACCTGAAATGAGAATAAATTCTACAATATTCTGTTTATAATTTTGTGCTTCCTGTCATTATGAGCAACTGACATGAGGGTCTTACAGAAGAAAAACAAATTATTTTGGTTTTCTTCTGTATCAAAACAAAAATAATCTTGAAATTCTCTCCAGTAACTAAAATTTTTTCTCTCCACTGAGCTTTCGTCCATTTGTCCTGATCTGCTATGAAAGTTCATCCCAAATATTTGTACAAACTCCAGAAAAATATCTGTCTCCTACTTATATCAGCATAACACATCTTTTTTAAAAAAAACAAGGAAACAAACCCCATTATTTTGGAAGACTGAAGATGCCAACTTCACCCAAATATTTGTCTACAAATTTTAGACAAATTTGGACACAGCGGTGGATGGCCTTGAAGATGACGTTGTAGACCTTAAATTTAATATGATGGTCCATGAATAGAACTATATATTGAATAGGTGATGGATTTAATGGGTAGGCACTGTTTCCTAGGTGATATATTATAATATTTTGTAATAGTTGAGCTCTTCATAGGACTGTGCTGCATTGATTTTGCTCAGCCCAGAGGTGACGGAATTGTGAATAACTGAAGGGCATTTATGAGCCATCAGAGATGAAAAACGTTTTAACCTTACTAGAAACGAAATGGGAAGGAAACTGATACCATTTCATTGACAGCTTGTTGGAATTTCTTTGAACATTTCTACTGTAGAGGCCTTACAGGAATTTATGTGTGTATACATAATGATCGGCAGATGGGACAGCTTTTAATTGAAAAAGGAAATGCTCACAAAAAATACAAATCACTGAAAAGCATTACTCTGATGTGAAAACATACAACTGAAAACAACTACAAAAAATCAACCAATAAAACCCCACCAAACCAACTCTCAATGAATGATGTTATAGTAAGTCTTACTTTAGCCTTCAGACTTTGGGGGAGCGGAGAAGGGGTAATTGATGATCACTTTTAATATATTCCTGTGTCACTAATATGATAATTTTATCATCCTAATGACAGTTCCTCCACTTAATATATTGATGAAGGAGAAAAGGCATAGTTCGATATCACAGAATCAGGGGGTTGGGGTAGGGGTTGGAAGGACCCTCTGGAAATCATCTAGCCCAACCCCCCTGCTAAAGCAGGTGGACCTACAGCATGTTGCACAGGAATGTGTCCAGGCAGGTTTTGAATATCTCCAGAGAAGGAGACTCCACAACCTCTCTGGACAGCCTGTTCTAGTGCTTTGTCAGCCTCACAGTAAAGAAGTTCCTCCTCATGTTCAGGTGGAACTTCCTGTGTTCCAGTTTGTACACATTGCCCTGGTCTTGTCACTGGGCACCACTGAAAAAAGTCTGGCTCCATCCTCTTGACACCTACTCTTTACATATTTATAAGGACTGATGAGATCCTCTTTCAGTCTCCTCTTCTCCAGGCTGAACAGACCCAGGGTTCTCAGCCTTTCCTCATAAGAGAAATGTTCTTGTCCCCTAATCATATTCGTAGCCCTCTGCTCTCTCCAGTAGTTCTCCGTCTCTCTGGAACTGGGAAGCCGGAACTGGACACAGTACTCCAGATGTGGGGTCACCAGGGCACAGTAGAGGGAGTGGATCACCTCCTTTGACCTTCTGGACACACTTTTCTTAAGGCACCCTAAGATACCATTGGCCTTCTTGGCCACAAGGGCACATCGCTGGCTCGTGGTGAGCCTGTTGTCCACCAGCACTCCCAGGTCCTTCTCCGCAGAGCTGCTCTCCAGGAGGTCAGCCCCCAACCTGTACTGGTGCATGGGGTTATTCCTTCCCAGGTGCAGGACCCTGTGCTTGCCCTTGTTGAACTTCATGAGATTCCTCTCTGCCCAACTCTCCAGCCTGTCCAGGTCCCGCTGAATGGCAGCACAGCCTTCTGGTGTGTCAGCTGCTCCTCCCAGCTTTGTATCATCCGCAAACTTGCTGACAAATTGCCAAATGAATTGTGCTACTGAATTGCCAAATTTAATCTCACATTATTAAAATCAAAATTTGGTAACAAAATCTGACATCACTGAAGAAGTAATTTTCTGTTTAATATTTGCAAATTAATTTCATGGTATACTAAGAGTTTGTTTGTCACACATTTTTAGTACAACTTGTTAATCTGACACGACATTCAGTAACTTAAAAATAATGTGACGTACTATATTGATATGATATCTTATTAGGGTTTTCATAAATTCTTAGGATGCTTGTTTGATATAATACCTTCTAAATTAATTAATTATTTTATTTATTTAGAGGGCAGATGATAACTTTTGCTCTTGTTTTGTGCAGAAGTAATTACCCTTCTAAGGGAGGAAAAGTTTTGGGAAAATTGACACTATAGAGTATCTTAAAAACAAAATATTGCAAAAAAAAGTCAAGACATACGATGTTTTCTTTTTCCTCAGAAAAAAAAAACCCCGAAGTGCCTTTTTAAAATGTAAAATCTAAGGAAAGGTATGCAGGAAAGTGTCAACATTATAGTCTCTCTTTCATTCTATTCTTTTTTTTTTAATGCAAGGACCATCTTCAAGATACACAGTGAGTTGAACATCACTTCAAGTGGTTACAATCTGATTGCTTGCACCTCCAAGCTGCAAATTCTGCTACAACTCCTTGGAGCCATATTGATTTAAACTTGTCTATCAGGATGCATGTGGTTGCCTCCACAGAGTAAATTTGCACTCATTAGTTCTTAACTAGAAAGAACACACAAACTAAGGCTATAGAGTGAAAAACTGAGTGATTTGCTGTGCTACACTGATTTTGATTGACTTCTGAATATCTAACCATACACACGAAATTGCCAAATCAGTGTTCAGCACAGCAAAAGAAATGGTTGCAAAGAGTGGCTCACTGCATACTGGTGAGTACATAAGAAAGATAAGTAAGTGTAAGCTAGAAGAAATAATAAGATCTTTTTCCTTCAAAGTCCAATGTGTAAAAGCCAGTACTTCAAAATAAAGATTTTAAATACCTCTATTTCACCTCTAGTACCAAACTTCTGCAGTTATAAAGCTGTATTCATTACTATGTTTCTCACAATCCCTAGTCAGTAAAATGTAAAACAACTACTATGATGGTGTGATATCAACCATTCAGAAAGCCTCATCAAAATCCAGCAATCTTTAATCACCGCTATTGTCACACTCTTCTTAGAGGAAGACTGAAGAAGTAAATACCTAAAGTCACAGAAGTCTGTAGTACCTACTTCAATTTTATAGAGGTACAGACACTGACGATAATATAGGAAATGTTTTCTAAATTGTCTGTTAGGGACATTCCAAAATAACATATCCTAGCTCCTGAGAAGAGAAAATTTTGTAAGGATTTTATACAGAGGACTTGTTAAATTTTCCATCCTATATGTACAGTGCATTTTGATTTCTATAGGGAATTTATAAATCAACATTTTCTGACCATCTTCGTTATGGAAAAACATTACACAGCTTCCAAGATGTTTCATTAGGACTTTAAACTGAAAGCGGAGTGCTATCAAAACCAGATGGCGGTGTGATCAAAAAACTCACACACAAAAAGTATTTACTTATAATATTTCCCAGTAATCAATAAACATAAATGTTATAATACAGAACAATTGAGCACATACTAGAATTCCTTGCTGTGATTCCAGACTACATTTTATCCAAGGTAACATAATATTTGAAACTAAGGTGATGGGAAATTATATTGAAGTCATGCTTCAGCTTTTTTATTTTTTGACAGGAAATAATATATAGATAAACTAAGTAGGCCACTATGAATTACATAATATTTCTCAGAGCTGTACATACATGTTACATATGTGGTGCTTGTGTACTTTAAATGATTTAATTTGCATCATATTTACTAGGTGTGCTATCAAAAGATTAGTGCCCACAAACAGATCTCTGCTTCTCTGGAGTCATCTTGGTTATTATCTGATATCAAAGCTGTGTCTGATATAACCCAGTAATTCAGGCTTTATCTATAGTGCTAAGAAGGGACAGGCAACCTAAGAGAAATTTATTCCATTTGAAAATGTCTGTCCAACAGAAATGAGATACTTCAGTCTCTGAAGATAGTCACCTCTTTCCATTAGCTGTAGAAGTAGCATAGATTACTATCCCAGACTAAACTTTTAGGTAGCTGAGGTTAGGTGGGATAAATCTCCTATCCTTTCCTAGTGCCAGAATACCCAGAGCATTAAGTCCCAGCAGCTCAGTTAATTAGAAATTATTCTGTTCTACAGAATACATAAACATCTGTACTAAAACATAATGCATGTTCAATCAGCATGTGTTAAGGGAGTTACGTTCCACACTCTAACGCCTTCTTTCTTGCAGCTTTGAATGGTCTGGATTTACCTTTACCATACAGAAAGAAAGAGGGAGATAGAAAATCTGGACCTGGAAGAAGAAGAAGAAAAAAAAGAAAACAACAGCAACCACATGAAGAATATAAGCTGCTATAAACCTAGATTCTGGAGACTGTCTTCAGGAATGATATGCTGCACATGACTTGCCTCTGTGGCTCCATTTGCATTACTTTCTTGTTTATGCTTTGTTCAAGATGACTTACAAGCTTTCCTACATACATTCTGTATACATATGCAACACTAAATACCAGTGGATATGTCTCTGTGTTCCTCAAATTAGAAATTTTCCAGCCAACGTCTTGCAGATAGAATGATCGAATCAGGAAAAAAGGGAGATGATATTCTACAATTAATTTCATAGGGGAGCATGAATAAACCTAAGTCATTCACATAAATACAGCAATCCCTATATTCAAACTGTGATTTCTTGAGTAGCTGAACTTACCCAATCACCTTCTCCTGCCAAAAAAAGCATGTGTTCCCTTTCATTCTTTTTCCTCTGCGTACCCCTGCTGCTGCTTTAGTAGTGTGGTCACACTTTTATGCGAGCCCTGGGATTCATAAGATCTTCCAGATCAGCAACCCAAAGCAGGCAACTATCTGTAGTTTGCTTCATTATGGTTTGTTTTCTGCCAGGTTAATTAGTTGCATTAGTTCATGGCTGCTGAAAAAAAATAGCTGGGTTTGGCACAAGGTTTGCAGTGAAAACAGGCACCTGTGAGTGATAGCGACTAGGGTTTCCCTCTTTCAGTGGAGGTGAACACTTAGATTACATCAAGTTGATTGGAAATGCAACTGCAAATTATGGTTTCCTGATCAGTTTAATACAATCTAAGAATGTGCTGCTGTATGTTCATATCACCTTCCTTGAGTCAGCATTGATGGTTATGCAGTCTAAAATTATGCCAGCAAATAGTAAATGACTACTTTTCTATATTATGATCCATACAGTTCTCCAGAAGGTATAAAACATGAGTCAGATAACATACAGTTTATGACTTGTAGTTGGAAATGTCGCTTCTTAGATTCAAAAAGTTCCTAAAACTGCAGCAGAAGTACTGGAAGCATACTTGTAAAACCTGAACAGTGTTCTCAGAACATGTAACAGTGCGATAGCAGCATAAAAGCTCCCCGTGGATCTGTAAACATTCAATGATGCCACAAAATCTTGATGCTATCAAGATTGAATTTGAAGAACGTGAAGCATCTTGCTCCAGCGGCATACATAGCTGGGACATAAACATTTTCTGAAAAATGCTAAGTTGCTATTCCTTCCAATATAAGTTTCTTCACAACAATTTTACCTTCTTTAAGAATGTCTTAAAGCCTTCATTAAAGTGCAATAGCAGTAACTCACCCTCTAATATATACTTATTTTTCTGCCTATCTTCAAAAAAAAATTGACTAATAAAACCTAATTTCTGTGTGCAAGTAACAAATTCAGCAGCCTGTGCTGCATTAAGAATGTGTGTAACAATAAGAGGTGTATAACAATGATTTAAAGACATGGATGACTTTACCTTACCTATGTGTGCGCCAGCTGTACAAATACAAACGCAACATCAATTTAATCGTAATACCATGTTGGGATTTGTCTGACCTAACTTTTCTTAGACAGCAGGTCTAAAGTGTCATCTCATTTCCCTCCCATTGCTATAGATGCCAAAGACAAGTGGGGTGAATCATCCTCTGTGGTGTCCAAGTGTCTACTTACTAAAAAAGGTTAGACTAGCTTTGGGATCATGCCTTACTTATCTAGCAAAAGCAGAGTAAGACTAATGCTTTGTCTCTAATTAACTCTCTTTATGTGAATGGCATACCTATTAGCACTAGTTTTATACATACCAGGCTAGTTTTCGTGGTGTGCGCAGAAATACTGATTCTTACTACATCCGGACAGAAGATAACCCTTCCTGTTAACTTAAGTCAGCAGACCCATCTCATACAACAGTTAAAATCTTCACCTTTCTGGTATAGGAAGTGGAGGGAGTATTTCTGAAGTAATCCAGGAGTAGACTGATGCAGGCGTACTTTGCACTTACCTCTTAACAACATTTCTCCAGCTTTTGCTATGCTGGGCAGTATACAACACAGGACACGCAAAGTTTCTGCTTATACTTTACCTTATATATAAACAAAAGAGGTATGTGCTAGAGAACGAAAAGCTTCGTACTTGGTGGTGTGTAATATGTCACAACTATCTACTGATTGTGTCAAAATGTCACTTTTAGCTGATAGCTCAGTAATATGTGAAAGATTCTCAAAGTTTAAAACTTAAGACTGCAGTTACCTCTGGCTTTTCCAGAAAAGAGAGATTTGTTCTTAAACTTCTGAAAACCTGAAAAGTGAGATATATTCTATCTGTTTTGCAAATGCATGCAACTTTTAGATCAGTGGGGCATTGTAGTAGCTGCGTAATGTGGTTTATGGAATGCTGCCTCTCCAGTTTATGAGCAGTAGATTATAAAAGTGGGTATTAATGAGTGGTTTCCATTACATATATTTAAAAAATCAATGACAACACTTTTAAAAGAAAAGAAAACATTGCTCCGCTCATACATGTAGTATTCAGGTTGAGTATGGTTGCTTCATATTGAAACACCTGTGGGGTGATTTTCTTTACAAATAGTGAAATACGTAGAAAAGATCAGAGATAATCGCTACTTAAAACAGTGATGATACAAAGTATCGGCCCTTTCTCTTCATTCCAACAATTAATTCTGGACCTACTCAGGTATTTTACCATAAAGGAATGGAAACTACCCAATATTCTGCATTAACGCCTGGGAAAATGTAAAGGCCCACTGAGTCCACAGTGCTTTCTTAAGACCGATACTGTAAATATACCATCAGGATTTCTGCTCTAGCAGTGACTTTTCTAACTCACTGATACCAGACTTGAAGTCCTAAGAAGCATGTTATCATCTACAGCCAACACACCTTATCATCCTTATCAATCAGCGGGTATTATCCATTGTAGTGTGTGGCTATAACACCATCGCCCTCTGGGTAATCACAGCTTCTCTTTAGACGCTTTTGTCACAAATCACTCAGGAGTGGCAGCTCTTTTGTAAGCAGAGAAATACACATCCACACACGGAGCAGCACTCCCCTGAACTCTCTATCTGCAGCCACAGGGGACTGGGAGGACTGATTGGTTGTGGATGTCTTCACTCAGTAAAACTCGTATAAATTATAAAGACTGCAAGAAACAGACCCTGCATGAGCTTCCACATGCCAAAATGGAGCCTTTTTTTCCATATTGTAAATTGTAAATGCAAATGATGTGTTTAAAGAATCAAGAAACAAATTCACACAAAGCAAAGAATAGTTTTATTTCCCCTTTACTTATGCACAAATATGGCTTTTTTACATTTTTCATATTTTTAAGGAATCCCCGAGGCTCTATTCAAAATGCAAAATCCAAAGATTAATGAAATGTACCTCTAAATATTTTTTCATCACTGGATATGCTCAACAGGCAGATTAAAATTCCTACCCAATAAACAGTGTGTGTTTATATCAAAAGATTTTGTGTTGTTCCCTTTGCTACACATTGCAATAAGGGTGTAGAAGTAATCACAAATTCTATTTCTTTTTCTAGATTATATAACTATTACAGAATGCATTGGAAAAAAGACTAATAGTATACAGTAGGATTGGAAGTTATTTTTGACTAATTTCTACCCAGAAATTAATATACTGAAAATGTCTTCTTATAATATTAGAATTGTTCCCTTTCCTGAGATTAGTAAAGGAAGTCTTTTAACTGAAATAATGACATTAAAAATGTCTGCTTTCTCAAGATGGGGGGGGGGTGGGAATAAAAATTAAAAACATCCTTTGAACGTCCATGAGCTGTTGATTTTAATCGTAAAAGAGTCTGTTGATTTTGTATGAATGAAGTTTCACAGACTGACTGATTGCCTGTAAATTGCATTTCATTAATGTATTTTTATCATTTTCTCTTTCCATTATAACTGTGAAGAATTTCAAATTAACAGGATTATGGATCTCAAATGCAAACTTCTGGTCTATGTCTGGTATCATATTTTCCGGACAAAACACATCAAGAAAAACATATTTCTTGTGTTAGAGAACACTTTTGAGATTTCTGAAGAAAAAGTCATGAAAATGTCATCATGTTTTCTTTCTTCTTTATAGAACTTCCGCATGTGCATACATTTTGTTTACCTGTAGTAAAAATTTCCAAAATCTATGTTTAATTATTGTGTAATTTGATTCTGTTTTAAAAATATAATCATTCTACCTTTATATCATACTAATTACTGCTATTAAGAGTGCATGGCACAGTCTTTAGGTGTTTTCCACATCTTTAAAAAAGTAAGACTCCAGAAATTTCCAAGCAGAGGATTATGTTAAATGGAAATTAAGACTGAAAATTTATAATGTCAGGAGGAGGGAATAAGAAGAACAACACACCTTGTAATTTTCAACAATGTCATAACTGTAGGTCAAAGAACAGTTACACTGTTTAGAAAGTTTCTCCTTTTTTCATGTAAACGTTGCTAGTGACAGAGAATTTACTATGATCTATATACACCACTTACATAGTTATTTGACCTCACAGTTCAACATGTGCATGATCTGTTAATCTAACTTCACCTGTGTAATCACAATTTGTCCAGTTTAAAATTGCAACTGTTGGATTATATTTGTGTATGAGACTGAAGAGCCTTCTATTATCTCTTCCTCATGCAAGTATTCAACCCATGATACAACTATCTTTCCAGTAAATATGGTTGATTTCTTAAGCCTCTAAACAAAATGCATCTTTGCATTAGACCAAAGTGCTAATCGTTCTTTTATGAACGTTTTCCTATCTACTGTAATCTTTCAGTCATGGACTAAACAACTTGGGACAGTATATGGTGGTTACTAATGTGCTGATGACAAAGGTAACGTCTTTCCTACTACTTGATATTTCTCTGCTCACAGGTCTATAGATCTGCACAGATCTATAGCTTCTATGTTGTATTGCATATCTGTATCCAATGGATAATCTGCTATGAATATCTAACCCTGTTCAGACTCCTTTTCAGTGGGCAAGTAGACTTCCCTGCATGGATCATATTTTCTACATTCTTTGCTGCTGAAATCATGGCTGCATATGTATACTGTGCACTTAAGCCCTACTTTACAAAGCAGTCCAGACAACATTGTGTCAGTAGGTGGTCCTTTACATCGGTTATCATTCCTCAGTAAACTCCATCATATTCCTTCTTCCTGATAATTAATAAAACTGTCAAGCAGTGTCAGGTCAGAAATCAGTTCCTAAAGGTTCCTCATGATGATTTCATATTTTTCCATTAGATTTCGAAACCTGTCAGTTTTTCATATTTCAGTCTATTTCATGTGTCATGTGAATTTTGTGTTACTCTTCTATGGCCCTTGTCATGTTACTTATATTGTAATATTGTAATTTTTGAAATATTACAATTTTTATTGCAACTCATAGAGCTTAAATGAAGTTTGATTTCTACATTTTCTGAGTTTTCACAGCTTTCTTTTACAACTTTTGCCATATACTATTACTTTTTCCATTCTAGAATTACAAGAAGACAGAACCAAAATTCTCTCTCATGAAGAGGTGGTGATTTTAAGCACATCAATTACTAATGATATTATATTGTATTTTAAAGGTTAGAGATGTAAATGAAAGTGAATGTTGTACAGTGCACTATCAAAATCGTAATTTACCGAGAGTTTTTATTGAATTGTTACCTATCTATTTTAAAAAGGTGACTGCTTTTATGTCGTCTCCCTTCCAAGCTCCACGATGAAGCAGGCATAGCCTATGGATGGAAGAAACATACTTGGTTTTCTTGTTCTAGCCAAGACTCAGTCCAGGACATTCAGGAAGGCTGCCTTTACATGTTTGCTATGAATATTCATGATACAGAAGTGCTGGGATGCTTTTTTGACTCACGCCAAAACCCATTATTTCTTTACTTTAAATAATTACTCATTCTAGTTATTCTGGGACACCACTGCTCAGACAGTACAGAATTGTCTGTGTGCTCCCTTGTGTCAGGAAGACTCAGAAGAGCATTGTTTGAATTGTGAAAGCCTGATTTTTTTCCTCCTTTAGTTTCATGTCGCTGATTCTTGTCTTCTCTCATATCGTATCCTATTAGGTAGTTCTCATTGTTTTACAGATATATAGGCATAAAACTATCATTGGGGAGGTCAGCAAGTATATTGCCATTCAATTTACTGCATAAATATGTGCGGAATTCTTACTGTCATCACTGGGACCCAAGCATACTCTTATGTTACGTGCTTAAAGGTTTGCAGAATTGAGGTTTTAGTTAGGAACATATATTTCTTCCTCTGCCAGCTCTCATTAGTCTACCAAATTGCTTAATTATTTGATGAATTGTGGTAATTCAGGACTGAAAATCACGTGACAGAAACAAATTCAATGCAGTAAAATTATTTCATTCAATATAGTAAAAAATTGAGATGATGAGTAGAAAATACATCTCCAAGGGTTTGGGGATTCATAAAGCTTTAGATAGCCATCTGAGCACTTAGCTGTTTATATCGACTGCACTGAATCTTTGAACTTTCAAAAGTTTATTTTTCTGGTATTAATATTACCACAGAAAAATAAAGTAGAGAAAAAAAATTGATTTACTGGGACAGTTCTTTTAGAAGTTTATTAATGGGACATAGAATCTTTTAGCTCTAGGTCATCAGTTTTCATCTAATCCAATTTTTATGGATTCATAGATTTCCAGGCCAGAAGAACTACTATATTTCCTTAGCCTAATCTCCTGCATGACACAAAACGCATAATTTCATCTAGTGTTTTCTAAATCAAGTACTTACTAGCTACTAGAATTCAAGAATAGTGTAGAAAGACAATTTTGTTGCTTTGCTATGACTACTGAGATGTCTATATGAAATCACATGGCTTTAGAATAATACTGAATAATCCAGAATTTGTGCACAAATCCACCTCTTCTCTCCACCTTCTGCCACCTTTGTTAACCAGAATGAAATAGTATTAGCCTCAGTGCGAGGGGCACATGGAAAATAAACTGCTGTTACAACATTGAAGGTGATTCTGTTCTAAAACTAATTACAGTGGAATCAGGTGCCTATGTTGGATTTAATTTCCTGTGTTGCACTAACTTTGCATGAATCAGAAGCCTGTCAGTCTTCAACACTAAATTGTTCAGAATATTTCAGTTGGAATACCTTTCATTTAGGAAATGCAAGTGTCTTCAGAACGAAAGCCTTCAGGGAAAGACTCAGACATATCTTTCAGGCCAATTTACAGATCCAGTGGTCACAGCATCTAGATAAGTGAGATCCATGAGCTTAAGGCAGGGATTCATCTTCAGCTGTAACAAAAATGCTTGCTTGTTTTTCCAAAATGAAATTGTAGACTTTCATTCTTCTGAAAAGAGAAAAAAAAATCAGATTTTTACCCCAATTCAATGTTATTTTTTAACATAAATTAGAATCAGTTCTGCAGCAGGTTTTCCAATAAACTTAGATTAAATGAAAATTTTCTTCATATCTTATTTTTCATGGACAAAGGCTAGTTCTAATTGTTTTTCATGGCATGCACTTTTTTTGTGGAGGAGTCAATGTTAAGCAATATGTCAATTTGGGGCAAAAAAAGAATAATTCCAAACACAAAAGAAATTGTTCCTTGCTATTTGTTCCCCATCAAGTGGATAGAAGAGAATAACATTTCACTTGTGGATGGAACTGAATATTTCCTCTTTGGTAAATAAGATCTATTATCTCATTTGTTTTCTGATATCACCAGTATAGGTAATTAACTTATGTATTTGTTGTGGTTTAACCCCAGCCAGCAACTAAGCCCCACATAGCCTTTCACTCACTCCCCACCCTCAGTGGGATGTGGGAGAGAATCAGAAGTGTAAAAGTGAGAAAACTTGTGGGTTGAGATAAAGACAGTTTAACAGGTAAAGCAAACACCACACATGCAAGCAAAGCAAGACACAGAAGCCATTCACTACTTCCCATGGGCAGGCAGGCATTCAGCCGTTTCCAGGAAAGCAGGGTTCCATCACATATAATGGTTGCTTGGGAAGGCAAATACCAGTACTCCGAACTTCCCCTCCTTCCTTCTTCTTCCTCTAGGTTTATATGCTCAGCATGACATCACATGGTATGGAATATCCCTTTGGTCATTTGGGAACAGCTGTCATAACTGTAACCTCTCCCAGCTTCTTGTGCACTCCCAGCCAGCTCTCTGGTGGTGTGAGAAGCAGAAAAGGTCTTGACTCTGTGTAAGCACTGCTCAGAAATAATGAAAACATCTCTGTGTTATCAACATTGTTTTCACCACAAATCCAAAATATAGCCCCATACTAGCTACTATGAAAAAAAGTTAACTCTATTCCAGCCAAACCTGGCACAGTAATGTTTCTATATTTATTTTAATTTAAAAAACAATTTCACATACAATTTAGCATTAAGATATAACATAATTACATTTTGTTCCTATACCTATAAAGTGTGCGTCCATATATTGACTGGTCTTTATTGACAAACAGCAGTATGGGAAATTTTTACTTCTAGTCTTTAATTTAAGGCTACATTTTAAATCTTCCTACTTTCTATATAACCGCTGAAAAGGGAATAAAACTCTCATTATTTTTCATTGCTGCTGTTAATTTGCAAAGAATCTAATTCAAAAGTGACCCAGGACTAGCCTGCATTCTGTAAAGGGATGAACAGAGATTGCAAAGGTTAAGCCATGGGCAATGCGTTTTTTGAATGAAGAGAATTTCAATACTAGCAATTTATTTTTAAATATGAGTATGTAAATTTAGTACACAATATAGTCACTTCAAAAATAAATATTATGGTCTCATGTGGGCAGGAACCTCATTTTTTTTTTTGTTTCAGGAGCTAGCAATGTCCCACGGTCCTTATGAACTGAAGATTTCTTTCCTAAAACAATTTGTCCAGTTCCACTGCAGGAGCTACTGAAGGAGTAACTCAACTGGTGTCTGTTCTTCCTGGTATTTCTGAAGGGCCAAAGGAAGAGCAAGTTTCAAGAATCATTCTCTAACCAACAGTTTGTCTGGCCACCTAAAAAGCTATTATAATACCAAATATATTTGTATGTTATGTATTTATTCAGGAAAGTCAGAGCACCCCTTGATTATAATGATATAAATGGAGGTCAATGTAAAGTATAGTGTCATAGAGGAATAACATTCAAAAATAGTTGTAGGGATAGTTTAATGAGAATAGTCTATTAAATGAGAGTTGTAAGTTCTCACCCTGTCTAAAACTCAGACTGTTTTACTTCAGAAGCCTAAGGGGACATTTTTTAGAACCTCACAGTGAAGTTTTAGAAACTCCCTGTGAGGTTTAATGGAGTTAGATATCTGCTACAAGTTATGCTTTCAACATTTTGCTGTTTATGTGGATTCAAGGGGTTGAGAGAACATTAAGTTTAAGGGCTTGAGCTTGAACATAGTTTAAACATTCAATGATATGTAGAGATAATGTATTAGTTTATTCGGCTGCAGAGTGCACAAAGGCACTGAAAAACAATTACATTGGTTGCATGTGAAAAAATGTAACACATGCTTCACAGACATGTCCAGTATTAAGGAAAACAAAACATTCTCTTTGTAAGTTTTTTGTACTTTTTATAAGCTGAGAAAAAATATCTGTATGCTTTTCTGTGTCAGCTTTATGACATCCTGCTACTTGTTTTCCATACAGTTAATAGAACAATTGTTTGGACAAGTATTTTGCAATGGAATATTGTAAATGTTTGTAACTGCTTAGAAAAAAAGTTCAATAAATTTGAGCCCTACAGGGTATCAGGACTGCAAAGCAACTTAATGATTTTTAAGGCAATGGTATCCAGACAGAGTTTAGTTATCAGTTTATTCTTGATTATGGTGTTTTCAGAAAGGGCAATAAATCCCTGGAGATTCTTGAAACACATGGGAAGTCATAGGTTTTCCTATTTTGCTACAGTTTTTCCAATGTGGTCTGTGGCTTTTTTAATAATCAGGAAGTAAAGTTTATACAGATCAGTTGCTTTTAATGTCAATGTATTTTCTGCTTTTCAGAAAAAAAAAAACAAAACCAGTAAAGCTGCCTGAATATACTGAAAGTCTCTTTCATTAAAAAATTAACAATGTCATAATTTTCTTAATTTTGTCAATTCTATACTTGAATTACTTTTTTAAACATCTTCAGAATTTACTTTACTAGAACTGAGTTTGAAATCCTTCACCTTCAAAGTTGGCTCTAATATTAATAAATTTGTCATAAATGTTCTTTTGTATTTCTGTCAGCTTTTTCTGAAGGAAAGATTATGCTGAAAAAGCCCACGTTTTAAAAAATGAGATATCTTTTTTGTGATAAAAAGCCATTTGCCCAGAACTAGAAGTTTTAAATGAAAATTTCCAGTTGTATCACTGCTGATTAGGAGTTATTTTCATTTTAGAAAACAAGAAAACACTTTGATAGAGTAATGCTAAGAGTAAATTTTTCAAAGAGTTCATCTTTATCTTCATTTTCACCTACAAATTTCCAATTTGTGCGTATAGTTTCTGTATTAGTAATCTCCATGTGAGACCGCAATTTTAAATACTGCTTCTAACATAGTACCTGAATAAATTGTTTCAACCACTGAGCAGTATGACTCAGTTATCACTACTGCATATTGCTTCCCTTGTGTTAGGAAGGAATCAACATTCAATATATTCAGTGCTTTGCACAGACCACCTGCTCCAAACAGGTTATAATGAGGATATCAATCCTGCCCAATTGTTTGAGCATAGGTTTAAAGTTCCATTTCTCTCTTGTAGTCTGTCCTAACACTTCGCAGACATTTGCAAGTGAACACTCTCTGTACAGACAGAGTTTATATATATAATTTCTATCAATTTTTGCACAGCGTTATATAGATTTTCGTCATTTGAGACTACAGAGATAAAGCTGTATAAAAACAAGGCTAGTGTCCTAAACTAGGATTTCAAACAATTTGGAAGGCATCTGGAATATTTTGATAAAGTGAACAGTTTTAATGCACTACTGAAAAGTATCACATGGTACCCACCACAAGCTATCAGTCAATTTCAAGTATTACTTTTAATAGGGTTTGAAACTGAAGATTTGTTGGTTTAGGGTACAAGTTTTTCTAGATGCAGAGAGTCAATCACTGTTTGAATGAATCTTTATTTTTGTAGCCTGCAAAACTGACCCTGTATGCCTCCTCCACAGAGGAGGCAATGTGAAGAGTACATTCTGATACATGTTTCTATTTCATATTCACTTATGAAATTCTAGTCAAGTCAGAAACCTTGCACATGAGTAACCAAGAGCTAATTGTGATCCCTGCCCTCTGCCTATGATGGATGTAGAGGGACCTACATGAGTAAACTTTATGCTTGACTTCTTTTAAAAGTGAATATAAAAGGTAGCTGTAAATTTAAGCCCACAGGGAACTTTCCACATTGTACTATATGGATGTTTCATTGCGTACTACTCATGAAAATTGAACTTGACATGAGCTACAATTATGACAAAGGTAAGTGAGAGTATGATTCTCACTTTGAGTACTCTTGTCCTTTGTCCTTTATCCGTACTTTTGGTCACCTTTAATAATTAGGTAGATATTTCATGCCAAAGGTTTTCACATATGGTAGAAACTAATTAATTAGTTAATAATATATGAATCTTGTCCTGTATTATGAGTACAATCAACCTCCCGTTGAGTCACGAGGTTCAGAGTGGACCCCCTTGTTTTCTAAACCGCTTCTCAGAGGAGTCTAGGTGCGGCTGAATCCACTCCTACTCCCAGACTTGGTCAACGGTTTATAACTAAAGGAGTGTAGTGTGGGGATTTCAGTGAAAGTGATTTAACATGTAAGTATGGGTCTTATAACAATTAATAGTAGCAATAAATGGTATCTTAACACTACTAAAGTAAATAGTAAACTAAATTATGTGATTAGCAATATTTATTCAATAATCAATAATCAACACTTATGACGACTTAGTTAATGATTTGAAGTTTCCCAACTTAAAACACATCTATACGCACGCATACACACATGCACACACACAGATATAGAGGTTAGCCTTTGTTTAAGATGTTAAATTCAGTACCAAATATCCTTCAAAAATCACACAGAGTGGAGTAATAGTGAGCTACACACTATTTCAACCTGTGAAAATCCTTCGCGAAAATCTAAACACAGTGACTTACTCACCTTTTCCTTCACTGGCGTCTGTCAGTGAAGGATCCAATTACCTCGCGGAACCTCACGAAAACTGCTCTGAGAGGCGTCCCAGCTCAGAGGGAGATACACGGTCACAGCCTGCCGTGGTCCCGGAGAGCTCAAAGGGTCTCGCTTTAGAACCATTATTTATAGAATCACAAGATGATTGACTTTGGTCAATGTTATCATTTTGTGGCCACAATTCTTATCAGATAATTAGTCTTGGCACCTCTCAGATATGGGCTGCAACCTATGCAGGAGAAGATTTAGGTACATTTCCTGGGTAACAGGAGTTCCAGAGATGGTTGGGGAGCGCCCAATCACTTCAACTCACTGTGATTGCATCAGGTGCAGTTAGGGAGTGCCTAATTGTCCCAACTCTCTGTGCTCATCCCGGGACAGAGAGGTACCATATTACTTCATATCTTGGCTCACTGTACCAACAGGCAGGGTCGTAGAGTGCCCAAATATCCCAGCTCTTTGTTCTTATATGGTGCTGAATGATCTGATATTGCAATGCGGCTTGTTAGTAGGGGGAAGCGGGGCCTACACCACAACACATTATAATCCAGATGAATTTCTTATTCAGGAAAGCCCTTAAACTGCATGATGTAGTCATGGAAGTCAGGAGATGTAGTAGGGGAATGATTATTTGATATATAATGATATATGATTTTTTTTCACAAAAAATCTGCTATGAGTCATTTCTGGAAAAATAGATGCTGAGCTAGGTAAGTCTTTTGTCTAATCTAGTAGAAAAGATCTCATACACACATACATTTATACATATTTATATATACATATATATGAATAAATTTAATTGTCATTTGAAATTCAACAATTAATACCAGTGTTTAGTAAAATTCTCCTGGAGGAATTAGTTACTTAATGTTTGAATTTTAAAAGTGTATCACAGACATATACATGTAAACACCAAACAACCTATTCCATCTACTATCAAAATTAAACTGCAACAAAGAGTCCACCATACAGTGAAAAACAATAGAAAAAATTTATCAAATGTCACAGAATTATTTACATTCTGTGAAATTGACAGGGAAGAACATGTCAAATGATGAATTAAAAAAACAGCAAAAAAATTGGTCTTGAAAAGGGGAAAAATTTTCAAAATCAGAGGAGATATTTTTACAAATAATGACTGATGAGGCAGAACGATGGTCCTCCTGGTACACAGGAGAAGCAAGGATTCTGATTACAAGTGCTGGACTGATCTTTTCTACAGAGTGGCATGCAGCAGTGGGACTAGTCCCAATAACTCATTCCCTACCAGGAGGACTTACTTCTAAAAAGTATAGTAGAATTAAAAAAGAATATTGGTGGAGAAAAATACTGTCTTTTTCAGGACTAGTCTACCAAAAACTCTGAAGAAAATAAATTAATGTGGAAATATTTAATAGAAAGGGATCCAAAATAGCACAAAACAAACAAACCAAAAGGGCTTTTTTTACCACACATTCAAGTTAATACCATCCTGATCCAGGAGACATACAGATGATTAATTACTCTATGGTTACTTTGAATTAGAGATGTACAATACGTGGCCCTGGAAATTGTAGTCGTAAAGTGTGCCAAAACCTGGTGTGTTGGCACTTCAGTAAACTGAACCAAAAGTTGAACTCAGTTTTCTAGAATGAATGAAAAACTCAACAACAACATTTACTGAATAGGAGCTCTTTCAACGTAAGATATGTAGTTTGTAAACATATATTCTCATAGGAACAGCAGCTGCAGTAGTCTAAGATGTTATACCACACCTACCAGCTACTTATTAGTCCTCTACTAGAGGTTATTGCACTCTTGGGCTAAGTCATGTAATGAAGACTCACTGGTCTGGCAAAACCAGACAAGGTTACTCAAACTACAATTAAAGTATTTTAACTAACTCAGTCTGATTTGTTTTGAAGAAGATTTTAGGTCACAATTACCTGAGAATTTTGGTGGTGGGATGCTCTGGTGGTAGGTTCCCACAGAAGGACAGTGATAAATAACTGATGTTGAAGTCTTAAAAGCAGATAGGATCCAGGAAAATGTCCCTCTTCATAGGCTTATGCAGTAAACAAAATCTTAAGAAATTGTTTAGGCTGTTTTATGTAATGACATAGAATATCACAGAAAAATCATTAGAGAACAGCATTTTAATATTATATTCTCTTTCTTCTTAGATTTATTAAACTGTTTCTAAAAATCTTCAGATTAGAATTACAAAAAATTATGCAACATCAGACAAACCCAGAGACATCATATTTAAAATCCACACTGTGTGTACAAAGAAGATGAAGAGACTATTAGATATCTGAGTCCAGTCTGCCGCTCTTAATCATGTGGAACATATTCCGAAATCAATAAAATTAGGCAAGACGTATTGCACTGAAGTTACCTGTCATTAATGTCAGCTGATAGTGATAAAGAATCTTATATTAGCGTAATTTCATTGATGTTAGCTGTAAAAGTCCTGTAGCTTCAGCTGCACTAAGATTCCACCCTTGGATCTGCAGCTTCCCTGGAACAGTCTGTCTTTACTTTAAAAAGAAAATCAAACCTTTCTTTGAAACTCCCAATATAAGAGAGTTCTTTCCCTTGACAAATTGCAAATGTACATCCTACTGACCAAAGCAATTTTGTACCAGGTTGAGTATATAATATGGGAAGAAAGGAACTCTTCTAAAGAAAATATTATGCTTAAAGGCTGTCCTAAAGATGGAGAAATGGACCCAGTCGATTCCAAGAAACTAGAAAAGCACTGAGTAATTAGAAATAAAAATCAAGCTGACCTTCAACTGCTTAATTCTTAATTTACAGACTATCTCTTTTCCACCCAGCTTTCATCTGTTTCTAGTGTATGGTAG
Organism: Steatornis caripensis; assembly: GCA_013398225.1. Taxonomy (NCBI): domain Eukaryota; kingdom Metazoa; phylum Chordata; class Aves; order Caprimulgiformes; family Steatornithidae; genus Steatornis; species Steatornis caripensis. Next base: position 116,026 of record VZSC01004068.1, read on the forward strand.
CACAAGATCTTCAACGCTTCTAACATACTTCCTAAATTTTTGTTCAATGAGAAATTGTAGTTTAAGCTTCAGTTTAATAGAAACAGAATTACAAGAAAAGAGGGAAATAAGGTTTTTGGTAGTTATTATTAAAAGTTACTTTCACATTCAGTAATATTTTTCTTAGCATTTGAATTATTTTATCTTTTATTTTTCTGTGCTTTCCACATGGAAACATTGCCTATTTAACAATTTATAAAGAAGAAGATAAATGTACACATACAAATTTTTTTGCAATAAAATATCATCAAGAGAGTGCTGGTAACAAAAGTTGGAGGAAAAGAGATGACAAGGAAAGCAATGAAATAATAAAGTTATCAAAAAGTTTCACTTGTTTATTTTTCTGAAATATCTTGCAAATCCAGGTGAAATTTGCCCAAAAGTATCAGCTGAGACTGCTGGATGCAGGGAAGAGATTTTCTCTTTCTGCCTAATAACCCTAAGGTGCGAACACTCTGTCAAAGTTTAAAACCAAGCAATCCATTTCAGGACATAGATTTTGATCTCCCTGTTAATTGAGAGGCCAGGCCACCCACTGCTCCAAATCAGAGCTTTTGCAGAAACTTTGATTAGGGATATTCTGCTTTGCATTTAAATATTTATATAGTCACTGAGAGCCCGCAAGCAAACAGGAGCAGGTGCCTATATTGATGATTTGGTTTTTAAAGGGAAAGAGGGGGAATGATTGAGTGCCAGGTTTTGCTGCGTACATGTCTTGTTTTGAAAAAAATATGAACAGCATCAAACAAGGAGAAGCTACAGGTCTCAGGTATTTTGTAACTGAGTTGTCCTTGTGGAAGGTTTCAGTTTAAACCTGTTGTGTATATAGGAAAACTGAATTTTTATCTTCCCAATGTTGGTGAGTGTTCCATTGGACATAATTCAAAAAAGAGTAAGTAATTCTATAAATTATTTGGCTTCACAGAAATAAAGAAATCAGTTATTTACACTGTCCTACTCATAAACTCTTTGAGTGTTTCAGTTTCTGAACAAAAACACAGTTCAATGTTTTTATTATAGATTGGATGTTTTTTTCAGAAAAGGATGGTAGATGACAAGATACTAAGGTATCATAACACAAGCTTGTGAGATTTATTGATTCAGCTCAAAGCTGCTGGAGTTTCCATACATCAGAGCTTTCAAGTAGTAGTGCACTCACCCTATATCATGTCCATTAAGGATTTTTATATTATTAAAAATCCAATAAAATATTTATAACCCTGTTATAAACCACTGATGGTTAGATGAATGCAATACTAAGCACTATGATTCTCTGACACAAAGTTTTACAGATATAGCTTGCTTGGAGGTTCTTTTATTTCTTTTCTTTTTGTCAATCCGGTGAGTTTTAATTTCAGAGCTATCAAAATTTTCATGCTATCTACAATAAGAGGCTCCCTGACAACTGTCGCAAATGTCCATCTCTCTCCAGTAAAGTCTGAAATTTAAATCTCCCTTAGGGCTATTTGAGTATTCTTTTGTGAATTCAGAAATAATTAGATGATCTCTTATAATGAAGCAATTTATATTAATAAAAGAAAAGTCACAACCTATCTAATGAATGTTGGAGGTGGACTCTGTGCTCCCTTGTTACCACATCTTAATGCACCATCTTTGTGCTTCTGGGAAAGCAATTGGAAATTATTCTCAGGAGATGTCTGTACTAGAAAAAACATGAGAAGGTATGTGTACAGGACTAATGCATGTCATTTCAAAGGGTTATCATATTTTAGTGTGCAGTCAGCAGTCTTCTTCCAAATAGCTACATTTTGCTAGTTCGAGCATAGTTTTTAAGCTATTTGAACAATGCATGTCCCCACAACAGAAAATATTTAGCTACCGGTAACAGTAAGAGTATTTTCAATCAATTTCATCAGTTAATGCCTGAACTATCACAGTATTTATGTTTACCGATGCCAGGAGAGATGTTTTTATATACAGTTTTTCAAGGTATTCACAAAATCAAGAAAAAACCTAAACATTCTGGAAATGGTTTAGTTTGAGGTTTTGTTTCTTCTTCAAGTTATTTTATAAAACAATATTAATTTATGCTATTTTTCTCATAGCTTATAAATTACTATTAGATTAATAGTTACTAATAATTATCCATTGCATAGATAGGATAAATCTGAGGTGATGGAGCATTTATTCACTATTAAAAACCCCACCTTTATATAAATAATTATTGATGCAACAGAGAAAAAATCTCTTTCGGCAGTACCTGTGTATCTTTTTCTCAGAGCATCTGTACACAGAAGTCATACCAGTTTAACTACATAATTTTCTAAACATATTTACCTAAGCTGACATAAAGAAAGACAGCAGATAATTTTCAGTATATAAAGTTGGTTTCAGTGCAGGTTTGACACGTTAGGGACGCAGGCAAATGATGAGACCTTTCACATGGCCTAAGATTAAGAGAACTGAGCAGGACGTGGAAAACTGCTGGACGTGACATAAGAAATTGTGTGAGAAACTGCAAAAGTTACAAATCCTGCCATGAAGCATGACTGGACCCCACAGGTAATTAAAGTGGGAGTTGAACAAGAAAGAGTCAAACTTCACAGAAAAATGGAGGAAGCTCTGGGCACCTTCTGAGGAGTACAGTGTGGAAAGGCCAGCAGCACCTGAGCTGTACTTCTGACTTTGAGCTATAGTTCACATACTGCAAGTAGAATATAACAGATCTGCAAAGATAATCCTAACTTTTCATATGCCAATAAGAGAACAAAAGCATGACAAGAACCGTGGACTTCCACTCTTCGTGGTATATGCATTTAATAATTAATTTTATATTTTAAAAATCTTAGCTTTAGAGAAACATTTCCATTCATAATTTAAAATAGAATATTAATTTA
>VZSC01004068.1:119251-130074 GCA_013398225.1 Steatornis caripensis
AGAATATTAATTTAAAATTCACAACAGAAATAAAATTAATGTTCTTTGTCTAATCTGAAATACAAAATGGCAGGCACTTACACATAAGAAAAAGGAATTCCTCAGCATTAGCAAGGGAATAATTAAAATTGTAGAAAGTACACTATCTTGTTCAGCTACAGAGAATAATCCCTTGTTACAATAATTCACTCTGTGGTTAAGTTGAGCACATAAATTAAGGACTGTTTTAAACTCTGTAGGATAGTCACTAATACAAAGTCATATATCTGACAAAAACAGTTTAAAAATAAAAGTTCATGTTTAAAAAAAGATGAGTAGAAACTATTTCAATAAATTTTTCATCTGCTAGATATATGTAAATTAATTTTCTAAACATTAAAGATTAATAGCAAATATATATTCTGTACATATAACAGCAAAAGTCTGAGATGGGTGTAAACATTTACGTAAAAATATTTTTAGGTATTCCCTGAAGTAACTGGTAAGAACTGTCATTTATATGTCTTTTATCTCCATTGTCTTTTATTGGTCACAATGTAGAAACACATATCAGACTCTATCACCGGCTCCCCTTGGTCAGAGAAGCTGTGTCATCTCATGGAATGTATTGCGCCATCAGTAAACACAATATATTGGAAGTGCAAGACTCCCAGATTTGTTCCATAGCTACCATAAGCTTCATGATTACATTTCCAAATCAAAATAATTGTGGAATTTTTTAACCAAAAAAAGGGGAAAATTCCTGGAGAAAAATAACAATAATTTTTCTAACATCTTTGTTAAAGATATTGCATATCTAATGTATGTCTTATTACAGTCTTATGAAGTTGCTGATCAGTTTGCAACATAGTTTATTCTAATACTTTTATAAGGTCAGGTAAAGTTTCTTTTCTTCATGGGAAACTGAGTCATTTGAGTCTCTGAGACTGAGTCACAAAGGATCAATAACGGGACATGGTTGCCGAAATACAAATTAAATTTCTAACATCTCCTGTTGACTGAGAGACTTACCTAAATTTGCCAGAACATCTTTGAAAGGAGATGCTATTGAGAGTGTGTCACTTAAGAGCCAGTGCCCCAACTGGATTAAGCTGTTGTATATAGGAGATTGGACTTTATATAGCAGACTCCTTAACCTTGCAAAGTCTATCCTGGTAATTAATTGCACCGAACATCATATAAGCACTGTTTCAAAGTCCTGGCTGGTTTAGTGGGTTTTTATTTACTAATTTCCAAGATCATAGACTTCCTTACGCACTGTCTAAAACAGAGCCTTCCACAAATAACACTTTAAGCCCTTTAAATGCCACTTCATTTGAATTCAAATGCCATTGTTCTCTGAATTATGGAGGCATTCCTATATGTGACATTTCAGTGTAGGGAGTCACTTTTACATAAGGAGAAATAACAGGGATTAGCTGGAGTGTAGGGGAAGGTAATGGGAGACGAAACTTTTCACCTTTGGAGTACTGGTGAGGCTTGTGGCACTACTTAGCATGACACGAATATTTGTTACTATTTGAAGATTTAACTGTCTTGAGATGTGTCCCTGCACCTGTTTTCAGAAGTGAATACACCCGTAGCTGAGCAATAGCAGCTGAACAAATGCATACTCCCAGGACATTGCAATGTTGACTAAAACCGATTAAGTCAAACTGAAGGTTAATGTTGACAGAAAATGGACTGTTTTATTCAATATTTTAATGGAAAAGGAGTGTTCACGAACAGGCAGCTAACAGTTCACAGAGTACAAACTGAGTGTCGAGCCCCACAAAGCAATGATCTCCTGATCAATGCTGAGGCACAGTGTAAGAGGAGTGTGGGAAAGCCTAAGCCATGAAGACTGTTACTGTCAGGGAGATGGGTTGTTCTAGTCTCCTGTGCGCTCCAGGTGCTAAATAAGTTGCAGCCTCTACACCATCGGTTCACTGGAGTTGCTTGCTGCTTTCCTGCTGTACTCCTCAGCCTATGCGGCCTTACCAGGGTGCTTCATCGAGAGACTGAGTCCTGCTCCATGCAAAACAAAAGAAAGAAAACTTTAGTCAAAGGCTGAGTGCATGAACATACTATGTATTCACATAAACTATTTGTTCTTTTTTTTTTATACTGTACACTGTACTTCACACATCTAGATCTCTTGGTAAAGACAGCACTTAATATCTTGTTTAACTTAAGCCCTCAAATGTTTTAGCATATTCTTACACCCCTCAAAAAGAAAAAAAAGCAAACACATGATTCAATAGTTTTCAATTCAAAAACATTTTGTCGGAACATTAAAAGGAAACTAAATACTAAAGGAATGTTTTTCTAGTGTGCACTATCTCATTTAAACTACAGAGGTAAAAACTTCCAGGCATAACTAAAGACTATAAGTTGAACTTCTGGTTTTCAGTTTTCTAGCATCATGGGGCAGTAATAGCAGCAATGATAGATAATCCATATTGAAATCTACTGAAGAAAAAAATAGTTTCATAACATAAAACCATGTCCACATCTTAGATCATAAAACTTAAACCAAATATTTAAATCTTTTCATAAAGTTACATATTGATTCTTAAAGAATAATGCAGAGCAAAGACTTAATTCACAGTGCTGACAAGGAAAAAAAATCAATAGTGACCAAGAAACTAGATGCAGAAAGTTGCTGAAACAATAATACTGTGAAACAAAACATCAGCTAATGCTCACAGTTATGGCTGAAACAATAAGGAGTAAATACAATTTTATGATGATACACCTATTCCCCAATCCCTTTGCTATCACTGCCAACAATATTAAAAAATGTCCAAAGGAATATGGAAAATGTAAGTAAGAATATAAATATTTGGCATGAAAGATATGTAGTCACCCTTTTTTCTCCCTGTTTCCCCAGTTATAGTTCAACCCCATATGACACAGGATTGAATAGACTAGGGGGAAAATGACAGCTCATGAGTAATACTGTAATTTCAAGAAAACTTAGTGCAAAGACAGGTTTAAATAATGACTTAAAGGAACCAGATTTCTCCAGGAACATACTGAAAAAACACCATTGGCATCTATTTGGGAAATTATCTGAAGGAAAGGAAACTGAAAGAGATGGATCCTACATTTTGGCTCAATTACTTAGCTGAAATAAAGCATTACACCTAAACCAAAAGGGTGAGAAGTGAATTCTCTGAATCTATAAAGCATTGCACCTAATCCAAAAGGGTGAGAAGTAAAGTCTCTGAATCTATACAGTGTAGACAGTTACTTGCTCGTATTCATGAGAAGTGCTTGACCATGAAGAGACTGAAATGTATCTCAGGTATTTTTACACCTCATGTGGGAAAACGCACTGGCTTGAAGAGTGTAAAGACAAGTATTGCTTGAATGAGGGGCACAACTCTAAAAGCATGAGGTTCATGTTTCAATCCTAGAGCTCTTTTACATGTACTTTCTCTAGATATTTATGTGTTTGATACATGCTACTGTGAATGTTCATAGAAATTAGTATTCAAATGCCTGTACTTCCAATGAAAAGATTTTTTCGATCTGTATTCACCTATAATATTTCTTATAGTAATCTGCATTTCATGTGTGTAACTGACATAACTAACCAGCATAACACAAGCTATTACTGTTATAGTTAGATTGCTATTTGAAATTCAAAGTATACCAGTTACTTTCATAAAGAAATTATATATGTATGATTATATGAAATACCAATAATGATGCATAATTTATTTAACTAATACCATACATGAGAATTCTCCATTATGAATTCAAAAGTAATTTTCTTGATTTAAATAACTTTCAGCCCAAAAAATTCTCTCTGGAAAAAAGTGAATTTTGAATAACAGAACTTAGTGAGTATTATTAAAGGATTAAATAGCAGAAAGTTTCAATAATTATTGCTAAAAATTTATTCACTCAGTACAAATGACCACTGAAAAAGAACATTTAAATAATGAAAATTTACTATGTATTTTCTCTTCTGACATCCTTCCCACTAACAATGTTATTTAGTGAAAAACCTTTAGCCTGTTTTATTCTTTTCCAATCCAAAGCAACCACAACAACTTAAAGGAAAAAACATTAAAGGCAGGAAGATCTTATGTTTAAGTAGTAAATGATCAAAAGCTTTTCCACTCGGTAGTTCTCCTGGTCACATAGTGTCAAGAACGTAGAATATAGCATTTGCATATTATGCTAATTAATCTAAAATGTCTTTGAATTCAAAACAACGCAAATTACTTGTAACTATCGTCCCATATCATCCCTGAAGATTCTGCGAGATGCAGGCTGCATCATCTTTATAGAACAGAGACTTGGTGCATAGGAAGATATTTTAAAAATTTCTTCTTTTTTTTCTTTCAAAAAATGTCTTTAAAATAGTATCTTTTTTCATCAAAATATACATTGAAGTATAAATCCATGACAAGTGACAGAAAATGTCCATTTCTTATTAGAATTTGAAATGTTGAAGAAAATGTTATTAGTTGTGTGAACTGCAATATGTTAAGCCTTTTTGGCTTGCTCTTGCCTTTCACAAATAAAAATCAGACATAAACCAATCTTCATCATAAAGAATGAGGCAGAGAATAATTTAATACTCTAACCAAAATATGATCCTCCTTTTTTGCTTCTCTAGTCTGGAATGAAACAGGATTAGTATAATCACAGATAAAATGTAAGAACTTTACAGACAAAGATCCAAAAAGATGAAATACTGAGCAAAATCAGTTCTTGACTTATGCGTGAGAAAAAAATGAGAGCCAATGCATGCCAAAATGTCCAGAGTACTCTCTAAAAAACCACCAGAAGATAAGTAATGTCACTATAGCTGAAGAAACTGATTTTGTGTGATCTGGAAATGACCCTTACTCTCTGGAAGCAAGACTTAAGTAATAAAAATGATCTGTGGGATCATCTATAGGATAGAAACACTGGCAAAAGAGAACAGATATCTATAAAGGTTCAGCAGCAGATTTCATGTGAATGGATGTTTCCATGGATTTTGTCCATTTTTATTTTATCATCTGATAAGAGGCCATATTTTTAAAAATTTTCTGGACCAAGAACATACAGGGAGATTCTCATTTTAATTGCACAGCTACTGGAAGGTGAAAATTGCTCCACAATATGTAGAGACAATCTAGTATTCATGGGTGTTGTTTTTTTTTATCTGTTAGCCTTAGCAAAGAGGCAGCTTTTCTGACTTTTTATGGACAGAGCAAAAAGTAAAGATGTGTGGGATGAATTTTGGACTGGATGCCAATTAAAATAGGAACACTTACAATGTCCATATTACCTTTTTTTTTTTTTTTGAAAAGAGTAATTTCCACATATCTAACTTATAGAAGACATTTTGCTGTCCATGTGCTGGCATTATCAGGCAGCCAGCCTCAACTGCTGTTTTTTCAGCAACAGTAAGATATACATTTTGTTGAATGCTAAACAAATAGTTAATGCTAAACCTCCACACTCTTTTGATAAGGCAAGCGATCAGGATATTCAGCCATGCGGCTGAATCATCTCCTTCCATTCATTTGAAGGTCCATTTCGATGGAATGATCTCAAGTAGAAAAGTAGAAAGCTCTCACTGTTTTCTAACCTTTCCTGAGAGATGACCTTTCCATTAGATATGGTAAAGTGACCTATGCTGTTGGAAGCCTTTTAAAGAGAGTTGGTTTGCCATTTCCCAAATGGATTTGCTTGTCTGGAATCCGAATCATTAGCTGTCTGCAAGTTAGTTCTTTGCTGCTCCTATCAAAAGCTTTGAGGCTCTTTAAATGTTGGAACTCAGCCAGCAAGATTTTATGTTGTGTACAAGTTCTGTTTCAGAGCTCAGGCCTGAATTCTTTGCAGCAAGATTACTGATATCTCAACTACTCAGTCTCTGTGGGAGTGAGACTCTGGTCCATTCCAGGAAAGGAACGGAAGGGCGATATTAAGTGAGATTAACCATCTCAGTTCAGGAAAATCTTAAGTCTTATGATATAACCATTATTGCTTCAAGACATCTGTTTTAACTGTTTGAACCTAAATTCTTTAGGTTCTCTTTCTTTCAAAGAATTTGATTTTACATGAGTCTAGAAATATATATATATAGTGAGTATTCTGATTTTTTGTTTCATCTTCTTTTTATATTGTTTTCATAAACTCTTTTTTATTCTCTCTTCTCTCTTTTACAGAAGAAAAATATATTTAATATTCTTATTCGTTATACTGCATTCTTATGTGTACAAACCATAAATATTATTGTTCATATACAGAAAGCTGGGAAAAAATCCTAAAACTGACAATTTAGCTGCAAAAATACTAAATAAGCACACATAAGCCATACTGAAACAAAACAATCCTCCTACAAACACAGCTAATCATAACAATTCATGACACAAGGTGGTAACGGACTCTCATGTTTCTCTAGAAAAAAGAATGATAACTTACCTAGGTTCCATTTCATTTCATGGCCTCCAGACAGGCAACATGCTTTCTGCCCAATACAGAGCAGTGGTCAGTGACTGGCAAAGAGTATCTGTGTCAGGTTAAAGCCAGTAAAGAGCTTGCTTCTGCAATATAATCCTCTGATGCCCATTGCATTTTAAATTTCCTGTAGAGTACAAAATGTCTGGAAGGGACAAGACAACTTGGCAAGATGGGAATCTAATCTCTACAAAAGATTGCTGTTTACGTTTCTAAAACATAACCTCACATTTACTGTTTATGTTACTAGATATATACATCATCCATGTAAGTCATTGTGCACACATATGAAAATGTTAAGTCAGCAATCTTAAAAGAAGGAAAAAGAATGGTCCAGGAAACATTGATGGTAACATGGAACTGTGAGAAGGGATCAGTTCTTCACTGTACCTTAAAAATGATGAACTGTCATCAGCTAAATGTAGTAGGTAGCAAGTTCAGAGAGAAGAACAACAAGTATTTCTTGACAGTCTGTAGTTAAGCTGTAAATCTCCTTGGCTTAAGATGTGGAAGTCCTAAAAGTCTGCAGGAACTCAAGGGGCAACTAGAGAAACTGCATGGAAAGCAAAAAGGACTATGCAATTCAAAAACATGACCATCATTTCAGGATGTAACTAGGATGTCAGTTCTTGAAGGCTGGGAAATATTGTGAAGAACTATCGCTACTTACTTGGGGGTTTTAAATATGTATGTATATACGTACACTGTAATTTGTTCCTTGCATCTGCATTTCACCACTGCAGGCAGGAGAATGCTCAGATAAATGAATCTTTGGCCTTATCCATCACAGACAGTTACCTGTTTTCCCAAACTGAGATAATGACACCGATGCAAGAGTTTTGTCTTTATCAAACTTTCACTCATTTTAGTATGATCCTCCTGACTAGCAATATCTCCTCTAGATAGACACAGGAGTCCAATAACTGTGAAATTCCTAAGCCATCAACAGCAGTATAAATCACAAAATATACAAATGTCAGCATTAATTGAACATTTGTGGAGTTATATGATTAAGGATCATTGTAATTTCTAATGTTCTTACCCTAGACATTACCAACTGTAAAAAACATAGGGCAAGAGCATCTATCCCATGCACTTGAGTTTACAGAAAGATCTGTTCAGAAGGTCAGTGAATTCTTTAGCGTGCTCCTTCATTTATTGGTTTATACCTCAGGGTACCTTATAAAAGTATCACCACAATATTAAAAAAAGTGTGGGATATCTACTTAGTGACGCCATTTGCTAATTCCTTTCTGATAGTAAAATCACCAAATCTAACAGGTCGGAACTTCAGATCACACAAAAATGCAAAAGCACAGATTTCACAAGCTCTGTGGGATGCCTTCAAGTAGTGTAAAGAGTTTACAATGTGCATGGTAAAGTATACTCAAGAACAGGTCCAAAACTGATCACCTGACTATTGATAAACGACTAGGTATTCAGGCATGACAATGTATGCATTCTTGCATACAGTACATGCTCTAAAAAATCAAGTATTTTATCCATGGAAACTTCTATTGTCACATGTTTTTAATTTACTTTTAGGAAATTTAGGTGGGTCTTTTTTAGCAGAAAATGCTCAGAATTGCTTCAGAGTCAGAACCTGAACCATCTTGTGTAAAAAAAGACAGGAAATGTTAAAACATTTGTCTAAATATTTTAAAATGTGCTCTGACTTTTTGGAAACATGAACTTCCCCACCCAAGAAGGAGGTTAAAAAAGGAGGGTGCAGATCCAAGAATGTAATCCATAGGTTTAATGTATGTNGGCTGAAAACTGTAGATAATACAGGGATATTTTTGTCACAGCTGAGCAATGCTTATGCAGAGTCAAGGCCTTTTCTCCTTCTCAAACCGCCCCACCAGCGAGTAGGCTAGAGGTGCACAAGAATTTAAGAAGGAATACAGCTGGGACCCAAGGGAAATTCCATACCATATCATATCATGTTCAAAATAAAAAGCTCGAGGAGGAAGAAGAAGGAAAGGGGAGATTTTAGGAGTTATGGTCTTTGGTCTTCCCAAGTAACCGCTCCGCTTGATGGAGCCCTGCTTTCCTGGAGATGGCTGAATGCCTGCCTGCCCATGGAAAGTAATGAATTAATTCCTTGCTTCACTTTGCTTTTTCTTTACCTATTAAAATGCCTTTAACTCAACCCACCAGTTTTCTCACTTTTACCCTTCTGGTTCTCTCCCCCATCCCACTGGGAGGAAGTGAGCAAGCACTGTGTGATGCTTAGTTGCCAGCTAGGTTTAAATGACGATAAGTTTTCACACAGAATCATAGAACAGTTCGGGTTGGTAGGGACTTTTAAAGATCATCCAGTCCAATGGCCCTGCAGTGAGCAGGGACATCTTCAACTAGATCAGGCTGCTCAGAGCCCCATTCAACCTGGCCTTGAAAAATTCCAGGGAGGGGGGGATCCACAACTTCTCTGGTCAACCCGTTCCGGTGTTTCACCACCCTCATTATAAAAAACGTCTTCCTTATATCTAGCCTGAATCTATCCTCTTTTCGTTTAAAATCATTACCTCTTATCCTATTGCAAGAGGCCCTGCTAAAAGTTTTACCCCATCTTTGTTATAGGACCCCTTTAAGTACTGAAAGACCACAATAAGGTCTTGCCAGAGCCTTCTCTTCTCCAGGCTGAACAACCCCAACTCTCCCAGCCTGTCTTCATAGGAAATGTGCTCCATCCCTTTGATAATTTTTGTGTCCCTCCTCTGGACCCACTCCACCAGGTCCATGTCTTTCCTGTACAGAGGACTCCAGAGCTCAACACAGTACTCAAGGTCAGTTCTCACCAGAGAGGAGTAGAAGAGGAGCATCACCTTCTTCAACCTACTGGTTGTACTTCTTTTGATGGAGCCCAGGATACTGTTGGCCTTGTGGACTGCAAGCTCACACTGCCACCTCTTGTCCAGCTTTTAATTCACCAGTACCCCCAAGTCTTTCTCCCGAGAGCTGCTCTCAATCCCTTCATCTCACAGCCTGTATTGATAGCAGGGGTTGCCCTGACCCAGATGCAGGACCTTGCACTTGGCCTTGTTGAACATCATGAGGTTCACATGGGCCCACTTCTTGACCCAGAGGGACTATACAGGTCCCTCTGGATGGCATCTGGTCTCTCAGGAGTGTCAACCACACCACTCAGTTTGGTGTCATCTGCAACCTTGATGAGGGTGCACTTGATCCCACTATGTTATTGATGAAGACATCAAGCAGATGGACTCCTGAGGGACATCACTTGCCACCGATCTCCATCTGGACTTTGAGCCATTGACCACTACCCTTTGGATGCAGTCATCCAAACAATTCCTCATCCACTGAACAGTCCACCTATCAGATCCATTTGTGTACATTTTAGAGAAAAGGGTGTTGTGTGGGACTGTGTCAGAGATCTTACAGAAGTCCAGATAGATGACACAGATAAGCATAAACTGAATATAGTTTCAGTATTTTCATATTTTGCATTCACTTGGGGATTAAAAAATGGTTTATGAGAGACATATTTTCATCACATCCAAAACTCAGTCTTTTAGGAAGTGTTGCTACTCTTTGTCATAACTGATGCATCTGTTTCATAACTGAAGTACCTGGTCTGTAGTTGACCATACATCATAACATTTATTGGTTTCAAAAAAAGAGAGCCAGATAATCAAAGTATTTGTGTATGATCAAATCTGGACAACAGTTTTAACCAGAAATTACAAAGGTTTTGAGACAAACTTTCATCTTTCATAGAAGTTCATTTGATGTGACAAGAAGCATGAAAAACAACAGAAGAGAATAAATCTTACTAATTAAACTGAACAAAACTAATTTTTATAACAGTGAGACCGGAAATAGTAGATGGTCTCCAGCAGTTAGTGTAATACTAACCTAGTTTTTAAGATACCTGCTTGAGTTTCCACTTGTACAGTTTTTGTCTCTACCATGGCCTACAAGAGTTTCTCTGTGACTCAGTTCTCTAGCTACTGTGAAATAAAGTGAAAATAATAAAATAATCCTTTATTTTACAGAGAAAAGCTCAATTGTAAGAACAAATGCACTGAAACTAAGGGGCTCACATATGCTATCTTTGATACCTATGATCCACTTTCAGGCAGAAAATATTTCACAGAACTGTGTAAGTAAGAAATACCAAACAACAACATGCTAAACTTGTCACAGAGTCTTATTTTAGGCTCCAGTATCATAGAATCATAGAATGGTAGGGGTTGGAAGGGACCTCTAGAGATCATCTAGTGCAACCCCCCTGCTAAAGCAGGTTAGCCTAGAGCAGGTTGCACAGGAATGCATCCAGGCGGGTTTTGAATATCTCCAGAGAAGGAGACTCTACAACCTCTCTGGGCAGCCTGTTCCAGTGCTCTGTT
>VZSC01004068.1:135371-154699 GCA_013398225.1 Steatornis caripensis
GTTGTGGAGTCTCCTTCTCTGGAGATATTCAAAACCCGCCTGGATGCATTCCTGTGCAACCTGCTCTAGGCTAACCTGCTTTAGCAGGGGGGTTGGACTAGATGATCTCTAGAGGTCCCTTCCAACCCCTACCATTCTATGATTCTATGATTCTATGATTTACAAGTTTTTTTCTTCATAGTCAGTATAAATTTCTGTTATGAAAACTTTGTGTCCTTTTTTTATGCCTGAATATGAGCCTTTCTTCTACATAACCTCTCCTTTAGATAGTAGATAATGGCAGTGTTATTCATCTTGAGCATCTTCTTTTACACACTGAAGAATACCGTTCCCTCAACCTCACCACACATTCCATGCACTAGCCCCTTGATTATCTTGGTATCCCCTCCACTGAATTCTCTCCAGTTTGTTGATTACTTCTTTTGCTTTGGGAGGCCCCAAACTGAATGCATCACTCCAGACATGGTCCCAAAAATGTGTAATAGAAGGGTTAAATCACTTTGCTTGCCGTGATGGATAGGCTTTTGCTAATTCATCTCAGGGTGAGATTAGCTGCATGTATCACTTTGCATCAATATTTGCATCATTCCTCCACAGAAAAGTGCATATTCATTGAACATTTGCTTAAAAAGAACTGGAAAGAACACTATGAAGTGTGACATGCTTGCAAACTTGTTCTTTATGTATTATGATCCATTAATGTATACAACGAAAGAGAAAAAAGAAAAGTAAGACCTAACAATCTAAAATGCAAAGAGAACACCGATGTAAGAGGCAGAAACCAACCAGGTGGCATGAGTAATTTTACCAATAAATCGGAGACAAGGAGTTTTAATAGTTATGAATAGATTTGCTGAAAAGAGATTCAGCTGTTGCGTATTATCCTGTGCATTTTGTTGTTTTCAGTTGTCTTTTTTTTTTTTTTGCCTTTATAGTTCTTTCTTAAGCCAGTTAATTCTCTGCTTACAGGTAGGTAAGATTGTTTTATTGAATACTACACCATTTTGTCTAATTTTATCAGATTTCTAGATAGGGACTTCAGACATCAGTATATTAACAATTCCTAAATTTTGAACCGAGATATTGCTGCAAAAGTCCCTCTAGAAATACTGCACAGTTGATCTTCCTTTGGCAACAAGAAGATGTAATAAATTATTGCATTGGGATCTTCCAGGCTCTTATGCATTTTAAAAATCTTTTTCTTATTTTTCTTATTTCTGTGGATGGTGTGTGTCACAGCAAAGAAAGATTTCTCTTTTCCAAATATGTGTCCACATCTTTTCATGGGTGTGAATAGAGAGTAAAACCATTTGAAAATAGAAACCATTGGTGTGGGATGGGGTGGGGGCATGGAGGAGTGAGCCTTTTGCTTTGATATTATGATTAACTCTACTCAAGACAGTAATTTTATTTTCTTAAACTTCTGTACTAGGAAGTCTATGGAGCAATGAAAAAACAAAACACACCACAAAGATGCATAGACTGACTTTACCCAGGGACTCATATATTAGTTTAATATATGCAAAATAAAGAATGCTGTTAACAGATGACACCTACTTTATTACATGCTATAAAAAAATTAATCACACCCCATTCTCACCTTCCCTAGACTCATCCAACACCAGCTAACTGGACGGAAAGAATGACATTAATACCTGCTTGTTTGAACTGACTCAGTGCTGCTCTGATCAGATAAACTTACAGTGATCAAAACAGACTTGTCTTGTTCATTGAAGTCATAGCTGTAGTGCTGGTTTCAGGAATAACTGTCCTGGCATTCATCAGCCCCAGTCAGAGTAGAGAAACAGTCAGTTTACAAAGCCAATGGGCATTTATTAAAGTAAAAGCAACTCTTCCAATGAGTTATGTTTAGTAATACCCAAACATATTAGACGGATGATTACAAATGTTATATGCAGGCTATAAACATGTAGGCTTTATGGGTGAAACTGTCTCTGAGTGGCATATTTCACACTATCAGATTCATGAAACAATTTATAGGAGAAACATTTTACCTTTAATTAGCTCTAATTTCTTTAATCACGCTGCTAATTAGTAGTAAAAAAAAGAGCATAGATTAACACCACAGTATTCATTCGTTATCTTAAAATCATTTTCCCACTTCAATATTTTCTAAGGAAATAATTTTTATGTTCAGTGTTCTTCTGTGTACCACATAAACACTGTAAATAAAGCTAGCCATTTGACTGCAAATGATTATCATTATGCCCTTGGAAGTATATTGTTAGGAGAGCCAGTTATGAGTTCTTTCGTGACCTAAACTTGACTACCACAAACCCACCAACACCAAGCTGTACAAGGACCCACTTGTAATACACCACCTACAGAATCACCCCCTGTCCTCAATGCCTTAACTGTCTGTTGAAGTCTGTCTGATATGTCTTTAAGTCATGGAGGTATTAATATTGTCAGATGCTACTTGTGGACTTGGTAACTAAGCAGCCAAATTATAGATGCTCAGCAAGGCCTTATTTGAACCCAGTGGCTGAAGCGAAGGTCTAGATTGCTTCTAATCGTAGTGGAATAAGCAGC
Organism: Steatornis caripensis; assembly: GCA_013398225.1. Lineage (NCBI taxonomy): Eukaryota > Metazoa > Chordata > Aves > Caprimulgiformes > Steatornithidae > Steatornis > Steatornis caripensis. The sequence continues at coordinate 137,925 of VZSC01004068.1, forward strand.
ATAGTAGTGCAAAATGGCTGTGCAACCTCTATGATAAGGGAGTCTAAAAATAATGTTTTACAATGATTGAGTCCACTCTTCACTTCTTCCACTGACTCTTACAGAAAACCAGGGTGTCATTTTGTAGATGATCGTACTGTACACAGATTTTGTGGTATATCTTTTGCTGTATTTTTATGAGAATCATCCCTGCATCAATTGCACCATATCTTGTTCAGCTTGTTTCTCCCAGTGTAACTTAAAACTCCTGTAAATAATATTTTAATTTTATATCAGATACTCTACTATAGTGTCTGTCAGGGATGTTAAAACTATGCTAATGCTACCTGTATTCTACAAAAACATGGAATATATTATATAGCCAATTTAAATTTTCTAGCCAAATCATTCTTAGATAGTCATTCATTTCTTCAGCCTTCATGTAAAATATTGAGCAAGGATCACAAAGATTCAATAATGTATTTAATATGATTGCTTGGAATAGCTTTATATGAAACACAGTTTAATACTGATGATCTTACAATGATAATCTGTGTTACATGTATGATCTGCCCAGTTTTCTTTAATGGTAACATTATCCTTAGGCTTTGTGTGGGGAGGGGGCGGGGATAAGTATTATTCTATCAGGACTTGATTTGTAGAGATAAGCAGTCCTAGAAATCCTTCTCAACTTTGTCAGTAATCATAAGACAGTTGTATTCCATAATTCCCACTCATCTGTGAAGCTGTCCTGTGCCCATGCATTTGGACAGTGATACCAATTTAAAATAAATAGGAGATTTTAGTTAAAGTTCAGAAATTAAACAAACAAACCAAAAGCTCCCAAAACATTTCCTACAGCAATGTTGCTGTTGGAGAGTTCCAAATAATTCCTGCCCAAATAAGATGTAAATGCTCAAAAGGAGGCAGTATTGGCATTTAGTTCTGGAGACTACAGAGGTCATTTTCCTTTCTTCTTTAAACGAGTTTGAGGTACACAGAGAATTCAGTTCTCAATTCAGTTTCTCCTCTGCTGAGACTCATTCTTGCACTTTAGAATTCCACATTTCCTAAACCACTGCCTGAAAAAGACATATCATTCTGTGGCAGGCAATCACTGAAGTAGCCTAAGGCCATACTAACAGAGCTTTGAAGATTAAAAGTGTAACATTGAACTTGATGTAAATGGAAGAGGGGAGACAGTTTAGCATACAGGGTACTGTCACACTGAACCTTTGAAAAATTGTTGTATGTATGTTAGAAGTATGGCTAATGCACTGAGAAAAGCCTATGTATTGCTATTCCAGGAACACAGAAAGAGTTTCCCAATATGAACTTGCAGACATCTACATCTAAATCACCCCAGGAAAGTTTCTCTGCCTCCTTCCTCCTGAAAGAAACACAGTTATATATTTTGATTGAGGTATATCATGCTAAGCAAGCACATTTTTGTATAACAACCATTGCCATCCTGTGATCCAGATATGTATCTGTGTAAAATAGAGTTGTAAAATTTAGTAAAGACAATTAAAACAAACCAAACAAACAAACAAAAAACCATGCCAGTTATCAGAAGTATTTGATAACCTATTTTGGATACATTTTGAGGTTTTTTTCAGTCTTACTCAAAAGAAGTTAGACACCAAAAACCACAGGATAACTTTGGTTGGGCACACCAAGCAATGATTTGTCATAACAGATTATCACATGCTATATAGATAGGGAGAAGGAGGTATTAATTGTGAATCCAGACATCTGCAGATACATTTTGCCAACAACACCATGTAAGGATCCAGTGTCTAAAAATTAATTTTCTGTGAATGGTCCAGAATCACAGATTCACAGAATGGTAGGGGTTGGAAGGGACCTCTGGAGATCATCTAGTCCAACCCCCTGCTAAAGCAGGTTAGCCTAGAGCAGGTTGCACAGGAATGAGTCCAGGCGGGTTTTGAATATCTCCAGAGAAGGAGACTCCACAACCTCTCTGGGCAGCCTGTTCCAGTGCTCTGTCACCCTCACAGTAAAGAAGCTCTTCTTCACTTTCAGGTGGAACTCCCCATGTTCCAGTTTGAGCCTGTTGCCCCTTGTCCTGTCGCTGGGCACCACTGAAAAGAGTCTGGCCTCATCCACCCCAGAAAGAAATTTTTGTTCATACTCTGCAAAAATTCTAAAGCACCTGAAGTGGACACCAGAACGTGAAAGATAACTGTATGTGGGAAATCTCATGTGGAGCTTGATACTAAATTACTTGCATATCCAAAATTCTTTGTGAACACAGTCCTCATAAGAAATTTACATTTCTGCCACAACAAAGAAAACCTGCAATTTATAATTTGCAATAGTGCTGTTGCCAATATCACAACATTGTGAAAAAACCAAAACAAAATCAGCAGATGTGATGGTGAACAGTACAGAAACGTAAGTTCTTATTATGGATCACACACTGTCTGCTTTTAAGTTCTTTCTACACCTTAAGCATAGTTTATTTATAAAATATGTGTTCCTTTATCTTCCATTTTGAGTTTATGGGCAAATGATACTTGGATGTGTTTGTCTTTAACATTTTGTCACAGTTTAAAGCTGGGCTGGCTATTAAACGAACAACAGACACTCTTTATTAATTCCCTCCCTTCCCAAAATGGAGGGGAAAGAGAAAAGGGAAAGAGACTCATGGGTTGGAAAGCTTAAAACCAGCTTTAATCTAACTACAAGAATTGTGCAATGTAATAATGGGAAAATATGCACAAACTCCATATCAACCTCCCACCACCACCGATGACAAATATTTCACCCGGATGCTGTGGGGTACACCCCAGGAAAGTCCCACACTGTACTCAGCAGCAGGCAGGAGCTAGATTCAGGATCAAAAGCAGAATAATTGTGTAGAGTCCTCCTCAGATGCTTAAGCAAGGAACTGGGTAGAGTCCTCCTCAGCCACTTAAGCAAGGGGCTAGATAGAGTTGGAGAGGAGTACGCTGCAACATCCCCCAGCTCCCCCTAATAGCCCCATACTGGGCTTAAATAGGCTGCTGGGCCATGGGTGTGGGCGGAAGCACCAGGTGAGGCTGCTTAGGGCCCTTAGAGCCCATTAGTGCCCTGGACATAAAGGAAGAGGGAGTGGCCCATGGGATCCTTCACTTTTATTCTGAGCATGATGTGTATGGAATGGAGTACTGTATTGGGGTTAAACTAGGACACATTTATTTTCCCTTTCTGGTTGACAATAGTGCAAAACTGCCTTAGAAGATTATTTTATTGCTTTCTTTCTAAATTGCAGTAAAAGCAATCAAAAAGTATCTGGCTCTCCTTTGAGGTTTATCAGCAACTATAGAGGGTTATGTTAAACCAAACACAGTTTACAACATAATTTCAGTGCAAATAGGAGTAATGAATAATGGCATAAGTGTCATTAATGTTATCATAATTTTAAATGTTAAACACACTTTTCCAAAATTTCCTTTACGGAGCAACATGATAGCACTATTCATTATGCTGAAATGCTGCGACTTTAAGGGCAAAGAACCTGATTCTGATAGATGTTGTATGTCATTCAGTCCACTAGTTGTTGTGGATGCTGAGCACCTTTCCAAGGGTTGCTTAGTACTTCATAGGATCTGTTCATAGCAAGACAGCTGCAGTAATATCTTGGAGTTTCTGCTATATAGGCAGCAGAAAAATGTGATAAAGTGTGTTTAGATGAAGCAACCTAGTCAGCTGTTAATACTGGCAGTGGTGAGTCAATTTGAAGTCATAGCTGAAAGGATTCTAGCACTAAAATTGAAAAATTTTTGGATCAATATAGGTAAATAAGAACACAGTAGACTTACAGGGGAGCAGACCTCCAAGTTTTAAGTCGATGAAAAGTAAAGGAATTGGATTGTCAGGATTACTCTGTTTAGTCAGCCCTGCAAAGTCTTCCAGTATTCTAAAAACTATTTGTCCTCTTTAGAGGAGATGTGCAAAGCAGCACTGGATAGTGCTTTTATTTTCATTATATTTGTTTTCTTTATGCTTCACTGGTTTATACAATGCCATTCCCTATAATACTGAACAATCTAGCTTGCAATATTCAAAGCATCATTCAAAATAAATAAAAGTATCTGTCAGATTTCAGAGAGAAACACAAATGTGCTGTGTTTTCTATGAGAGAAATATACAACAGAAAAACTCCCTGAAGTAATTTTCTCCCAGGTCCATCATATACTCTTTTTTAAGAGGCTTTTTGACCCAGATGGCTATAGTCAGGCCTTGGATTTTTGTATTGGAAATTCTCCATAGCCCATACAGGAAATAAATTTACTAAAACAATGACATAAACTTTGTCTCAAAAATACAGCATATCTGATTTTCACGTGCTATTTCTTTTCTTTCTAACTTAACTTCCAAATCTCTTTGACCCAGATATGCAGAGCATGTGCCCAAGAATAACCAGCTTCCTGATGCCTAATGCATACAGGCCTGGACTGTATGTGAATTGCAATACACCCAAGCCTTTCTTTCTGCTGGCAAACACTTGAAAGAAGAAAAACAACCACAGAAACAGTCAGGTCCTAAGACTCACTCTGAGGGAGTCAATTGCTTGAAACACCCTTGGGCTAAATTAAAGAGATGTGACACCAAATGATCGATTAAAAAACTTTTATTAAGGGCAGACCAATTGAAACCTCATTATCAACAACAGAAACTGTAAAAGCCTTAACATTTATGGCAGAAATCCCTAAAAAAACCCTAAACAGCCCATAACAAGAGAAAAAGTAAGGCAGAAATTTAGGGATAGAAAAATAGAGGTAGAGATCACCACCCTAGGTTCCAAAGACGTCTCTGGTCTGGTGTCTTTGGATGGTGGTTGCACACACAACTCCCCTGAGTTGTATTATTTATAAGCTATCCTGCAGATGCAGTCCTGCTTTATATGCTAATTACTTCACATGTGCAGTCCATTGTTCCTGAACCTTCTTGAAAGGAGTTGGGGGGAGATTAATAGTGACTTCGATCTTCCCTCCTCCCTTTGCCAGAACCACAGATGCACTGCTGTCTCAAACTTTTTATTTTTAAAGGTAGTTACCCAAGATAAGACAGATGACCCCAGAAAAGATCTATCCTGCTTCTGCAAGGTCCCCTTTTCTAACCATACCTTATCCCTTCAGCATGGCAATGTTCTTTTCGTCTTCTGACGAGTGTTTGAAACATTAATCCTTTTCATAGTTTTTCAGTCTCTCACACAAACAAGCAAACAAACAAAAATCGTAATTCTGGATCCACAGTATATTAAACACAGAATAAAGTAGAACTCAAGATGATTACAATATCACTCTTCTCTAAATATAAATTCAAAGCAAGCACTGAACTAAAAGCCAACAGATCATCTGGAACAGATAACAACAAAACCAACAAAACTGATGAATGTGTGGTACCCCCTATACCGCTGAATACAGATGGAGTTTTTAACGTTTTTCATTGAGAAAGTTCTTTGTTTCAGAACTGATAGCAATGACATAGTCTTCTGTTTGCAAGCATTCAGGGAATTTTCATTACTCTGCTGCCATGAGCAAGAGGAATTTAGACTCATGAAATAATAAAGGGATTTGACATCCTAAACCTTTTAGTCACTTTAAGAACTGCAAGTTTTCTAGGAATCTTTCACCATGACCTTAACACTTATAAATAATCTGACAAGACCCAAAGAAAGGAGCCACTAATGTGACACTTTTGGTCCACTTTGTGTCCTCTCCTGTTATCTAAATGGTCTATCACAGAAGTAACTGAACAAGTATTAATAGACTTATTCTCACAGGTATGGTAAGTATTGTTATTTCTCTTTTGCAGTTGAGGATCTGAACCTCAGGCAGAGATAGCCATAAAGTGGTGAAAGTACATTGCTCACCTTCAACTATGAGCAGATTTGTTTACAAAATGAAAGCAAATAATATGTTTGAGAATTTGTCCAGACCTACATGACTTCCCAGGGTTCATGCAGACGGTTGTAGCAATGTTGAGTACTGAACCCCTAGGGCTTCTGAATGCTGGTGAAGTGTTTTAATCACAGATTCCCCTTCTGCAAGTATGCAGAAAGATTTTTATAGGACCAAATCTTTACAATAAAACTGTTAAAACTCATTGAATTACTTGTCTGACAGTTGTTTAACAACCTTAGAGACAGAATTTGATTGATAGCTGAAAACAAATCTAAAGTTATCTGGCAAAGAAAGATGAGGAAAATTCCATTATATAAAATAAAGCCCTCCTGTTGGCCATTTTTCTATTATAAGTATTATTCTCTCACTTCCCAGTGACAGGGACAGCATATGTGTCTTCTTACACATGTCAGATGTAAGAGCTTCCTTGAGATCATTTTATCTCTCTTTTTATAAAACAATTAAATTATACAGAAGAAAAAAAAATTCTCTTTTATTTTGAATAAACATCATAATAAACGTAAAACGCACAATGGTTCGAACTGACTTGAAAAGCTACTTTTAAACAATATTTGATCTAAGCATTCTAAGGGGGTTTGGATAATTAATGAATAGTAGATTTTAGTTTGGGTTTTTCCCCTTCTGACCACACTGCCTGCCAACAAAAGATAACTATTTTAAGGATGATCATTATTTTTCAAATCTTTGTTCATAACAGCTTAGTTTAAAATCATTTCTCTTCTAGCAATCAATGTCTCAATCCTTCAAGATATGCTGAAAAATACTGATGAGTTTTTATAGGTGTCAGAAGGTTACAAGTTACTTGGCCATCAAATATTCAAATAGTAAACCAACATCTGAGTATATTAATAATAAAATTTGCTTTATGTACATTCAAACATAGAACTTGAACAACAGCTGGTCTGCAGAACAAATTTTCTAGATCAGGAATCTTACCACCAAAAAAATCCTCACATTCAGGGAATAACTTAGCTTTATGACAAATTGTCATTAGAAATATTAAGAAAGAGAATAGATTCTGTGTTTTTTCATTAGAAAGAAACTTTAGAGAATCAACTACAGCTATTTCCTTCCAAGATTAACAATATATTAACACTAAGAAAAAAAACCAATAATCTATATGTATTGACATTGTCTTGTTACTCTTAGTATCGTGTCTCCAATCCTTCTTGTGGTCTTCCCCACAGTTTTATTTTCCTTCCTTGTGGTAGTGTAGCCTCCTCCGTGATTTCAGAGGACAAAATTTTCTGAGATTCCTGGATGTACTATGGGAAAGTTTTGAGATAGTTTGCAGTTTGACAACCTATTTTCCAGGTATCTTTTCATGCTTCTGATCTGTGAAGGCAGTGTGAAAAACAAGGGTCAGAACTTGCAGTAAATATGTTTTGTTCTTTGTTGTTTAAGTTTAACCAAATGTATCAAACTGACAGTAACTGGAAAGAATAATACTCGTCTTCTGAAAAAAAATTGTTCAAGTGATTTCATGTGTTGCTGCTACAAAAGTTACAGGGCTTTATTTATTTTTCTTACTTCGGGGCATTTTTATAAAGAGAAATTACTTAACAAAAAAAAAAGAACCCTCAAAACGAAACCCTTAAAAATTCATAGTAACTTGATGTGTAACGTGTTTGCTTTTGCTGGGGAATATTACAAGTTGAATTATGAAATATAATAAGTGTGTTTAAAGAGAGCCTGTTAAATGTAATAGTTTTATTACAAAAATGAGAACTATAGAAAGACATTTTTCTCTGTGCTGTATTTTTCTCTGTATGTATGTACTCTGTAGTACCAGAAATCTAATAATATCACCTGTCTTCCTTTTAAATATCGATCACTTGTGTGTGACATCATAGATATAAAAACTCCATATCGTCTTCACCTATCATGAAGTAATCTGAAAGTCCTGTGGATTGTTAGCTATTAGCAGCACAGTCTGAGTTTCAAAAGATGATGCTGTTGGAAATCTCTATTATCCTAAATATACTGTTTCTGTTGCTGTTCTCAGGTCTTGGCATAACACCTCTATAGACATTCTACCAAATTTGAGCAACTGTGGCCTTCAATGGGATAAAAAAGTTTACGGTTCTCAGTATGAAAACTGGCACTAAAGCAGAATTTTCAGGATTAGTCAAGCACCTCACTGGTAGCAATGAGGCTTCACCATGAAATTAAATTAGTTGGGATCCTTTCCTGTTCCTCTGGCCACCTGTCATGGCAAAGTTTGTGTTTGTTCGCTGAAACTCTCTTATTCTCAAAAAAAGAATGGCCACATCCATGCTGTTTATTGGGAGCGGTCGTTGGCCTGAGCTAACTCCTGAGCAGGGTGGGCAAAATATTAATATGCAGAGACTAAAATTGTGTTATTTAACCATTTATAAATTTCCAAGTGTGGGTGACTGCACTGCAGGTCTCAGTCCTTTGTTCTGTTTAACCTCTCAAACACACATACATTACTGTTTTTCTTTATCCCTGTTATGTGATCCCACCAGTTCTCAGCTTCTTAATGTAGGTCACTTTTAGGGTTTTTATTTTCATTTTTTATGGTAACTCGTGGGACTGTGCTGAACCCCTTCAGAAAAAAACGCCCACTGAACTCAAAACAATCTAACAAACAAAAGAAACAAACCCTACCCACATTTCTGAACGTGGCTAGAGAGATTCTTGTAAACATGACTATTCCTCTTTTTATAAGCTGGAATAGCTGGAAGTGCATGGCACCAATTGCCAAGGATTTTCTTGTTCTATCTTATACTGCTTTGGATTTGCAATATGTAACAATTTTCAGGTATTATTAAAATTCATCTTGGGCACGTTATTAAAAAAATATATTAATAACAAATAATGCCAGGAAGCCTGTTATTTTGTACTGTGATAGGGTAAGAAATCTACAGGTATAGACAGACCTGAAAGGCATAAATATGTAAGGTTTTTTTAGAATATCATTAATGAAGAGAAAAGAAAGAAATGACACAATCATGTCCCTACTGCTTATTGAACTGATCAATAACCTGATCGAATTACCAAACTACTACCAAATACTTCCTGGAGAGACACCATTTTGTCTGTGCCAGGAGCAGTCTAGCATGTATGTGGTATGGACAATGGAGTAACAAGATCTGGGAGCAGAACAGCAGGTGATTCGAACTGCCCATGTAGATGCATAAATATTTGTCTCAGTATCTTTTTTCTTTTTTTTCTTTAAATCCTGCCACTTGATGACTTCTTTGGATGTCTCTAGCTCTTGTACTCTATAATCCCATAAAATTCTCTTTGTGATGTGGCATACAGACAAGATTTTGTCTGTCCCAGAATTGCTGCTAGTCACCACTAGGCTTTCCTCTCTGCATCTGTGTAAGCTCTATTCATTCAGCTGCGCTTTGGTTAGTGGACTCTGGAGGCTTATGTAGCTATAGAATATACAGAGCTGATATATCTGGCAGACCCTTATGCTACTTCCTTTCCTTTTGTTCTCTATTGTTCCTTTCCATCAAATGAAGCAGAAGGTTGTGATGTTTCCGTAGTGAGTAGGAGCTGTAGAAACTCAACTGCTCAACTTCTTGTCAATGCTTCATTCTCTGTAGGCGTCATTACTTATACTTCCAGATGGATATGTTGCATATTGGAATTCTACAGCATGAAAGTGGTCAAGCACAAAATACTTGAAAGTGCAAAGACCTCCTTTTGGGTCCTCATGCATTAGAACTCTCAAGTGACAGATATATCTTTTCCAGAGCTAGCTTCCTTCTGCAAACACCGATAGATTTCCCCTATGTAATAAAAATAGGGAGAGCAAATTTCAGTTTGTTACAGTAAATGGAAAGCATGAAATAATAAAATCATTATGGTCTGAAGGTTTCTAGAAGGTGCTGTAAACAATAATGAATGCTACGAACATGTACATTGATACGTAAGTGTCTGACAGAGCAATCTTAAGAAGTTATTTGGACTTCAAAGTGACCTGCAGTAAAATGATGGCACCTGATTTAAGAAATATTGAAGAAGTTCAGATGTGAATAAATCCAGGGTAACAAAATGGTCAGCAAACAGATATGAACTAAGCATTCTTTCAATTTCATGGAACAGAATATTAATTTTGTTTCAACTAAAACTAAGTTTCACTCTTACTTAGTATTTCTAAAGTACATCTTACACTGCATTCATCCTATGTGATTTTTTATCAGTTTATGCTGCCCTTACATCACATATGATTCTCATTTAAAAGTAAACCCTTTTGTCAAGTGTAAAGAGGCGTTACTGTTTAGTAAATGCAACAGCAAAGTTATTTTAAATTGCTAAAATAGAATGAAAACGTGCAAACAAGAACCCCTTAAAATGCCTCAATTAAAAGTGGGAGCAACCCCTTTATCAATAAATAATATAAAAGATACAGCTAATAATCTTCTATCATCATAAATGATATGAAACATCTGTTAGCACTGAGAATCAGCATAACAGAGATACTCCTTTCTTTACAATATTTCAAAGGTACAGTTAGTATCTTGAGTAACTGATAACAAAACTGTAGCCAAATATTTCTTCAGGGAAAAAAGGGCCTTATATTCACACTGTTCTTGTAATTGGATCAAGGATATCAAGAAAGGAAACAAGGTTAGCTTTAAGATACTTTGGGGTTTCTCTGGGGTTTGCAAGAGTCTGTTGCCTACACAGATGTCAGCAGCTTTGCAGAATTTCTATACTTTTCTTTCTACAGCTTTGTAAGAAAAATAATAGCAATCTAGATTCCTGTGTGCTTGATAAAGATTGGTTTGTCACCTGCACTGAAATTCAACCCTACAGATTTTGTGGTAGCTGATGGCCAGGATACTTGGAGTGACATATCTGGCTAAAAAGGACCTCTGTATAACTAAGCATTAAAAATGCAATATAAAAATTATTTCATGTGTCAGTCTTCTGGTTTGAAAACTTAAGGTTCTTTAGTTTCTGGTTATCATGTGCACATTCGTGTGTCAAAATTATCTGCTGATTATTAATATTCCTCTCTGGAAATTTTCAGCTTGCTGATTAATTTTTTCATCATGCTTTTCCACTATGAACAGTTGTAAATCTGGCAAAGACATATATTTACCACCCTGAAGAGTTTATTTCACAGCTGGCTTTTGTTTTTTATAACTTGCTCTCTCTCAAATTGTAAATATTTCTCTGTCTTCTTTTTCTCTGTGATTCTGTATGTGACACAGACATCTATTTTGTAAATTCAGATTAATATCATATTCTGTTTGTATAGATGTAGTTCTCTGTAATTTCTCTTACTGAAATTACTGAATATTAATAGTATTATCACTTAAAGTCTGCCAGATTTTTTTCTTGAACACATTCATCATGTCTTGCTCTAAATGTTAAGACTAGAAATGTTGGACTATCCAATTCAGAGGACTCTGGCAGACTGAGGTCTGGAAGCCAAGTTTCACATGAATTCTTTTCTACACTTCCTTCTCTGCTGCCTTGTAGTAGAAATAGTAGTGAAGTGGAAGGTCCAAACACACCCCAGCGCACCTCAGTGGGTCAGTGGAGGTGGCTTCATGACAGGGGCACCCACCCAATTTTTGCTATCGTATGACCTCAGAGAATATCACAGCCTTCTTGACCAAATTGTATTACTTGTCGATAACAAAAAGTAATTCAGAAAACCAGATATCCAGTTCATAGCCTTATACCAGTGTCACATAAACCTGATTAAAGAAAGTTCATTTTCTAATCTATGCTTTTTAGTGAGACCTATTATAATACACAATATGATGTGTCATCATATTGCCAGCTCTTTGGCTATGTCGTTTTCCATCTCTCCCAAAGACTACACAAGGAGATAATATGAATGATATAATGTTTGTTTAATGCAACAGTGATAATTACAAAGAAATAAAAGTTTTTAGGTAATATTAAACATCATTTTGACTACAATTTCAAAATGAACATACGTCCTTGAAGTTGCACAGTGGAAACCATATTCTACATTGTGAAAATAGGATTTGAATAACTGGATATTATCATGATATGTTCTGGACAGTGTATTTTCTCAGATTAGTACTTAGTGATTCCCTTCACTTAAAAAACTGATGCCTTTTGCATCTGGCATGATATCTAGCATACATCATGGCATGTAAAGGCAGTTATTATTCTGTATTCATACAGATTTCAGAAAGGTAGAGTTGTGTTGTTTTACCTTAAGGCAAAAATTTATGTCTCTTGAATTGATTTTGAAAAAAATTTCACTAAAACTAAAATGACATTTTAAGTATTAGTGCTCCGAAACATGATTTTTCATGTCATAATTCATACATGTTTATAGTAAAATAGAGAAATATTTAGATTCGTGTAGTGAAACAGGTTTATATATTTATATTTGAGTTTGGGACTTTGAATAAAAACCAATTTTTATCATGAAACATCTGGTCTTCGTGAATCTTTTGGGACAATTTCAGTGTCAGAACTTTATTTTCTACAGGTTTTTTATAATCACCAAAAGAAAAGGCAAAGTGACTCACATTACGAACGAAGCTATAGAGCTGCTCCCTAGAATCCTAGTCACCTGTGATTAAAGAAATGTCTTCAGGGAGAACAAAGAACCTGGCACATTTATGTAATTGGAATTCACATTAATGTATTTCAAATTTTGTCCACATTTTACATTGTTTAGATTTTAAATAAATAATTTTTCACCTATGTCTAAATATTTTTGAAGGGTGTTGTATCTAATGACAGCTTAAATCCACTACATGATAAGACTGAGAAATATTCTTTAGTACAGTAGTACTACAATAGTTAGTATGGGCCTGATAGAGTTTAACATCCATCACTTTCACTGCTTTATACAGTGGTTATTGAATTTCACTCTTAACTCAGTTAACTCCAGGTTCCCAATGCAGTTGATGTAGAATCTGTTGGAACATACCCATAATAAATCAAAATATAAATCCCTATAGTTCTGTAAATATAAGAAAACCTGTTCATAGTCGCACAGGAACTGTCATAACAAAAGTCACTGTGAGTAAGATAAGTAGTGAATCTGTATCAGTCTAGCTATTATGGCAAAGTAACCACTTTTCTGGTTCATTTTCTCACAGCATATATGAGGTAAAGCAATTTACTCCTTTTGGCTGCTGGGTGTTCTACTGCACCTTTGCCACAGAGTAAAAGGGTACATATGGATATTATAACAGAGTGGTTGGCGTGTTGTAAATCCACACTTATCATGCCATAATCTGTGGGATAGACAGACCTTGAAGTTAACAGAATTGTCCCTGCTTTACTAGCTATAATTTTGGTACAAAGATTAATACTGGGTTTCAGTCAATTAGATCCTAGTAGAAGCTTTGGTGAACTTATGCCATAGTACATAATTTCAGCAAAGTCGAATTGGCAGTAAGATCTTAAGTTATTCGTAAAATACTTTTACCTGCCTCTTCCTACTTGACTGCCTCCCTACCAATGAGGTTCTCAGGTGTGGTCATTGACACAGGCAAGGCAATGAGAAAGGGATCATGCCCGCTCCAGAAGCCAACTCTCAGCTGTTCCACTGGAGATAGCTGCAGGAAGTCAAATTGCCTGGGCATCAGCATCCTTTTTGATACCAGATTCTTTGAATCTATGTTCCAGGTTGATCGTTTATACAGTATAATTTTTATTTTATAAAATTATATTAAATTCTTTGGAATTGTGTTGATTTCTGGCACAAATTAGTTAACCAAATTGAACTCTAAAATTTCCTTTAAATCAGAACTGAGGGGTGTAATCCTGATCTTAACAAAGTCAGAAACAATATAGCCTTTGCCTTCCAGGTGAAGCCTGGATTTCACACATGACAGTGGTTTTGAAGTTAGCGTGTAAGTTAAAACTGCTTTTATTTTCTGTTTGTTTCTTTGGTATTTTTTCCTCTGGGTTTGCATTTTTGTGTCATTAGGGCATGACTTTGGGAACTTCTTCTCTCATGTGTTTAAGGAAAGTCTTTCAGGGTTTGTTCACATACCATAGTAATATCAGTTCGTATATCATACTTCCTCAGCCATAGGAAGAAGCAGGGAATTGGCTCTGCATTAAAATTCAGTCAAATCTTGTCTAGCTAACAAGCCTTTCAGTTCCACCAACTCTTCTGTCTCCTGGCAGAGATGACAAAAATGCTGGAATCCAAACACAAAGAAAAATATTAGTAGAACTAGAGGGATCTCAGAGGGAAAAGGGATTCTAACATGTTTAGTCTAGGATTGATATCTTGTTGTATTTGAACAGAGATCAGAAAATATAGGAATGAAAATACAAACCCAAAGAAGTGTACACACATTGTAAAAAATGAAAAAGATTCTGAGAAAATATGACTTTTTCCCTTATATAGTCTTACATTGTCTCAAGAATGACATGAAGTTAACCTCAATGTGACACACTCTGAATGTCTGAGGTAATTTAAAAAATATTTTTTTACTGCTATACCTTTATGAATGACAAAAAATTTGAACTTATTTCCTTTTTTTCTGCTGTAATATTTCTAAAATTTTATTCCTCATAAAGTCTGCATCTTGTGAAGAGATTTCTGTGGACTTGGGTGTTGTTAGGTTTTTTTGCTTGTTTTTTCTTTTAGTTCAATGTATTGTTGGTGTAGAGATTTTCTTGCATTTTGTCAGTTCCAGGCTACTTAAATTTATTTCCACCTTTATGCAATAATTCAATATGTATCTGGAGAATAAATAACTGAAATTAATAACCTCAGAGAAGGACAAAATATTTGAAATATATCTGAAAAAAATGTCATTTATTATACATTTTATTTATTTTTTAATAAACATTCAGAAAACTAGAATAGACTACACCAGAGGAAATTAATGGCAGGTAATTTGTTTCTTTTCCAATTCGTTCCTTAGCTTTATTATGCATTAAGGATGTTCCATGGTAATTACTAATACAGCATCTTTCTGTTTGATTACACATTGTTTGTGTATGGGCAAGTATACGTAACACATTCTGAATATTGTGAGAGCTGCCTGTTCTTATGACTCACCTGAATATGGCAGTCTGAATTCCCATAAAGTTGTTCACTGATCTATGCTTAGCCCATACAAATCACAGGAAGTCACAACTACATTGATGCTGCTGCATCGTCATGCCAGAATGCTCTGCTGAGCCTTGGCTTGTTTACCACTGGATTCCCTTCAAAGAGGAGACTTGAGTATATAAACAATGAAGACCTTAATATATAATTAATGTGTTTTCTAATTAAATAGTAACAAAGTATGTTGTACTGTTTCAATTAAGAGAATAGAAAATAATTATTATCTTAAATACTTAATGTGAGCATACCAATTAACAAAATGTCACTTCTCTAATTTAAAAATTGTGCTTGTTTCTGTTTCAAAATAACTATAAATTTTTAGTGGTAATTTTTATTTTTTCAACGCAGGGCTTTATTTTTTAAAGACAGAGACCTACTAGGTTTATTAATATAGGTACAGTCTTTTGAGTCTAAGTAATTTCATACACATATAAAACACTATAATATAATCCAGTATAATAATTTTAGTTTTAAAAAAATACCAATAATTTTTTTTGTCATAAAACTTATTTGGAAGTGAGTGGTGTAAAATTCCCTTGTTAATTACTATTTCAAGGATATTTACTTTTTGTATTAAATTATCTGCTTCAGGTATATGATCAATGCATTTCATTTCCTCTAGCTAACAAGAGGTAAAACAATATTAAAGTCTCTGGAACCAAATTATCAATTCCAGCTGGATTTTAGCTTTTGAAGAAATGTTTTGAGTCTCAGCTCTAAGCATTGTATGGCACTGGAGACAACTGAAACCCAGACCAATTTAGCAGGAGTGAAGTGGAAGACACATTACAATATCTGGATTTTTTCAGGATGTGCTACTTGAAATTCGTTGCTATTTTTTTTCCTCCTCTTTAGAGTTTGCAAAGAGGTATTCCAATACCCAAGAAGTAATAACAGCAGTTAAGTCACACTCTGCATAAAAACCTACATAGACAGGTAGGATGGATGGCAGTGTTTGTAGTCACTGTCTGTCTATGAAAATTAACCTGACGTTTTCCTCTCATTGCATTCAAAGGTAATAAACATTTCCTGCAATGCAATATATGATTGGTAAAGTTCAGATAGAAATAGATTCTTTGGATCACTGTGGTGATAGTATTGGTTCAAAAATAATGGCTAGAAGTGTATTTTAGAGATTACCACAACGCTGTTGAAAAAGCAGAGAAAATATCAAAATTGGGGTCTAAAAGAAGAATAGAATGCCATATTTAGGCATTCCAATTGAAGTTAGCTTGACTATTACACATCACATTTCCTTACATTTAGAGAAAGTCAATCTAAGTCCGAGTTTTGTGAGCTCTGCAATGTCTAAAACACATGAATTTGAAGCTTCTGTGAAAGATTCCTCCCAAAGAGTCTAGGCTTTTAATCCTGAATAGAAAGAATGCAACTGAAAAGAATAAAAAATTGTTGAGTACTCATCTTGTGAACCTCTGAAAATACGAAGTTTGAAGAGTGATGTGATCATCCACTTCTTAAATGGATCTCTGAAATATTATGCAAAGGACTTCTTGAAAGCAAAACGTAGGTTAGCCCATCATTTTTTCTGTAAAACTGTTTACTACTTGCTTATTTCTGTAAATACAATATAAATAAATTGTTTCTCTGAGGAGTGTCATGCATTATTTCAAGGAGTAAATTCTAACAATATTAATTATAAATCTCACCTTAAATTAATAATAGGACTAACAACAACGGTAAACAAACCAATGATTTAATATGCTTTTGTTTTTCAATGGAGCATAGTGCATCAGTACATAGATTATTGCCTTTCATAGCCATCTAACATTGACCAAAGTTAT
>VZSC01004068.1:159757-171521 GCA_013398225.1 Steatornis caripensis
GGAAGGGGAAGGGGAAGGGGAAGGGGAAGGGGAAGGGAAAAGGGAAGGGGAAGGGAAAGCGGAAGGGGAAAGGAAAGGGAAAGGGAAAATGGAAAGGGAAAGGGAAAGGGAAAGGGAAAGGGAAAGGGAAAAGAAAGGGAAAGGGAAAGGGAAAAGGAAAAGGAAAAGGAAAAGGAAAAGGAAAAGGAAGAATTGATTTAAGAGTACATATGATTAAGCATCTCTCTATTTATGCATACAGTAATTCAGTCATTTCCACTGTGTCTTTCATCAATCTTTCCCTACCAGTCAGGGAGATAGCAAAATGTCCCTTCCATCCCTCTCTGTCTTTCTCTCTCTCTTCTTGTCAGTGCATGCTGCTCACAGGTTGAGGTTATTAGACTGAAAGGAATTAGGTTTTTTGTTCTTCGAGTCATCTGGGATTTCAGCCCCCTCTTCCTTAAGGAGAGGTGTCTGGAGACAGTCTTAAATTATCCTCTCACTATGCAGTCTCCAGCTGCTGCTACATCACTGCTTACGCCAAGACAAGTCTTAGGTCACCACCATTTCAGCTAACTACAATCTTTTAAGTTGTGTGAGTGACAATGAACACATGCCATGGAAAGGATGATATATTCTAGATTTAGTTGGACAGAAGGAATTGCTCTACCACATTCTTGGTCTTTTAGGTTCCTCTGTGGGAAGACTGGCAGTTACCAAGATGATAGATTGTTGCCCAGAAGCTCTCCTATATCCATTTAAGCCAGATGTACTTGGAGAACTGGTGTCATATTCAGGGTAGAAATCAGCTTTAATTTAAGATACCTAAATTTGCGTGGCTGCATATATGTTATGGACACAGATTCACATCTATAAGTTTCTTCTGCTATTAAAATGCCATGGGGTATTTGAGACATTTACAAAAGACTAATAGATACAATACACAACCTATTAGACCCTCACACCCTTTTGCAGGAGCTTAGAGTCCAAGTGTTCTCTAGGCTTCACTGTTTGAACATCATGAGATTCTAGTGTATAGTTCACTGTTGGCACCTATCTAAAGGTATCCACATCTAGGTATGTTAGTTTCAAACCAAAATTCAGACTTGACATCTGTCAGAAAACTGGAATCCTATTAGACATGAACTATGCTGCAGCTACTGCAAGAGAAGCATAGGTGGCTTCTCATGGGATGTATTCTATGCTGAATATTTGAAAAATGTCCTGAAACACAAATCATACAGGTCAAATTTAGCAAATCCAGCAAATCCTGTATATACTTCTATTTAGGATATTTCTTAACAAATCCATTTCCAGTGCCCTCCCACTTCTCTGCCATCTGTGATGATAAAATTTGCTCTAGGTCTTAAAAACTTCTGAACTAGAAACAGAAAATTTAGCTATTATTGCATACTGGCAGCACAGTTCTTGGACTTTGGAGTCTTTTGTCTTAAAACCAAAAGTAATATGTATCAGACATCTTCAGTACTTAGTCTGCTTCTGATTTAATTCTGTTCCATCATTAAATTGTAGAAGGTGACAGCTTAAGGGGCTTTTTATGTGTTGGAATCCTTGCTATTGGCATTTGGTCCTACTAATAAATAAGAATTCAGAAACTTTTTTCAACCACATACCATCTCACTTCTATCTGAGATCTGCTACCAAATACACACAATTGAAACTTAACCATCTGAATTCTTCATTTAGAAAATATGAAGTTCTACTACTTGTTAGTCACACAGATTAATTTCAACACTTACTGAGATCATTTTTCACCAAAATACAAATTTTAATCAAAATAACCAAAACCTTTGCACAAGATCTAGTCTTAGTTGGCAGAAAAAGCCTTTCTGCTCGAAGCAAAATTGTCCAGAATATCAGTTTTGACAAATCTATTGATTTGGATTTTTTAACTGCAAAAAAAATCCTATTGGTTTCAAAGTAAAAATAATATTTGTTTTACGTTTTAATATTTTTTCAAGATGTAAACCAATTAAACTGATTGTTTTAAATGAAAGGCTTAACTTTTAAAAAAGCAAAATGTTTTAAACATATTGAAAGACCAAATGGCATTACTTTGTGTGGATAGTTCTTGAATATTTATTTTCTCAAAGATTTGAATGTTTCACATCTTTTAGAATTAGGAAAAAAAATAATTTTTGAGTGTTTTTCCAAAATGGGAAAGACATTTTGCCCAAATCTAATAATGGTATTTATGAAAAAGTTTTTCAAGGGCATAATAATGACACAATAACTGTCACTGTTGAGAAAGAGGTAGACAGGTGGTAGAAATGGATCACAACTCCCCATGGATTCCACTGCTCTGTTATCCCAGCAACTATGGTATCTTAAACATATAGTTCAATTTATTGGGATGCTGATTTCCATCAAAACATTCTCTGAGAAGTAAAACAAGCAAATAAATATGACCTGGACTACTTATAGGAATAACCTTTCACAAGCTCTTTGTCGAAGGGAGATTTGTGTTCTGTTCTGCAGAGGTGTTGCCAGGAAGAAGGTGCTTTCAATTGTGATATTAAAATTTAACTCATTTTATTTTAAACTTTGAGTTTCTAATGTATAAAATAACCATATTTGCAAGTGAACCAGCTTCACTGTGTTTTTGTTTTGATTTGGTTTGCTTTGCTTTTTTGGAAATGCCCATTTTGCTGTTGTATTTATTCAGAAATTAATGTATTAAACACTGCATGAACGAGATAGCCAGTGGCAGAAAGACAGACATTACTCAGTTGAATTATCACTTTAACTGTGCATGTTCATATAATATGAAGAGTATATGTATTTAACCACAGTTCCATGCCCCTGTTGCTTATGTGTTCTGATCTGTTGTCCCTAATAGCCAGGACTTTCTGCAATGGATCATGGATTGTATGTCTCTGGGAAGGGAACATATTTTTGTATGTGACTTCATAATATCTGGCAGAAATGTAACAAGACTGTTGAAATAATTTTACTGTGGACAAACCTGCCTTTCTTCTGCCCCAGATAATACTCTTTGAAAGATACGGGTTTTCTCTGTGATTTCAGGTAAAAAAATCCCATGTTTTCTGCTGCTATTATGATTATATTCTTCTAAATTTTTAACCTGATGTCAAGATAGTTGGTTATCAATTCTTTTAAGACAGAACCTCTAGGGTAACAGATTACATCTCTTCCTTTTCCAGTCTAGTTTGTTACTGCAAATTACTGCTACTCCACATCACCTCCTCTATTTGAGATTATTTGGAGTTCCAATTCATAGATTATCTGGAATGGTCTCCCCTGATTTTTATTATGTGTCTTCTCACATTTCATGATCAGTAAATTGTTAACAGAATCATACCTTTTAATATGTGTTCTTAGACTATTTACCATTGGTGAGAAGCTGTATGTTGTGAACCTCCACATGTAGCTCTTATGCGCAGAGCTTCTGTCAAAGAAAAATGCAGCGCCTACAACACCACAGTACTAAAGTAAAGCCCTATGATTCTCTGACTTGTTTATTTTTTCTGTTTTTCTTGCCTTGCATTACTCATGAACACACACAGAGTTAAAAAAGTATTGTGGTATATTTACTTCTGTAAAATTATATAAAAATATGAAAAATACATCATTATTTCTTCAGAATTCTATACATCCCTGTATAAGGATATTTACTTTCATTATAAGAAAATCTACATCTTATACATTTTAAAAACCCAAACAAACGAGAATAAATAGTAAAAATCCCTCCAAAGGCCAAAGCCAAACCATTTTGTCAGTTTCTCACCACAGGATTTTATTTTCCTTTACAATAAAACCGGTAATCATAAAGAATAAGTGTGAAAGGGAACCTGCTGTCCCCATGGACACACGTTGAACATGCTGAATTACCTCATGGACTTATCTATGATAAGTGAAGTAGGTAGTTTGTCTCACTGTAATGTGTTTTTTTCACATTTTGATTTGTACTTGCATACAGTTCTGGTGAGCTTTTTACAACTTGTCAGGAACATATTTAAAATACATCTTATCTCAAATGCTTATCAATAAAAGTTCTTGACATTTGCAGAGACAATTTTTTTTATGTTGATGTTTTATTTTTATTTCCCACAGCTGAAAAAACCGTCTACTTCAGTATAATGAGTACGATTTTCCAGCTTTTGAAAGCAGAAGGAAGATTCCAAACAATATAAAAACATTTCTTCCTTTTAATAAGAAAGTTGAATGGCAAAGGCAGAAACCTTTTACGATACACATACAGTAAGAAATACCTTATTCCACTGTAAAAGCAGCTTTCAAATTATAATCAAACTTCTCTGATTTTAGCCAGTCACAACCTGTTCTACCTTTTACCTCAACTCAAATGTTCAAGAACTAGATTTCAGGCAACTCTGCATTTCTTTGTTGAGACTTCTAACATTCCACTCCACTGAGCAGCTGCAATCATCCATCACAAAAATAATAAAACAAAGACAGGGTAGGGCGCCTAAACACGAGGCAATCAAAGGTACATGATACATGAAATTTACCACAAGAGACTTGAGTGTACGCCATGCATGTCAACACCATACATATGTTCAGCATCATAATAGTTGTATTCAGATGCATATGTCACCTCTGAGATTTAGATTCCTTTCTAAACACAAAGTTATATGTTTATCTCCTAATTGTCCTATTCATATAAAACCCAGTTTATAACAAAAGTATGACTAATTTTCTCCAGCTTTATACAAACAAAGAAGCAAATTATAAAGGCAGTGGCAGAAAGAATGTTTTTTTGATACAGAGAGAAGCTGACATGCCTGATACGTAGCATCTGAATCTGCCATTCAGACCACCGTTGGGGAACCTGGGCAAAGTGGAATTGGAGAACTGATAAGAAATGGAAAATTCTGAATTATTTTTATTTATTTGTCATCTTCAGAATGCAAATTACAGCACCACTTTCTAGAAGCACACATAGGGCTTCATGTCACAAAGTACTCCCTAAGCAAGCTTTCCAACTCAGCACTAATGATTCCAGTGATTTGCATGTCCTAAGTAAATTAATGCCTACAATTCATATTTCTTGGAATCTGATGACTTGTTACATATCATTCCTAAAAAAAAAAAAAAGTACTAATATGTAACTCAGAAATGGGAGTGCTAACTTCTTAATCAGTTCCATTTTCTTCTCTCTGATAAACTCTCAAAATGTTGTATTTAAAATAAGATACCATTTATGGACAGAGATATGTGATATTTTTCAGGAATGTCATTTTATTCTGAGTTTTCTAAATTGGGGGCATAACTCTATGGAAAAGAGATACGATATTAAGGTTTAATTCAGACAAAACACAAAAAAGAAGATTATATGCCAGACTAATGAAATCAAGATTGTTTATGGATATCTGATTTCACCATATTTTTTGACATTTTGTTTTTAAAATGTTAATTATTTAAAGAATATAAATTGCAGGAAATTAGTAGTTCATATGTTAACTAGCTTATTGGTGTCTAAAGAGTATTATTAATAACGGGATATCAGAAGGAGCCACTAAGGTTTAGTAAGAGAATAAACGTGCCTGCTCTTTATAGACACATCAAGAGAGCTCACAAAGACATAAAAACATTGGATTGTTAAAAACATAAATTAAAACTTAAAAGTGAAATGAAGAAAATTAACTACAAAATTAAATACAGGAACAACCTTCTAGCAAAACATTGGATCAACCATGACCTAAGGCAAATAACATTTGTCTACCACCTGATGTAATCCAGGTATCAATTTGGCTACCACAGTAGTCTTCTCAGGCTTTACAACATATGTGATATACGTAAATCCCAGGTTCATGATCTATGAAGATAAAAATATGTTCTTCAGTGCCCTCAATACAACCACAATGCAATTCTGCATAAAAACAATTATTGTCATTCAGTGGTCTTCAAGAGTTATTTGCCTTCGAGGATAAGAAAATTTGGGAATAGAGATAAATTTTTGTCCACCTCCAGATGACTGCAATGTTGTGGTCTTTTTGTTTGAAGTGTAATACAAAAATCACATTGTACATTCCTCAACCACTTTCCATCAACAAATTTGTTGATTGATGCCTGGCTAGTGCCAGCCTGTGAC
Organism: Steatornis caripensis; assembly: GCA_013398225.1. Taxonomy (NCBI): domain Eukaryota; kingdom Metazoa; phylum Chordata; class Aves; order Caprimulgiformes; family Steatornithidae; genus Steatornis; species Steatornis caripensis. Next base: position 165,831 of record VZSC01004068.1, read on the forward strand.
ATTTAGCACTTCAGGCATCTGAGGACCGAAATGCTTGGTTTATCGCAAGTCACATGGCCCCAAAGAGGGGTGTAAGGGTGAAAGTTAACAACTTGTGACATGCCATGGATTAATATAGAAGATTTATTTGGTTCCTGTGGCCTTAAATACTCTGAAGTATAAAGCATAAACTTCTACCAGACAGATTGTGTAGTTGACCATATGAGTAAACTGACTTACAAATTAAGTACTGACATAGCTGGGACTCAAGACACTCAAGATACTCACTCCAGAAACCACTGTCTAAGTCCCTACTGAACTCGGTAAGCTCAGTTTATAATTTAAGTGAGAATCTCTCTGAGAACTATCTGGCCGGGTACTGAGTACCGACAGTTCCAGCTACAGTCTTTTTCTTTCAGGAGCACTCACAGCACTTCAGGACGAAGCCTTTCACATAGCATTCAATGAACAACACCCTTGTTCACAAGAGAAGTTTGAGAGCTGTGTGAAAAAATTCCTTGCGTAAGTTGAAACCAGCAGCATTTATTCTTTGACTTCCAAAAGACTGAAAAGAGTAAAAATGAAAAGAAATTCCTTTGTGTTTTTCCATGACTTACCTGTGATCAAAAGCAGTTTTTGGCAGTAAACACTGTCTTTCATTAGCAATCTGAGTAGAGAGCATAGATCGAAGATGATGGTCACGGTTCAAACTGTTCACAATATCATTCTGCCTCAGTGTTTCCAACATGACTGTTAACAGTAACCCGACTATTATCACTATGATTAGCATCATTCCTTCAAAATGGGCCAACCTTTAATAAGTAGATGGGTGTTTTAAGGTTAAAAGAAAGCTCAGAACACAGCAACTTCCCTATCACTCTATTGTCCCTTTCCACAAAACATACATACAGAGTCTTTTTTTCCCTCAGTATAGCAATTGCTGAGACTCCCTCTGTCTCTCCTCTGGATAATCCCTGCTTACTTTCACTAGGGATAAGTATATGACAAGCAGCAGTTTCTGGGAATCCATAAAGAAAGAACTAACCAGAGATGATAACAACCTTCAGGCCAGATCCTCAGCCAAGGCAGAGTGACACCAGTTAACACACTGCTTAAGAATCTGACTTCGAGTGTCTGTTTATATTAAATCATTCAACACAACGGAGAGATTTGGAGTAGACCTTTTCAATGCACAAGCCACCAGTGCAACATATGTTTTCTAATAATTCCTAGATATGATTTATTTTAAGCAGTATCCATTCAGAGCTCTGGATTGCCTGGAACCCAATTCAGAATTTATGATGAAGAGTACTTCTCATTCCTGTTCTTTGTACCACACTACTTCATTGTAATCTTAGATCACTTCAGCATGTAACTCCACAGTACCACTCCCTCTCCAAATTCAGCCACCTGCCTCAAAATAAAGTGCAGAGTAAAGGAAAAGGAATCTCTGTTGTGAATCAGAAAGATTAACAAACCAAAGATTGGAAGGATCACATGAGGAAACTCTTTTGAAACAGAAATGTTTAAAAAATTGGGACGTATTCTGACCTCAGTGAAAACTTAAAGTAGGTGCACTCACCTTGAGATGATGCACATTTACACTGGAGGGTGAGAAGGAGATCAAAACCTGGAACCAGAGATCACTGCAGTAATCCCTCAAAGACACAGTCACAGGTTGACTTCCCTCATTACAGGGGGCACAACCTTGTCATCGTGTGAAATCCATCATCTACTCTGCAAGAACCTCATCTGAGTTCTTTGGCCTCTCTCCTTACCTTCAGAAAGGAGTTGTTTCTACAGAGGATAAACCAAAAAAGAAGCAAAGCAGCAAATCCACCTAGTTAAAGAATACATATAGTCCACAACTGAGCGATGCCTCTTTTACTTATCTATATTCATTGCTGAATTTTAAAGAGGACATAGGTTAAGTTTTTTTAAAAATAGAGGTGGTTTCTTTACTTCTTTTTATTTATTGAGATCACAAATATACATTATCAAAACACATAGCACATTTGTCTTGTACATGCCTTTAATCACATGACAACTGTATTTAGTGGATTGATGTGTGTTTAGCTAACAGAAATCCAGTTTTCAATGGTAATACATGTGAAAAACAAAACAAAACAAATCAACTAATGTTAGTTCCTGAAAAACATTGCAGAACCTGAACCATCAGTTATCCACCTTTGTTACTCGCACAGGGCTAGGTAAAGGCTTCTGGTCTATTTATTTTACCACGAGATTATTTTTTATTCTTTGCTTTTAAGATTGGTAGGGAGTGGAACAACATATTTCATTTGCATTTTGTCTTAATGAAGGTGTGTTTCAGTTCTCTTAACTGCCTTCTCCTTCCAAAACACCTACACACATATTCACACTCCTTCTGAAAGAGGAAATTCTGCCTGAATACTCAAGCCATTTTTCATCTCAACAAAAGAGTGAGTGGGACTGAGAGTACTATTTTACAAGAGAAAGAAAAACCTGATTAACATTTTAAAGGTATTATTATCCTTGTATTTGTTGCAAGTTTAGGCTAAAAATTGTAAGCATCAAGTGTGACATTCGGGACACTGAGAGTCTAGAGTAACCTTCCCGTTGAAATAACTGACACAAAAGCAGTGAAGGCTTGACTGAGCTGTCTACACATAGCTGCTTACTGTAATTTGAAGTACCTGCATGTGGACACCTGAATTTCAGTGGCTTGATCGTGAATTAAATTTTATCCTTGTAGATGTCTACAGGTGTGACAGATGCTTATTGTAGACACTTAGACCATGATTCAGTTGTCTGTGATGACACACAGGTGTCTAGTGTCATTTGACATTTCTCAGGCTATCTGAGATGTCTGCATGGAAGGGACAGATATGACACAAAACCTGTGGGAGACTAGAGACCTTCTGGAATATTAGCTGCAGGCATCCCAAATGGCACTGGATGCCTGTGTGGGCAACTGGACAACCTCCAACTCAGCTGCTCCCCCGAGTCTCCCTCTGATGAAAAAGCTGATGTCTGAGGATCAGCTTTACCTCAGTGTGCAAAGTGTTTAATATCCAACTCAGTCATTTAATCTGATTTAGCCAATTCAATATTTGTTACAAGACTTCAAATTATAGTAGGAATGTGAATTCCATGAACAGTGCCACCAGTCATAAAAATAGTAAGATATAGATTCAGACCCAAATGTTTATGACATCTGCATGGGTCCAGTCCCAGGTTTTGCTTTGGTCACAGAGAGCAAGCTGAGTCAGACACTAATACGGGATCTGAACTGAGAATTTCCAAACTGTAAGGGTAGGTAAACTTCAGGTTTACTGTCAGTTTGCCACCTTTTGTTCTGAAAATCAGTGTAGGTGGGTGGAGGTGTTTGCACAGAAAGGCATGAATAAAAGGAGAATAACACAGCAAACACAGGGCACGTCTGCACTAGGTAATGCACTGATGACGTGGCACCCACTGGCAAGCTCCGAGCTGTTTGCTGCTGGGCGGATGCATCAGCTTGCTCAAAAACAGCACAGGGGTCCTTGCACAACACTTCACTGTGTGAGGTAGACATGCCTCTTGGGAGAAATTTCTGAGCAGATATAAATAGCTTTTGTGTACGGTTGATTAAATTTGTATCCAAGGGATTTGGTGCTCTAACATGTAAAGTTTTAAAACAAAGAAAAGGTAGGACACACGTTCCTTCTGTTTTTGCTCTTTCTTTCTGCATTGTAAGGTGAAGATGAAGGGATATATACTCAGACAACTCAAGAAGAGTTTATGAGCAGAAATGCGCATAATAATCTAGAATTCTTTTCCTTCAAATCAACTTTAGATTTAGAAATATTAGGATTTGATGGGTCATTACCTTGCCATATATCCTGTAAGTTCTCTGCTATTGTTTTGAATTTCATATGCATTATTTAAGAAAACCTCTTCCACTGTGGTTTATTGAATGCACTGAAACATTTATCCCTTTGTAAATATTTCCACATTCTTGGGAGACTAACTTTTCACACTTGAAAACTGAATATTAGGCATCTAAATAAAAAGATATTGCCTGTTTGAAAGGCATTAGCTACCATAAATATATTATATAGCAGGTTGAAATGTAATTTGTATTTGACATATTTGGCTTGGAATGTTATTTACTTTTTAACAGTTTCAATTATTACACATGCTTATATTGAAAATACATGGAAATAAATTTATTTAAAATCACTATTTACCATTAGAATGTATCACTGTGTTAAAACCAAGACAGGTCATATCAGTTTTTAGGCTGCTGATGAAAATTTTTACACAAAGACTAAAGTCAATGATGGAAATTATTTATTCATTAGACAAAACACTTTCTTAGCCACAGTAGTTTATCATGGTATTGGTTCTACCAGTAGTGGTACACATGCAGAACTTAAGGCTGAGAGGCTACACATTTAAATATGTATGTGGAATAATTTCAGTTGACTTTCTGCTACTTTATTAATTTGGTTGATACTACTCACGGAAAACAAATAGCATGATGACAGAAATCAACTTCCCTTTTGTGTTAAGAAGTAGAATTTTTGTCACATGCATGGTAATAACCGATTTAGACAAGGAAAGTCAGCAAAGCAACTGTTGCTAGAAGACAACTGCTAGTCACTTCTTGTGGGCAAAGGGGAGGAGGGGTGTTCCTTGGGAAACAAGTCTTAAGAAAAAAATACTATTCCCCTCAATAAATGAAAAATTTTGGTAAGAAAGATTATTCAGATGAATTCCATGTTTACAGTTTGTAACATCACTTGGCTTAAACATCACTGAGTTTAAATAAGGACAATTACAAAGTATTAGTAAATCAGGCCGATACAAAACTAGGTATTTAAGGTTAAATAAGGAAGGGATTGTTTTCGTACTATTTCTTTTTTTTTGTCAAGCTTTGCTTTTGCCCTCGTCTTTTGATACAGTTCTGACCATCACTCATACTGATGAACACAGTTGGTCAGTAATATGATGAAGCTCCTTTGACTTTAGTTATTAAGTGCAAAAAGTGACCCAAACAATGTGTTGAATCTGAGCCATGGCTTTAAGTTTTACTGAAGACAGGTGCCACAAAGGATCCCACAAAATAGACAGGACAGGCACTCAAAATGAGACTTATTCTAACCAAAATTCCTTAGCACTCCAACAAACAATAGTAAGCCACAAGTTCAGATGCCAGGTGGGAATAATGCTACATAGTCAAGAATTCAAAAGGTTTTGGGAACAATCCTTTGGAATGGTGACCTAAAATGCACAATCGCTCACCCATAAGATGAGGGCTCTCAGTCCCAGGGAAGTTAGCTTGGGCAGTGTCCCAAACCAAGGGGAGAGCCCCTGACTGCAGACCCAGTGCTTGGAGGAGAGCCAACTCGACTCTGCTCTCCAGCAGGTCTCCATTTATTCCCTAGTCGAGTTTGATCCGTGGTCAGTCCTGACTAGCTGGGGACCCATCCTCCAGGGACTGAGCGCTTGACAACAGTCCCCATAAGGGTGGGAAAAACAAGGTAAGCCCACGAAAAAAATATGATCAGGTTTCAACAGCTGGAAAGCCCTGGTGTTTGTCAGGTCTATGGGAAGATCCAGTCTTCGTCAGATCTTTGTCAGGACAGTTACTTCTGCCACACCAGATTTGACCAAGAGTTTGTATTTTATCCTATTTTTCTTGACCAGAAAATGGAGAGGAGAGGAGAGGAGAGGAGAGGAGAGGAG
>VZSC01004068.1:171953-187263 GCA_013398225.1 Steatornis caripensis
AAAGAAAGAAAGAAAGAAAGAAAGAAAGAAAGAAAGAAAGAAAGAAAGAAAGAAAGAAAGAAAGAAAGAAAGAAAGAAAGAAAGAAAAGAAATAAAACCTTACTCATAGAAGCATTTTTGCAGTAAATACTGAATTCTGCTAAGTTCTAGGGTTATCTGCACATCCAAGATCTCTACGTACCATAAGCTAAGGGTTGTATTCTACATATTCTCACATTTTGAAAGCATTAGCACCAGAAAAATTCTACTTTAATTTAAAGTGAAAATATTATTTGGCCTATAGTAGGGTGATTGACCTAAATCAAATCTAATTGTACACACTTAGAGCAGCTTGAATCTAAATTATCTATGCTGTGCTGCACTAAAAGGCATTAAAAAAAAAAAAAAAAGAATGGTTCAGAAGCATTTAGTTTTATTCTCTAACATTTTAAGTTTGTAATTTGCATGTAAACCATTGCTGTGAATAATATCAGACAAACGAAGAATTAAGAAAGAGCAGGGTGGAGAAGAATATTTGGTTTCTTGTGATCTTGTATAGATATTTTTAGATTACTCTGAAACATTGTCACAGATGGTCTTCTGAAATAGCTAGTTGCTTTTTTCCTATGCTTTTATTTGCTGTTGTTGTTTTATTGAGTAATAGTTCACAAGTATGGTAGGCAATTGACTAAATTTATTATCAACACAGTACAAAGGTTTTTAACTCTAAAATGTTGTCTCTAAGGAGATTTTTTATTTGTTTGTGGTTTTTTTACTTTTGAAGTTTGGGTCCATGTTCATGAAATATACTACTACACATTAATATTTGAACAGCTAACGCACTAAGATAATCATTAAGAAACTTTGTTGAGAAATTATGATATGAAACAGGCTATTTGTGTGGCAGATTTCTAATGTTTTTCAAAAGTCAGAGGCCTTGGAGGTAAGCAAGAATAGCTATAGCTGTACTTTCTGTCTCCTTTTTACTTAGAGTTCCCTTGCCTTCTCTCCTTTTTTTAAAAAAAACTTTTTCACACACATGTATTTATTTCTATATAACTTCTTCCTCAATGCATGATTAGGTATTTTTTCTTTTAAGCAGATATATGGAGCCAAAGTTTTCAAATCTTTACATTCATGTATATAATTGTGCATTGAGATCTTTACTCATCTGTACTGATATGTTCATACATACATACACAAATCAAAACAAGGAAAGGAACTGAGGTCTTGCTCCTCACTGTGGAATTTAAAGAATGTATTCACCTCAAAATTAAAAAACATTAAGAGTCAGATAATGAAACTAAATAAAAGCATGATTAATCTTTTTTTAAATGCTAGAAATGTTGCAATAATACAATGAGTTGTTTTTATTGCATTGCTGAATTAAATAAAAATGTCCCCTTCAGTGGTTAAAATGGAAATTTAGCTTCTTAAGAAAAAAAAGCCAGAAGTTCAAGAAAGAGACAAGTTATGCTTATTGTTTTAAAGAAAACAGTTTCTGCCTAGAGAAGGTAGTAGAATGTACCCATAAGCTTTCATAATAATACTAATTGCATAGCACAATTGTTATTTATTTGAGAGTACTTGATACATTGTATTAAAACCACAAAGCATCATGTCAAAAAAAAGTATTTTGGAACATAATTATAGCTTTATTGTCATTTGGAGTTTCTAAAATGTGAAATCTAAACTGATGCCAAACACCCCCACACATCTCAATACATATTTTAAGTGTTAAAATGGGGGTTGTGTAATGTTTTGTTCCAATCTTGATTTCATCCTAATTTATTTACAAAGTTCTTGTTCTAGTTTCCTTTCCACTCCTGTATACAGGGACAAATTCAATTAACAGGTGAAAAAACATGTTCATTATGGTCTGGTAAAATTAACAGGCATTTTATGCAGCTTATGTGACTCTTCCATCCAAAGCAGAGTCAGATTTTGTTGCTACAGCCCTAGATAAAACTGAAAGAAAGGAAGGAGGATAGGTCCACGAGGCCACTAACATGGCTATGTCAGGTGAAAAAGCATGATGTGGAAGCCTCTCTCTGTGTTCCTGGGCAAGGTCGAACAGGAGGCAGGTCAGCGGAGGTGAGAGGGAGTGAAGCTCCCATACCTCCGCCTGCTCAGCCCACTCCCTACATGAGGAAATTTACTTCCTCCGTTTCTTTTCCTTCTCTGGTTTAAATAATAGCATTACAGGAAATTAACATAAATCAGATTAAAATGCATTTACTTAAGGTGATACAAATGCTGAGGTATTTCAGAATTATCATTGTGATTGGAATTAATCAGAATTAATTCTTATTTGGGTTAAGTTTGAGGAAACTACAGAACCTTCGAGAGTATCACACTATACTAGCACAAATATCTAGCCTTGCTGAAAAAGGTTATGTGTAGACAACACTTTGTTTCTTACTGAAAGTTGTTAAGATAAATTACGGGATCCAAAAATAGTAATCAATTGTCTGCTCATGATTACTTTCTTATAGAAGCAATAGATCACAAGTGTCTAACTCTGTTTGTATGAAGCATTCAAATTATGTAGTGAGACTGAGGTCGTGCTGAATACCATGACTACCATGGTATCATTAATAATCACTCGTGTTGTGGTTGGGAATGACAGGATTGCCAAGAGAAGTAGTTAGGTAAATAGCATTATTTGTTGGCCTCTAAAGTAATTGGATAACTTCTCAGGATTTTTAAGTAATCCATTAATGTAAGCCATTACTTAACAGTTATTTGACTCCATGTAACCATCGCTTAATTTCAGCACAACACTTAAAAGGGCAGGGAGGGCTATGCTGCCTTGGTGCCCAACATCAGTCATTATATATTTTAATCAGTACTTCTTACGTGTTAGCACCTCATAACAGTCTCAGTCACCTATGTGCACAGCTGCCTTTCAGAAATTGCAAATCAGAATGCCATCTTCGCAGAGTCTTCATATGGTAATATACCCATATACACATGTGTCCATAGATACAGATATGTGTTTATGTATATGCATTTTTGAAAGCTCTATTTCCATATCTCTGCACTATGGAGAAATGGAGAAGGTATCTGACCTGTATTAAGGAAGCTTCTGAGCTAGGGAGGGGAGAAAGAGTGGAAAAGGGAAAAAGAAATTGAAGTGTACAGTGGAAAGATAAATATGAAGTGATGAGAATCGGAAAGCATAAAGAGGTAAGTCACAGTATGTATGACTTACGAGTTTCTCACCAATCCTGAAGGCAACCTTGTACTTCAATCATCCTGCATAACTAAAGGAATCACTTCAGACTGATAGCTGTTATTCAGATCAAGTCTGTTCAGAATCTTAAACTTAGTAAATATCTGCCTTGCATTCATGTTATTGTTCATAAGCAGCATTTTGTTGGGAAGAAGCTATGGTTTACAAAAGGCTTTACTTTTTTCCTTAGAATTTTCTTAGGATTGTTTGCATTCTTTCTTTCAACAGGCTTCAATAAAGAGAGCTAGCAGAGAAGGATTATCGTAGTTTGGCAAAGTGAAAAACTAATTGAATCATTAATTTGCCATTCAGATTCAAATGTCTTCCTCTCATTTGCACCCTTGTTTATACTTCTGCTTTGCTCCTGCATATCTCTTCAGTTTGCCTTGTTTGTAAAACTCTTTAGGTTGTAGCTCTAACCTAAAGAGGTCATGTGAAAATTCACATCAAAATGTGAGTGAAAGTCAAGACTTTTTATGTTATTAGTCCTACTTATTTTTTCCAGTAAGATTTTTGCTCTTATTGATTGAAAAGACACCAAAAAAGTCCTTGAAATTTTACAACTCCATTAATTTATATAACTTTTTGTTTCATACAGTTCTCAACTTCCCATGAATAATGTACGTTACTGAACAAAATGTATGATTAAACACCATATTCACAAGTATCAAACAAATAATGATTATGATTTTGCAAATTAAAAATGTTCCCTTTGGTGTAAGTTAAGACCTTGTTTATCAGCTATTTTGGTTGTTTTAGTGACAAACTGCAGAACAGTTTTCTCTTTTCATTCCCAATCATCCTGAAACAACAGCAATAAAAAAGAAAAAATATGTACAGTTAAGGGATCTTACTCATAGATTTCTAACATGTTTCTGCAAGGAATTTCCTGCATTTAGGTGTCTGACAACAATTTTTATTTCAAGTTTCAGTCCTCCTACCTAAATACTCTGTTAAATCTCACACTGTATGCACTCGTTTTTTAGTGCCTAAAATCCAGTCAATTTAGCAGTATTAGCCAGCACAGATTAAAGGGTAGGTTATATTTTTCTCAAATTTGAGGTGCAAACTTCTGTAGACTTTTCTCACTCTGGTCAAGTGATATTTTGGATTTGAAAGTGAAATATAATAATGTACTTACGAGCCATAGAACATGTACCATTTTATGGTTAGCAGTAAACCTCAGTGTGAGGTGAATGTGTATTTGAATATACACAAAAAGGCAGAAATTATGGTGCATTTCCCCTCAGACATACAGGATGATTTTCTTCCAGAAGTCATTAACAGTACTAGGAGAAACAAATATTGGTCGTATCTTCATATTTGCTTATGTACTGAACGCATTTATATATGCTTTTAATTTTACTTCCTTAACTAGCTGTGTTATTCAAAAGCAAACTGTAAGAGTTAAAATGCACCATGCACTCAAACTTCACTTAGAAAAAACAAACAAACAAAAATTAGCCCTATTTGAGTAAACTTTCAGTCATTTTTATCATAACAACTTTCTGAAAAATTATCATTATTTTTTTAAAAATAAGACAAGAAATTAATTAAGTTAGATTGCTAAGAATAGGGAAAAGCACATCCATAGTATTCACCTGAGGCTACTGCAGCCCACTTAAAATTCACTCCCACTCTGTCCAAACCACTGGGTTTTCTTCAACCCTCCTTGCAAACTTGCCTAAAAAGTGACCAACTTCATATAGTTTACATCTCGTATGATGGCTGCCTGCTGCTCCCACCTACCTGTAGCCTCCTCCACCACCACTGACCACCCTCAGTCCTCTAGATCTGCTGCATTCTTATTTTATATTACAAGCATCAATACAGAAAGAAAAATAGAGTTTAACCAAAATGAATTTTCATTAAAGATGAAGGGCAGTTTGGTTACTCTTTCATATGTGATAATGTCACTCTAACTTAGAACAGGCTGATATTTTGCATAACAAGTGTCACTCGTGCAGATGAGCACCACTCGGCTGACCTCTCCCTGCACTTGCCAAGAATTATGGGGCAGTGAGCTCCTTTACTTGTGATTTTCAGATCACAAGCTTGTTGTCAACATTGAGGCTATGCTGGAACAGGTTTTTTTGCTCATTAAAATCATAAATTATTCCTGATGGGGCAGCTAAGAATGGCTCTCTTGGCTCCCATCACCTCCTGTCTTCCTCCCTTTCAGGAGCTGTATCACTCATGTGCAACTTACACACACACACACACACACACATGCACACATACACACTTACACATGCTGTCTCTCACAGTCCCCACGTGGACTGCAGAGGTTTCTCAACCACAGGATGAATTTCTTGTTGTTGGTTTAGCGGTATAGGCTGGGTCAATGTAACAGTTATGTGAAAAGGCAATGTCAAAACCCATTCTCTAGTAAAAACTTGGTCCTCAGTATAGACGCTATATCCATGGAGAATTTGTCATATTGCACACATTTTCCAATTACTCCTGGTTTTTGTAGTAAGATAATAACATATGACATAGTGAGGATTTTCAGAGATCAATATATTACAGACAGGTTCAGATCTATGTAAGCCATCTATCCATCTATCTATCCATCTACCTCTATATACACCTCTGCAAGACAAATTTCCATTTCTAAAGAACAAAAGATCAGGAATAATGTCTGTAATTTTGACTTAAAGGGATGATTTTCACTATTTTTCATTTACTATTTTTTAAGCTGAACTCATGATCTCTTAAATAAATCATAATAGTTAAGAAATAAAAAGTCAGTTTTTATTTCATAGGATAATGAATAAGATGTGAATGGCAGTTAGTAGGTTTTAATCAATTAATTGTACAGGATTTTGAAATTCCGTATGAAATTCATCAGCAGCAGTAGGCAGCTACTTTAACATGAGAAAAATGGCCTTTTCCCAGTGAAGATTTAATCCTAAAATAAAATGAAAAGTTTGTGAAGTCTGTAACAGCTTATTCATAATGCTGTTTAAAAGTTTAAAAGTCTTTGTCACTTGATAACCTTCAAGGTTTAAATTTGCTGCATGCTCTTATACGTTATTAAGACACAGTCTTGGTGACATTTTCATATTGCTGTTTTTTAATCCTCGTATAGCATTTGGAGTGGGAAAAGAAATTTTAAAGGGGAAATAACCTACATGTTAGTTTGAGACTGACAGCAGAGCAGGTGGGAATTATGTCTGGCCCAATGCAAGCAGTTACATAGAAATTGTAAATTATGTCTCCTCTCCGTGCTTCAAAGGTGTTTTGAGGGCAATATATAACTCTGTCTAGCTTGATTTTCACTCACTGTATTTTGCACTTGAGGCAGGGTAAGGGCAGAGAATTTGGGAAGTGGCAGAGGCAGAGAGTAATAGACCAGTTCATCTGAGTTTCACTTCCTTGCAGCAACTTCCATATTTCCAGTTAAAACATAAGAGCTGAAAGGAAATAAATGAAGAAATATAAATTTCCAAGGAAATCAGATTTCGTTTTTTATTCCAAGATATCCTTAAGTCAAAACCCACTTTTTCATTATAGATTAAAGGAATAAAATAATAATAATAAAAAATATCATCCTAACCTGGCAAATTAGTTTTAACCAACATAATAAATGTTCTTACTTTTCCTTTAATAAAGCTATCACAATATAAAAAAAAATTGAAATCTCTTTGCATCACCTGAGTAGACATCTGTTGCACAGACTCTGAAGGCAATGAATTTAAAAGGTTTTATTTTCATGCTAAATTTTCCTTTCTCCTGGAAGGTCCATGAACTTGAAAAGATGTGAAAATTATTTTAAAAGAGCCATTTTTCGAAAAAAGCTTTCCTAAAAACAATTGACGACTAGTCATGTTACCGCACCAACAAGTTAAAAATACTGGCTATGAATCTTTCCTACAAACTGTTCCGAAAGCAAAAAAAGGTTGTTTAGATCATTCTTATTACCATCATCTAAACCACAATAACACCTTGAAGAGCATCAAACCACTCTTCCTAACTGTATGCAAGCAAATAACAAGGAAATTCTCCATGCCGAAGAACTTGCAATCTCATTATAAGAAGATAGACAACAGATGGATGCAAGCAACAGATGGAGGAAGAATAAGGTAGCAATGAGATTATTATAATCTGCATGATATAAGCAGTGATGCATACCAGCAAAACGGCTGCCTAGCTATTATCTATGTGTGTGTGCACGCATGTAAAATTAACATAAATACCATTTCCGTGGTGTTAACTAATTCAGAATGTCTGATATTATCAGTTTAGAACAAGGAATACAGACTGAGGCAGTGAGACCCTGATGACCCTCAGGTAACACTGGGGAAAAATATTAGAGATGTCTGATGATACTTGCTGATGAAAGAATGGAAAGGACTTTCTGTCAGTAACTGGTTTGCTGAGCTTTTCCAAAGTGATTATTTCCATGTTACTGGGAATTATAAGGTGAAGAAGGGAGCTTAGGTCAGGAAGACTCATCCTTCTAGGTTTTGGTTTTGTTTTCTAAATCAAAGCAAAGAAAATGAGTACTAGAGACAGATAAATGTGTCTTGGACAGGACATAGTTGCATGAGGAAGCACAGTCTGAAAGGCTTTATCACTAAACATCTGAGGCCATTTTGCTTGCTGTTGAAACAGAATTTTGAACAGATTATTCTACTCACAAAAGCAGAATTATTTTGGAAGAAACTGGAATAGCCTTGGAAAGTATTTGATCCATGTTCTCTCTTAAATAAGATTTTTAAGAATTACTTATAGTTTTTCTAAGACCTATGCTTCCACAAATACCCAGAGAGCAAATACTAGTGGAGAACACAAGGAAGAACTTCTTTACTGCTAGGGTAACACAGCCCTGGAACAGGCTGCCCAGAGAGGCTGTAAAGTCTCCTTCTCTGGAGATATTCAAAACCCGCCTGGAAGCGTTCCTGTGCAACCTGCTCTGGGGCACCTGCTTTAGCAGGGGTGTTGGACTGGATGATCTCCAGAGGGCCCTTCCAATCCCTGCCGTTCTCTCATTCTGTGAAATATGGTTGTTTCTCACTCTCTTTTATTGCAAAGGGAGATGTCCAAAGGTGAAAATCATAGAATCATAGAATGGTAGGGGTTGGAAGGGACCTCTAGAGATCATCTAGTCCAACCCCCCTGCTAAATCAGGTTTGCCTAGAGCAGGTTGTATATGAAAATATAAATTTATATTTTATTAATCTTTCTATTGATTATATTATATTTTATATAATATTTGTATTTAAATTTATATTTATATGAAGCAGATAATTCTGCATATTCATTTGATTTCTGTGTGTTAGACACATATTTGCTCAGAACAGTGAGCTGCAGCCACCTCTACCCTTTACTATCACAGGATGGTGGAACTTCAAGAAATATTATGAAAATGCAAAGTTCTGCAAACTGCAGCACATATTTTTGTAATCAGTTAAACACTTAAAAACTACATCTAAGGCGCACTACAGAAATTATATGCAAAAGATATTCCATGCTGAAGTAGACTATATTCTTTCCAATGTAACATACAAGGAATGACTTGAAGGATGATACTTTTACCTTTTTTATTATTATTATTCCTGTACAAACACTAACAATATGCAACAATACAGATTTGAAACAGATCTTCTGATGATGAAAATATTGCATTTGCATTTCCAAGAGGGATGACAATGAAAAGAAGAAGAGCTACTTTTAATTTTTCACACAATTTTAATTCTGACTACTTAAACAAGTTTGTATTTCTCATGGGTACTTTAGGACTCTGAGTGTTAATGTTGTTAAAATTAATTCTTTTTCTTAAATGAAGCCAGGTCTTTCATTTTTAAAATAAAAATCAGCTATGAAGGAATGGATTTCTAATCCATTGCAAACAAATTAAACTTTTCAAATGGATTGTTGTTAATATTCTGTTATTAAAGTAATTTGTCGCTGGCAATATTGTATTTTTTCTCAAGATCTTTTATTCAAAAAATTATCATTTTTTCTACAGTGTATTTTATCTTACCTGTAGATATAACTGATTTTTAATAGCCATAACTACAAAGAAATAATTACTTTCATAAAAAAAGATTCTTTAAAGATGTGTCACTTTAATAAAGTCTTCACAGATTAACATGATGGGGACATGTGAACACCTACTAAAAGCACAAAGGTATTAAGACAGCTTTCTGTAAAAAAAAAACCCAACTTAGTTTCTTCCTTTACACATGCAAATGAAATTAACTCGATCATCTGCCACTGTTATTTGACTTATCCGAATTAAATAGATAATTACACATACTCTAGCAGACACTGATCTGAAGAAGGGCAGGCTGGAAATTGCAAAAGGTGGCCCAGCTCTACCTGAATGCTGTGAATGGTTCTTTGCTTATGATAGAACTGCATCCATTGGAATCTTCTGAAAATGCCCATAGCACTTCTGTAGACGTGTAGGTTAATTAGGCAGGTTCTTTAATGAAGCTTTCCGTTTCTTGCCTAATACATTTGCTAGATTATTATGCTTGATGGCTTTGAGATCCAGATGTCAGTCATTATTCAGGTGAAGCAAAAAGATCATTAAGAGCATTAAAAGTTGAGAAGATATTAACGTCAACGTTTTGTAATTTTCATGCAATTTCACTAAAAAGAAAATTAGCTTATTTTCTGATGTAGTGGTATCCAAAGTAATAGGCTATATTAGAAAACAGCAGCTTGTCTTTTATTTGAAAAATTAAAACACTTCTATTACTTTATTGCTTTGAAATTTTGCTTTTCGTGTTTTCAATGTCTATGTCCTTTTATAATAGTAAATAATATGACTTTTGCAAATGCCTCATGTGCCCTAAAATCAGAGAAAATAATCTACAAACTAATTTAAAAAAAAAAAAGGAAGAAAGAAACAAAGAAGGAAGGAAAACTATAAATGGGAAAAGAAAGTAGATAAGTGAATAACAGTAAAGATTTAAAAATACGCGAGAAAGTAAGGGACAGGAACATTCCTGAATGTTCAATTTTACAGAAATACTCTACAAGAGACTACTGTAATATGCAACTTTTTAATTTCAGCTGCTAGTAGAGTCTGAATATACATTGCTGAAATGGATGATTGCTTTGTCTGTGAAGGGGATATAATCCTATAAAGCATTCCATCATTTCCAGATTACATTGAAGCAGAAAGAGTATTTTTAGTTGAAGCAGTATACCTTTCTACTGTTCGGGGATGTTGTAAGTAGAAGTAGGTTTTTCACCCTTCTCTGCCTATCTAGTTCATGCCATCCAGATGAAATAAATCCCAAGTCATTCTAGGTCTAGGAACCGATGTGCAAAGGAACAGTGTCTTTACTCACAATGCTTCTGGCATATCTGTATGGATGAAGATCTTAGACTAATTTCCTTGTGACTCTGCTGAAAGACAGAGTAGAATCATGAATGCTTTTTAGTAAGCGACACACATCCTTTCTGAAGTTATTCATAGTCATAGATCCTTCATAACTTTGCTTGCCAGATACATCTTGCACTAAATTTCATAAATTAAACAAAATATTTTGTTGATTGTTTCTATTATTCACGGAAGTCTAATATCAGTTGCAGTTAATTAAAACTTGAATTTCTGTTTCCAGTCTTTTGAAGAATTGTCATCTTGTATTTCTGAAGAAAGATAAGAGATAGAAGGTCATAAGAAAGTTATCAAGATTTTCTCATGTGTTTTCTCTTTCACATTTTAAAACTTA
This sequence comes from Steatornis caripensis, assembly GCA_013398225.1. Taxonomy (NCBI): domain Eukaryota; kingdom Metazoa; phylum Chordata; class Aves; order Caprimulgiformes; family Steatornithidae; genus Steatornis; species Steatornis caripensis. The sequence continues at coordinate 182,862 of VZSC01004068.1, forward strand.
TTTTACAGATTACTGACATTTTAAAAATTCGTCAGCTTTAAGCAGCACAAATTAATTCAATTGGAAATATTTCACAGCTTACAGTTTTGCTGACTACATTGCTTATATGTCATGTTTCTGACTGTTTGATATAAATCTGATAAAATCAGATCACCTAAAGAGTCTATCAATTCTCACGGCTAACATATTGAAAAGAAGAAAATGTGCCAAATGAAAGGGAGCAATTCAGATGTTCAAATATCAATGAAAAAAGTCTTGCGATATTCAGCAAGGGGTACAGGGGTTTGTTTTGGTTTTGTTTTCTAAAGACAGCAGTAAAACTGCTGTAAAATGTTAATTTGATGAACATTTGGTTTAGTGACATAAGCCACAGCTATTGTAGAGTTAGGACATTAAGATGATAAACCATTTCACAGACACTTAGGACGGAAGCTAGAACAACAGTTTTGAGTGCTACATATTCAATTATGTTTTCCCTCGATTTTTTCTATTCTCGTATGTCTAATGGCTTACTGACAGTCGATTGGTGTTCCACAGTGATATCAGAGAAGTTTTTTTCTTTCTCTCTATTTGCAAATTTGAGAGGGTTTTACTTATTCCAGACTAATTTGGAATATAAATCTGATTTGCCTATTCTAAGCAAGTAGCATCATGCATTTTCGTTTGCATTTTTCTGTCAACAGTAAGCATATGATTATAATAAAAAATGGAAGAACAGGTACACAAACAGCAAAACATAACCCATCTGTTATCAAGTCTGAATATTCACAGACTAAAAAGTTATTTGGACAGTCCTAAGAGTCATGACACCTAACAGTTAAACATCTCAAGTTCTTAGCATTGAGTTAGGCTCTTAAGCTGCCTATGTATTGTGGGATTGTGGCTGGGTACCTAAGAATGAAACATGTCAAGCAGGTATGTCAAGCAGAGAAGTAACCAGGTGAGACAACAAGGCTATGTCTATAATTCTGTCTTTGCTGGACTCTTCTGTAGCTTTAGCTTTCAGCAAGACACCCATGGGAAACTGAAAATACTTTCCAAAAATGTAGATCTCATCTCAGCTTAGACACTTTAATCATGAAACTGAGCGAGGTTCACCAACACTTACTTTTTATGGAAAAATAATATGAGAAAAGAAGGGAGTGGTTGAGTGATGACTACTGCCTGATAGATGAGTATAGGGAAAACCTGCCGTGAGAGCAGGGAGTTGAAATGTTACACGCTACTTGGCCCAAGGATGTGTGACTAGCTGCAGAAGGATGAGTCAGCATATGCTACCTGGCTCACCATGTCCCGTGCACTGCCTGCTAAAGCTCTGTAGCCAAGGAATAAAGGGTCATGGGAGCAACGAGGACGTAGCTCTACTTCCTCATAACCAGGACTTTGACTTCAGAGATGGGCAACCTCTCAGTTTTGTCAGAAATGCTCCTTCACCAAAGATATCTGAGCTTAAAAAGCCATGTCTTACCTGTGCATGCATTGTACTGTGGATATGGCAAGGCAAGGGCACTAAGGGCTCCGCTACACTGCCCATGGCCCAGGACCCCATTCCAGGCCCCCTGGGCCATCAGCCCCTGCCTCAGTGACTCTGCAATAGGGCTGGTCTCCAGCTCCCCAGAGCCCTGCCATGCCTGGCCATGGTCTTCCTCAGGCTGGGCTCATCTGCAGGCCTATGTCTCGGCCTAGCCTTGGCCCATTCCTGTCCCCAAGGAGGTGCTCTGTGGCTGTTGTTGTGGCTGCTTCGGTGCTCCCAGCCGCCCTGCTTCTGGCAGGGGTAGTGGGACAGGCCTTGGCTGCTTACTGGGACCCCAGTAAGCACGGAGTCCTGATGGGGAACACATCTGGACTATGTTATACTTTAAGTGAAACAGCTGTCAAAAACCAGTTAGGCTTGGAATGTCAATGAAATTGGATATTAGTAGCTATTTTTAATGTCATTTTTGCACTGTTTTGAAAGTGAAAGTTGAGAATTTGTAACTCAATGGGCCAAGAAGGGAACTGACTTAGTCCTCCTTCCTAGAGGAGCATGCCAGCTGTTATACAGATCCACAGAGCTCCTACACTGACATCGGGCTTCCTCCTTTGGACTTCTCCTTTGGTGAATTTGACCATGTTTGCTGCATTTTGTATTGCTGGAGCGCATTAGTCCAGGGAGCGTGCTAGGCACAAGGCTCAAGAGCTTGTAGATCTTAGGCAGCTTAAGCAGCTGGTGAACATCTAGATACTCACATCAGATAAGAGGAAAATGCTTCGGGGCCTGATTTGTAGCAGAATCTTAAGTGCCTAAGCAATTTGTGAGGTGAAAATATGCTCCGTGAACAGGATAAGTGTTGGTTTTACAGACTTAGAGATCCAAATCTTGTTTTGGATCTTGCCCTCAATTCATACCTTTAAAACACTAAATGGTCTGTATCCAGGATAGCTGTTCTTCAAGAGGCACGTCACTGCTGACAACTCTAATCCTCATGTCCAGACAAAAATCTCCAAAAAGAAAACTCTCCTGTCCTAGAGAGACATAACTTTAACAGAGCCGATCATGTTAATTATTGTAATTATTCTTCAAAAGAAGTTCACTAGAATAACTTCCCATGGGAAAGACAACCCACTTTTTCAACCTTCTCTATCTTAACATAAATACACACAGTGATAACATACTTAAAAAATAGGAAAAATATTCCCACATAGTTTTAGTTTTGAGAGGCAGATGGTGAAACAAAGGTGATTTCTAACTTGGTGCACTTACAGAATTTTCTCAGATGTTGTACTAAGTCTGCATAACTGCCTAAGTAGGATACAACAGCTCTAATGATCTATCTGCCCTGAACAGTGATCTGAACAAAGCTTATCTGGTAAATGTATTTCTATATACCCAGGTATAAGGATGTATAAGAATAACTCCCTGGATAAGACTGGCAAATTGGTGGACTTAGAATCACAGAGGACATTGGATAACCTTTCAGAAAGTTAGTTGTTTCAACAACTACTGAATCCTGCGGATGCCTTTGGAAATTTTATAGGTCCTAGGATGATTTCAGATGTAAATAAGAGGACAAGACTCAGTCAAATCCAGGTGACAGGCAAATAGAAGCCTGTCAAAGCAATGGTATAAGGCATAGCAACAAAGGGAATGTAGTAGAGGAAGGAAGTAAACATCTGTAGAGTTTATTCCTTGGAATATGATCCAAATTGTTATAGGAAATGAAACTTCAAGCCTTTCAGTACTTGTTTATTGGTGTTATTGGTAACAGGATAGGGGTTAGAAGTAGCAGAAGAATCAGTAAAGTAAAACTTTACTAGCCAAGGTACTTGTTTAATTTAAAGATGCAAAGATATATCTAAAAAAGAATTAACTTCCCTGTACACTCCAGGTACTTTATACCTTTGTTGAAGAAGAAAGATTTTCTTCAAGCAATCTTTCCTTAGACATAACCATATGTTCTCTGTCATCCTTCTAGAGAGAGGATCAGCAACAGAAAAATTTGCTTCTGAACCTCCTAACATATTCTTCACCCTTATTAAAACAAACAAACAAACAAACAAACCAAAAACCACCAGAAGCTGAAATTCTTAAACAATACAGAGGATTTTTTTTATAGTAATAACCTCATGTGTAAATGCACACTAGTGTGCAAAAAGCCCATTAAGAAGCCGATTGCTAAGATTTGTGATCGACTCCATTTACCCCTAAAGGATAGACAATTCTCCGCTGAATACACTGACCCCTTCCAGGCTCCAGAAGCTCATTCAGCAGTCTTAAACATGTCTGTTTGGAAGTTCCTTCGCACCAATATAGCTTAGGAGCTGAGGGGGAAAAGGCAATACATCCTTGTCTAAGCCTGCGATGCACTTAGACTTACCACAATTATTTTCCTATTTAGTTTGTTCAGTTGTTGGATAGCTCAGTAGGTAAAGGCAAGGATTAAAAAGCAAGAAAGAAAATAAGAGGTGGTCTGAGATAGGCTGAGCTGTAGTCTAAACAAGGAGAGAGTGACTGTGCATTATCTTCATGTGAATGGAGATTCCTGGGATAATGCTGATGGCTCTTAACTACAAAAAAAAGACTTCACCAATAGCCTCCCATTGTCCTGCTTTTGTCAAGACTGAAATAAGAGAAGACGGGCTTTTCAGGTCCTGTCTGTGAGGATGGCAGGGTGGAATGCAGTTGGATTCCAGCTGAGTGTTTGATGTCTTCATTTTTGAGGCCTCTTCTGAAAAAGATCTGGCAGGAAAGTGTGGCCTTACATAGAAAAAAGGGCAAGTCCTGGAGCAAGTTGCTTCCCTAGTAATGAGTAGCCATCCAATTCTATTATAATAATGTGCTTTCATTGCCATAGTGGAGCTAATAGAGTTGTGGTGACTTCACACCTGCTGCGGCCTGGCAAAAAAAAAAAAAAAAAAAAAA
>VZSC01004068.1:187361-214213 GCA_013398225.1 Steatornis caripensis
TGTCAAATTAAAAAAAAAAAAAAAAAAAAATCTCACCATGAAATCTTCCAGAAGGCTGTTGCTGTCTACGGCCAACAGTGCAAGTGACAGCTAAAGTGTCTGACAACGACATGTTGCTTTAGGACTGCAGCGAAATGATCAGAATGTTGTAGTATAATCTCCAACTTCCCTGCCTCTGAAAAATAAGAAAAAGGCAAAGAAGTGATACATAAAGTTAAATGTTACCATTTCTTTTCCTGATTGTCTGCAGAAGCACTAGTACTCCATCTAAGAAGCTTAATTGATATTTAAACTCCTCAGGACTATGTATGCTTTTTCAATTCCATACCTACTTTTATTACTATTAGAAAAGACTAAGTCTTACAGTTTACATTCAGTTTCAAACGACAATTTGTTTTAAAAAAATATCAAGATGAATCGAAATGTTTCCAATGGCAGAGGGCTGCATTATTGCTTTTCTCCAGATTCCACTGATAAACACAAGCTTGGTTTTCTTAAACAGCAAGATGCCATCTTTTTGACAGATACAATATGTAGTTATGTCACAGCATTATGATAAACCTTATAGGGAAGACACAGCAGGGTCAGAGAGTTTCTACATTCCCAGCACAGTTTCCATGAAAGGAATGTTTACATGACCCACAGCGCTAAGTTTAAAGATATGCAGCAGTTTTGCTGTTAAGTCCCTGAAGTTGCTTGCTGAGCAGCCTGTGACCAGCAAAATTCTGCTCGACTTGTTGTTACAGTGTTAGTGTTAACATTTTCCTGTCTTGTCAGCTGTTTTGGACATCTGCTGTGCTCTATAAAATGTCTTCACAGAGGTGGTTGGGGGGTTTTGTTTGGTCTGTTTGAGGGCTGAGAAACATAAATATTAGTCTGTCCTTTTGTTTGTGTTGGTTGAGGGTAGATGAGAGGAGAGAAGGAAACCTTGGATTTCAAGCCAACGAAAATGAGGAAGATTTGTGCTTGACAAGTGTTGTGTTTGCCTTTTGTGACTTCTTTTCAAATCTGTAACATATATGCACACTAAGCATAGGGTACATATGAGCTAATGTTTTGTAACATGGTTTTATAGGACTGATTCAGAACTCATTTCAGTCATACAGATTTTTCATAAGCACAGTTAATAACTTTTGGCTTAGATGGGATTGCTTTATGCATCAGGAGCCTGCTATACACTGGAGAAATTAAACAGGCTAAAATGCCTTGAATGCTTACAGAGCACTTTACGTTATTCTCAACAAGGCCTAATTAAAGCAAGACGGCAGAGTAGATAGATAGGATACTAACCAGTGACTGGTCGAAACTTATGCACAGAACACAGGCCAGATCCAATTGTGTTTGCTCCTCATGCTACAAAATCTGATTTTCCCCTCAGCCATTCTGAGAATATTCTATCATAGTTTATATCCATAGCCTTTAAAGCAATTTGACAAGGGATATTATTGTTCCTAGTCTACAAATGGCAAAACTGAGGAACGGAGAAAAACAATTATTTCTCAAGTCCGAATGGTAGACCTAAGATTCAAGACTGTTTGAAGTGTTAGCAGGAACAAGTCCATATTCACTGACTAGTTTAAACTTGGTTACAGGATTAGAAGCCACATCAACTCGAAGATGAGGGTGGGCTTCAAAACTGCCAATAAATCATGGCTATAAGCTCACAATAGCTTCTTTATTGCTGTGGTTAAAGTACTAGAGTTGCCTCCACTATAATGGTTAAAGCTACTTGATTATGAGTTGCCTCCACTACACTGTTTAAAGTTACTTGATTATGCTTATAACATATTACCCTTGCTTTTGTGACTGATATTCCAATTACTATCCACAGAAGAATGCTTCTTCCTTAGGAGGTCTAATTATATTGCAAGTTTTGAAGGACTTTCTGAACAAAACTTAAAACTCTGGGGAACTGCTCATCACAGCCCTAATTTTGTGTTATTGTTCAAAACTTTCAAAAGTTTTTTAAAAGAAAGACGGATTAAGACTGCAAATAACTAACAGAGTATGCTTGAAGATTGAAACAGTATGGCTCTGATTTATTAGAAGTTTCTCGGTTGAAGCATTTGACCTTGCTTAGAGGCTATTTTCTCTCTTTTTTTTTTCTTCCTTGTTGGCTTGTAGTCAAATTCAAGCATGTTTCATGCATTCTCAAAGACTGGTGTGATTAGGGTTGTGGTCAAGGTGTGATGTCTAGTGTCTTAAATGTGCCTATTAAAGAAGGGTTACTTTTCAAAAACGTGATCTCTCTTACCTGTTTAAAATAATTTGTTTTCAAACATGAGGTAGATTCTTCCCATTTCTTTATCCTTTGCATAAACATGTATGGCAATTATCTCAAACAAGACAGGCTACATGTAATTTTTTCCCCTCTTGGCACTGACTGTATTTGAAAGGTCTTCCATAGTTGCAGAGAAACTGCAACTCAGCTATACAAACATGCTGTGTTGATTCTTCTCTTCAAACATGAATTTAACTAGGGTTGTCTCTTTAGTTACAGGGAACTCTTTCTATATGCATATTATTACTTCACTGTAGACTTGAGGTCTTCAACAACTTAAATTAAAAAAATATGCGGTATGACTCAACTTTTTAAACACTTTGCACTAAACCAGCCATATCCGAAGTCACGAAAATCATACAAACATTTGTCCTTCTGTACACCAATTCTGAATGAATGACAACGTATACCTTCTTCCCCTCAATAAAAAATGTAAGGTAGCAACTCAGTCATGCAGTTGAGGTATTGACAAGATCGGCTGAAATCTCAGTAGTCAGATATGAGGGAAATGAGGCAGGGGATAAATTTCAGTCTTAACCATACTGCATGAATTATCTTGGCAACAGAAGGGAGGGACTGGGTATTCCTTATGACAAAAGTGTCGGATAGTGAAAGGAATGCTGCCAAAGAGCATTCCTATGAATGGTGCAGCAGAACAGCAGCAACATAAAGACAACTGCCCGGCCGGTTGCTAAAGGTGAACAGAAAGCACAATGGGAAAATAAACATTATTCACAATCACTTTTGAAAGAAAAATATGAATATTATTCTTGTCCTGCAACGTTTCCTGCTGTATGCCTGTCTCAGACCTGTCGAATTACCTGGATTCATTCACCCTGTGCTCACTTAGATTTGTTCATTTAGATCTCTAGTACTTCAGGGACTGTTAATCCTGGAAAGTCAGAGGGAATCTGGGGTTTTGATCTCTCCACCCTTTCAGCATGTCCCACAGATGGATATAACAGCTGTTTACATCTGACATTAAATCTGGTAACTGAACTTGCTGTGTGTGCACTCAGCCAGTCCTTGAACCAGAACCCTGGGGGCATATAGAAAGCAGGTTTACCAAGTGAGTCAAAAGGGAGCCTTCCACTAATAGCTGTGCTAAGCTTCTCTCAGTTTGAAGTCAGTTATTTGTAAGTCTTACAGCAGTTCTTTGACAAGGGAGATTTTTTTCCTGTGATGAAACAAGAAACAGAGCTGATGTTAATAAGAGAGATGCTACACTTTGCCACACTGAAATTACGTGTGTGTTTCATTGCAGCAGGTTCATGGCTGTGAATGATGTCCTTAATGCCTCACCATAGAAATGTGGCTTGTAACAGGACTTAAGAGAGGGAGAGGAGGCTGAGGCATTACTTTTTTTTCTCCATTCAGTTAAATGGACTCAGTCATTATAGAATTTTAAAACAAGACAAAGAGCTTCTGTCTTTGTCACCTGATAAAATATGATCAAGGCTAGTAGAAACTCCAACTATTTGCTACAGAGGTGCAGCTATCTACCTTAATTGCAGCAATATCGGGGCTGAGAAGAAATGAATAATCTTAAGAAATATAATTTACTGCTAATTCCATGAAATTGTCCTTTCAGGCAGTTTCAGCATCTCTGTCTGTCAGAACTTCAAAGGAAAACATTTCCTCTGAACCAGGCATAAATGCCAGTGTTTTGACCTAACACCAGTAATGGAAGCTGTTGAGCTATCCACCCTATTCTCACATTTTGCATACACTATAAAGTGCCTAAACTATGACTGCGTTGCTTAAATTATTCAGTGAAAAATATGTACTCAACTCCAGTCAAAGCTACGTTCCGTTTTTTTATCTTCGTCCTCACCTGCCTGACAAGGAAGCTACATATTAGAGAAAAGTAGGAAACTTAATGCAAATGGTTTGTCTCTGTGTGTTCTTCCTAGTGCTAACTCAGGGCAGGCGTATCTGAACAATGCAGCTGTGGCAGCCGTGTAGTTGTGAGCCCAGCTTCTCCTTAAAGGACTTGCTCTGCCTCTGCAAAATCTGTGGGAATTAACTTACACTTCTAAACAGATTTCTGGCAACTAATAGGGTGGGCTTTTGTTACGGTTTTGACGTTTTCATCTATCTATCTGCTTAGGAATGTTTCTTAGGAGTCTGAGTTTTATGTTGTATAATGCCTTAACACTAAACTGATGAATGGACTAATTTTTTTAGGGTTTGTTTTTTTTTTTTACTGATACAAAAAAAAATATAGTAAATAAAGCTCTCTAAGAGTTTATAGCCACATACAGCATTGGTAAGGCTGATATTAGAAAACTGTGTGTGCAATTCCAGTATGGACAACTTTGAAAGGAGGTTAGGAGTTGGAGATGAGGTAGCTAAATCCATAGAAATTATTTGCAGTCTAGCAAAAATGTCTTACAGTAAGAGATGTAAATGGTATCATGTCTTGAATTTTTTTAATGGCTTTTTTAACTTCCAGATATCATCATAGATAGAAAATATAAGGTACTGAGGACTTTAAAATCTAGTTAAGGAAAGCCATAACAAGATTTATGTCTGTTAGAAGAAGCCAGAAAAATTCAAATTAGGAATAAAGCGTTTTATAAAAACAAATGGCTGTGATTAATGAATGGAACAACCCAGCAGAGAAATTAATTCTCTGTCTCTCAACATCTTCGAAATCAAGAGAGGATACCTTTTGGAAGCTATGTTGTTACTAAATACAAGGCATATTTTAGTCAAGCAAGGACTCTGGCTTCAGTGTGAGGTGAACGGGTAAAATCTAATGTCCTATAAAAAATGAGTAAGGCTAGATGATCCAATGTTCCCTCTGGTCTATTTTTTATTAATCTCTTATTCTCTCAGATATGTGTTTAAGAAAAAAAAAAGATAAAAATATACCTCTAAAAGTCATTCTACTTTTTATTTTATTATGACCATCTTCTTGAACTAGATGAGTATATTTTTTCTCTTTTTTTATATACACTGTATTTCAGTAGATGTAATAGAACAAAACTGAATTTTGATTTCACCAAACCAAAAACAAATCCTGCATCTCTTTGCTCACAGATATCTTCTAATCTGCAATGTACAGACAATTATCTGCAACAATAGAGACAGTCATAATACATGCAAGTTGGGGGCTATTTTATTTTGTGAAATGCTGGATGCTTGCTCTCCTAATTATTGCATTAAATCTTCCAGTGTAGTTGTGCATTCAGCATCAGATCACAGTTTGAGCTACAGCTGACTTGTCTACATCATTAGGTTTGCTAAACCTCCGCTGTGTCTGTAAGCATAGTCACTGTGTAGAGGATTCAAAAAGATGAAGACAAAGCATGATAGCTGTGTTTTTAAGAAGTACTTTACGGCATTGGCCTAACAGTGGTTTGTTTGAAATCAGTTGAAGTTGTGCCATTGATATCATAGTCAGTAACTTCAGTCTGATACCAAATGCAGTTCTGCAGGATCTTTGTCAATTTTTAACCATATAGTATTAAATGACAATAATGTCTCAGAAGGAAACTATGCCTAACTGTAAATGAGAACATTTATTGAATTAAAAGGAACTAGAGAGTAGTGATATGATAGCAAGTGTAAATGTAAACCTGTAACTCCACACTGCCTCGCTCAGATTGAAACCACTATTACTGTAAGCACCAGAACAGTACCTCCTTTTCCCCTGAGTTTTACGTGGAGGGAGACTGAGAAGTTATCAGCACTAACTCAAAACACCTTACCTTCTTCTCTCCTCTCTATTGTTCTTCCATAGTATGAGAGATAACAGCATGGAAGCTTGTCACTATGACAAGAAATCCAAATGCCTCTCAACTTTGGGTTATAAATAACTCTTATTAGATGCTTACTATCCCACACAGCTCTCTTTCCTAGACGAGGCATTTCTTCCTCTGCTACTCTATTAATTTTCTTCTATTACAGTAAAAATCTTGGAGCATTGGATTCATCATTCTTGCCAATTTGAATAACAAGTAATTATTGCCAATGAGTAAAAATTTTTCTGTGTTTGTTAACATGCTTTTTGCTGCTCTCATTGTGCTAAATGTGTGAGTGTCTTTTATGTCAGTTCTGGTTCCAGATCATCCTGATAAAGATTGTGATATGAAGTGAGAAATTTAAGAATAAAATGTATACAGAATCCTTATCAACAACAAAAATGTTACAATAACAAGAAAAAAAAAGAGCTGCTTGTATCTGTTATTAAACTATAATGATGGGTGACATTTTAATGTTTTACAGTTCACTTACACAGGTAAAGATGTTCTGATCAGCTGTGGCTCGCTAAGGTAAAACGGCATAAAAAGAAATTACTATGCAGAGAACTAGATAATGTGCAATCTATTTAGGAAGAGAAATCAGTTGGGTAAGGACTTGATCATTGATTATAATTCAGGTAAAATATAAGTTAAGTATTTCATTTGAGGGGCAAAATTAATCTCTCAAGATTTTTCTGTGAAATTAATTTTTTGGAAGTGCCCAAATCACCTGCAAGCCTGAATCTCTTGGTTTATGTTACTAGACAATCTACACGACTCCTAAAACATTACCCAGGGATATTAAGTGTCTTTTCTGTATTTTTTATGCATTTCAGTTCAGCTTCTTTTTCTTTAATAAGCCCATACCGAGAGCCAAGTATGAATTCTATAAGCCTTTTGTTATTGCCAGGGCAAATATAAGAGAAATTTAATAATACTTGGAAACCAATTTTTATATATGTGGCAGCATAAAAGAACAGATTTTTACATAAAAGGCAGCATGTTTAAAATAAAATACAAATAATAAGAAGGCATTATAATGAAATGTCTGGAGGGAATGATGCTTCCTTTTGATCATTTTTAGATGAGGCTGTCCTCTGAATCACAAATAAAAGTATCTGAATTGTTATTCTGTGGTCCCATTTCACTAGCCTCATGGCCAGATTTAAATATTCCAACCTCTTGTCAGCACTTCAGCTGAACACTTCCACTGCATCTGCAAACAGCAATGGATGATAATAATTTGCTTGCATGTCCTATCAAAAGAAAAAAAGTGTCAGGCATTTCCCTGCACCTGGGGTAAGGGATAAAAGGGAGATATGGATACTACTTTGTGCTGATGATGCTAGTCTGGGATTAATGATAAGTTATTAATGGACAGATTAGTCAAGCATCTATCGGGAATGGGGTAAATACATTTGGAGCAGAAAGATAGTGTAGGTGACTCCTCAAGGTTCTTTCCAGATCCATCTTCTATTGTTCTATAATAACACAGAAGTCCTTCCTCTCTTGTTGCTTTAGACCCTTGTTCTCTAAGGGGACATCTCTATTCAAGGTCACTTCTCTAGAATGCTATGCCCCATGATTAATTGCCCTTAAATGGTACTAAGATGGCTAAAAGTGAAAGTATATAAGCTAAAAAAAAATCGACTATAAAGTAGGGTGCTTCTGCTCACTTCACTGGAGCTGCTGCAGTTCATAGCTGCTGAGGATATGGCTCCCATACTTCAACTTTCACCTCCAAAATGTACTGAGCTCATTCTCAATATTTCAAGTGCCAGTGTGGATGAATTCCAATGCTGGAAGCACATTTGAACTGGCAAACAGTAAATGGCTGCCATCAGGCATAAGCACTTGCTATATCAAAGCTTTGGCACATTATTTATAGAAGACTTATTCTAATGAATTCCATCCACACCTACCAGATGTGCAATCCAGGATTATGCCAGCTGTTTACCAGAATACTTGATGTCCAATAATATCATGAGTATAACATGACATTCAACTTTAATGTTGCTGAATAAGGAAACTTTGTCTTAATATCATTCTAGGAAATGAAAAAGCAATGATATCCTGATTCAAAATGTTAGTAAAATGTAAGATGGTCCAGCCCTTATGCAAACACAAGTGCTTCTGTGTGTACGGCCAACCACAAATGAAACTGCACAAGCACCTCTTGTACTCCTAAGAAACAAACCTCATACATAAAATCTGTGAAACAATAAAACACCCGACAAATGATAAAGGAATCTGATTAGCTAAATAGTGTTCACCATTATATGTTTATTTAAATATATTTGCAGGAACAAAAGCACAATTTCTAATAACATTTAATGATTTTTATTCACATGGAGAAGACTTCCTCTCCATCAGAGATCCCATTAAAATTAGTGGTGTCTCTGACAAATTCAGGTTTTACCAAACATATGACGTAAGATAGTAGAAACTAGTTCTCTTTTTTTATTATGTTACACTTACAGAAATAAGATTTCTTTTGGTTGGTTGGTTGGTTGGTTTGTTCTGTGTGGAACTATGTCCTACTTGAAATGGTGCTCCATCAATGAACATCGAAATAATTTAATATCAATCATTCAACTTCTTGGGCAGGAGCATTTAGTTTTCAGGTTCACCGCTTGTAATGCATTGGCATCATGGTCATTGTATTTACAAATACAATAACTTACCAATTAGAAGAATTATTCATTCTTTTAATATCTGTTTAAACCTGGGAAGGTAACAAAGACTTGAAAGCGTTATGCTTTCTGGGACGATAAATATTTATGACAACCCATTTGGTTTTATATCTACATAAGCCACTGACATATCAAGTTAGGAAGAAATACAATGTGTTGATAACAATCAAAATATATACATACATGAAATTTTTACAACATTTTTTGTAAAGAATTTTGTTTAGACATCTTTATTTAGATAACGAAAAATACAAAAGATCACACTAGGATTGCTCTCGCTTACAGAAAAAAGTCAAAGTATGGTGTCAGTTTACTGTATTGCTTTTGTAAAAGAGGTTTTATTTTTAAATATCTACAAGGTAAGCCTTTTAAAAATTCCTTTTCCTTCAAACTGCTCATCAAATTAGGACTTACTAGGTCTTGATCTCAGAAAATAGAGAGTCACATAATTCACCTTTTTGTGGCTCAAATATCACAAAATGTGCTAACATTCCTGTCCAGGTCTTTGACTTGATAAATTATCTACTCATCTGAACACATTGTTAATGAGAAAGAGTAACTCTGCTGTTGACATAAGTGCACTGAAAATTCTAGTTTCTGGCATTCCAGCTTCTTATTCCTAGAAGTAAAGCACCACACAATGATATAACAACATAGCCGTATGCTGGGTGTATTTGTATTGTGGTTGTTCAAAGATAGGGCATGAAGACAGTTATAAAATATTACTTTGTTTATCTTTTCTTGTAGGATAGTAGCAATACTTGTAATCTATTTTTCAAGTCGTCTTTATTTCCCCTGTGGGCCTGATTCTATATCAGACCCCTAGGTTTGTATCTTGAAAACAGCTTCAGATTAACATTTCTATGTCGAAGTATACCACTCCTAGGTTTTCATCTGTAAAAACACTGTTAGAATTGCTGCATTTCAATGGTGTTTGATAGATAGACAATACTTGGCAATGCAATGGTTGCAAATACATATGCGGAAAAAAGTGAGAGATCTTGGCATGAAAAACATCTTTCATTGTCAAAACAGGATTTCCTCACCCCACTCTGAATGAGCTTTATTCATCACTCTTTTCCCATTGCTTCATTGGCAGCTCTGGTCCAAAACTTACTGAGGTCAATAGGTTTTGAACTGGTTCCTAATGTTCCAAGATGTTAGGGTTTAAGGCTGGGCTGGCTACTAAAAGGATGACAGATGCTCACTATTAACCCCTTCCCTTCCCAGAAATAGAAAGGAGAGAGAAAAGGGAGAGAGACTTATGTGTTGGAAGAAATCAAAACAGTTTTAATGAACCAATAACAATAACACAAAAAAGGTGTAATAATAATAATAATGGGGAAAATAACGGAAAATACACAAATATGTACAAAACTAACAGTGCACTCCCCACTGCCCCCATGACAATCACATTACCACCGACACTGCAGGGCAGGCACTGGGAAAGTACCGGACTGGATTCAGCAGCAGACGGGACCTGGATTCAGGAGCGCATGGATTGGGAGCACACAGATTGGGATTGAAGGCTGAAGAATGAATGTAGTCCTCCCGGGACACTGGCCATAGAAGAAGAGAGCTTGACCCTTTTGATCCCTCAGCTTTATACTGAGTATGACATGTATGGGATGGAATACTTCCTTTGGTCTGTTTCGGATCACCTGTCCGACCCGCTCTTCCCTGCAGGTGCAACCATTTTACTCCTTTTCACATACAGCACTTAAGAAAGTTAGCAGAACCAAGCAGTGACCATGGTTTCTATAGGAGTAAGTATAAGCAAGAGCCTTTCTGCATACCATTCATACCATTACTCCTGCAATTACTATAAACATTGAGTGTTATCACTCCTAGAAGCAGACACTGTCTGAAAAATATGCTGTTAATTTCAGAGTGCAGTCACTTAGAAGAGACTGAACTGAAAATTAAACTACCAAAAAGAAAATTGCTTCTGTCCTAGCCCAAACCAGCGTACCAACGTCATGAACATCTTCTCTGTTTTTGAATCTTATTAGAAAAACTGTATTGAATATTTAAAAAATCTTAACAAAAAAGAAAAGAAAAAAAAGATTGGAGGTAAATTTAAACCTACTCACCCGAAAATGTAGTTAAACCATACATTATCCTTCATTCTTCAGCATTACCAACTTAGAATACCACATACATACATACCTGCTTTTCAGTCATGATTAAGTAGTTACGCATGTTTGATTTCTGCAGAGCACTTTGAAATATGACATCAATGCTTTCAGGCTTATTGGAGAATGTTATGACTTTCCTACTTTGTTGAATAAAGAGCACTGTGCATTTCCTAAGGAAAAATCCAAAAATATGAATGCGTGTATGATGTTAGTAGAATAACATTTGCATATAACAGTGAATGCATTTTTATTGCTTGCATTTTGATTAACATAATTGGTCTTTTAAGAACAAAATGAGGCCCAGGATAATAAAGTCTAAATAAAAAAGTGAGAGTAGGATGAATAACATCTTGCTGGTAGATTTTGAGAATAGAAACTGTGTGAATGAAGATTGGGGGTGGGGAGAAGAAGGGAATGTGGTTTGCAAGGTATTTCCTATTACTATTATTAGTGTACCCATGTAATGAGTTCCTGATTGTCTCTGTTCATTTCAGCAGGTTGCCTGGAGACAACTTAACCCATTCTAAAGACCTATATATGATCTGTGTCCAAACACAAAAGCCTCAAGCTCACTCCGAACTCTCCAGGAATACTGGCAGACAGGCCTTATTTGCTAATCATACCATATGCAGGTAAAAAGTTGCCAAGAGTCAGAACAGACCAGAAGTATCTCCCAGTCAATTATGTGCTTGCAGAGCACTCATATTTACAAGCCAAATTTTAATAAACAAATTGTTTTGCGATTTGTCCCCATCAACTTTGCTAAGTCTTAACAACGCAAAAACTATACCTTTCCTAAAACTTCTCTCTTTGGACACATCTTTAAACCTCTGACATGTAATAGTAACTCATTATTCATTCTTGTTTCATTGGCAAGTACATCTGCTGACAGTGGCCAGGGAGAACTGGAGCTTCCTGTCCTCATAAACTTTCCAAGCGTCTGCTGAAAGACAGCATACTCTTCCATATCTAGATACTACCAATCATATCCAAGAATATAATACAAAAATAATGAGTATAAGAACAAATAGGAGGAATTGTTGTACCTTATGTGACCTTAGTTTAAAACTTGTTCTGTCTTCTTATTGAAAAGGCTACAAAAGGTAATGCAATTTAATAGGCTTGGAAATTTTTTGTCACTTCACAGTGGAGACAAAGTTGACTTTATAGGTTAGGTGTATCACTGTCCATTTTAACTAGACAGAAAATTGTTGTGATCAAAAGAAAAACATCTAGCCTTTCGACAGTAAGATGTATAGTGCAGACATAAATTCAGTGCACTTAAAACCTGAAAGCAGGCTCACAGCTTTATGGCATATCTATATAGATACAGCCAGTGCTTCTAGGAATTGTCACCGGGACACTGTTTATATGTGCTTTTATCTGGCTTTTATCTGCTATTTATAATGTCTTTATCATTGTATATACATGTATGTGTGCGGTATGTGTATAGACACAAAAAGAGAGAGAAAGAACATGCTCTAAGCTTACACAGTTACAGTGAACTCTCTTAATCTTTTATTAATATCTCATCACTTACATATTTCCCAAATGTATTTGTATTTAAAAAAAGACAGAAAAGGAAAACAGGAAAGTAGCAAGAAAGAAAGCAAGCAGACAGACACACTGTGACAATTTTTATAAAAACTTAAAGGAGACTCTGTCCTCCATAAAAATGAAACAATAATTTGATAGAAAATGCATGTGTGTTGACACTTAACATTTCCAGAGAAGTATTTATTGTATAGCCATTGCAAAACAGAGACAAAACCTTTGTTTATATATTCTTTTGCTCTCTCCTGGGTGAGCTGCATCTTACCATAGAAAAGAAACATTCTCTGACCATTTATTTAGATTACACTATGCCTCCTTTGTATGCAACCCAGCCATAAAAATGTAATGATTCCACAGTTAAGTTATTGCCAATAAGTATGAATTGTATCACGTCTAACGAAGAAGGTTGATATTTTTTATAAGAAGGAATGGATTAAGTCCTCCATAAAGCCAGCATTAAACACAAAAAGCAAAGCAATGCACTTGAAAGTAACCTCCTAAGCATGGTTCTGGATCAGGGCTAAGTTGATGCTGTTTCTAGACTTAACCAACACCCACTCACGAGTGGGATATATGTGGTCATTCACAAATTAACAGGTTCTTCTTCACTATCTTTTGGTTTTTCTCTGACATAGGGGGAAAGAGGTTTGTAGTTTTTTAGAGGTTTACAGGTGAAGAGGATTGCAGACTTTCACTACTGTCTAACCTTTCAGTACCATTTTCACCTCTTTCATTAAATGTGCAGCTGACTAGCGGAATATTCAATTGATTTAGGAGTGGACCAGTAAGTTACATAAGTTCTTCTTACTACCAGTAAGTACTTACTTATTTATTTATTATTCTAGCTGCTGGCTGATGCAAAAATAATTTTAAAAAGTCTGAAAGTGATTCAAAAGGAAAAATATTTCTCTTGTGTGTTGAAATTTAAAGCTCAAAACCCCCATTCTTTATCATGCAGGTTGATGCTCAGACTGTCTAATTCCCTCTAATCTGATACTCAGGTAGAATTTGAAGCATTTATGTCTAAGACTGATCCATTCCACCTGAGCTGGTGGCATGAAAATCTGGACACCTTTGTTTTGGAAGATAAGGTTGGTAATGTGCTTAAACCTAAGCTATAGCATATGTTTGAAAGTAGCACCTGGTTCCCACCTAACCCTCTTTATGATTCACAGATGGGCTGGGAAACAGCTACTCATTTGGAATTCCCAATATGTAAGATAAGATCTTAGCAAGGCAATACACTCAGCCTAGAGTTTTAATTAAAAGCTACAGCCAGATGAAGGATGTTAGTGTAATTAATTCTGATAATTTAAATGCTTACCCAGAAAGATATGGATGTGGATACTAGAGCTTCAGCACTGTAAGAGGTGTCAGAGCTACAGCTCCTGCAACCAGAAGAGGGATTTACATTAAAAAGAATATGCTAGGCAGGACCAGTTTCATCAGCATTTCCCTGTTGAGCGTGAGCTACTCTGGAGGAATGACTGCAAGAATTAGTGATTCAGAGAGCAAGACAAAGAGTATGGCTGGTAGTCTAATCCTTAAGGCACTTGCTCCAGGTTGGGGACACCTGGACTCTAGTCTGTTTCCAAAGAAGATTTATATATTTTAAAGAATGATTCTGTAATGTAAGAAAATAATGATTCCTTAAATAGAAGTTAAAATTTAAGTAATTGCTTTCCATTCTTACCCTGCTAAAGTGAAGTCCCTAATGTTTTCACAGTCATGTTCAGATTTATGCTTTGGTTACTGTGCTAGAAGAAAGCTACTGTAATAGGATTACCTCCTTGGTTTTCTCCTCCCGCAGCTGGGTTTTAAAAGAAAATGGCAGCCACTTCTTCATTTTCCGAAGTGCAGGTTTCCTAATATAGCTGTATAGTGAACCCAAGCGGAGAAAAAAAATTGCTTTCTAGATTTTGATTGGGTTTAAGACTTGAAGCTGCTCTGGCACACAAAAACAGATTCTGTGCTGGGAATGCAGAAGCACCTGAGGAATGTTCATTACAAGCACTAACATGTCTATATGATTTGGCATTCTGATAGTCAGGTATCAGTCGAATGTGGCTTTTCAGGATGATAAATTTGGACTTAGACACACCGTTCCCACTTTATAGCTTTTTTCACATCTTACCTTGTGAAAACATTTCCCACAGCTGTCAAGAAAAAAATATGTCTTTCTGTGACATTTATATCACTGTATTATTAGGAATGTTGATTAAAGTGGTTATCTAGTTTGAATTTTAAACTCTTACTTTTAATAAATTAAAAGTATTTACCCTTTTTGTTTCAAGTTTCAAGATAAATAACATACTGGCTTATATATTTATTTACAGTACGATAGAGTTGACCATCTCCAGTTTTGTCATTGAATATTATTATGAAGTCAAATCTGAAAATAGTTGAATTACTTGAGACAAATACTCCAATTTAGGGTTTAGTATACTACTGTGCAAATGTCTTTGATGAAAAGTGTTTTGCTTTCTTTGAAAGAAAAGAGCATAATCCCAAATCTACAGTCACTGAAAATTACTACAATTCCATTTAATGCACTTAGTTTCAAAGCTGAAAAAATGAGAGAGATTCCTTTTGACAGATTCTAGTCTAAGTTAGAAGATTTATTCCAATTTAGAAAACATGAGCATTCCTTCAGAAGGTAAGGAAGAACTCAGAGAAAAAGCCCAACTTATCATGCTATAATGCACCATTGTCTTAATACCATCAAAATAACACCAGAAGCCACTCGGGGATCCTCTGCTGAGCTGCAGAGGCTTGTTCACCAATCACTAGACATTCAAATGGAAGAAAAAAATCCCCTGTAAGACCAGCTAAAAGGCTCTACATTATCCTTCCTTTCATCTGACAGACTTGTCTCGGACATAGAACACAGAAATGGATCTGAAAAATAACAGAAAGCTGCACCCTTACCTTTAGAAGTTACATACATACATATGTATTACGCGTGTGTGTGTATATATTGAAATTGGGTTAGGTATCACATTGAACTGCCTCTCTGCTTGCCTCATCTTTGCCACTGAGCTAGATTTTGGTGAACTCAAATAGCGCTGTGTGCTTTCTTGAAGGTCTTGTTTGTATAAATACAAAGGGAAAGAGGGAATAAAAACATCAAATACATGAACTGACAGCACACTAAACCACTGGGTTGGTACTCTTATCTCAGACAAAATTTGGTCTTTACTGTCACTCAAGTGAGATGATGTTGAAGCCAATGCTTCAAACAAACCAGTCAGCAGACTGTGTATAGACGCTGGTCTGCAGCTTTCCAGTCATGCCTCCCTCATCAGCCCACATGCCACAATTCTACCCCTGGCTTTGCTAGCTTTTTTACTACAGACTGATGGTAAGGGAAGTTCTAGATGCACAGCTTCTTCTTTCCAGCCTGGAAGCAGTCAAATGTGGGGAAGCCTGTGGGGAAAAGCAGTATGGTTTCTTATTTCACTGCAAGCCATGATACAGCTATGCGTTTTAGACCTGAAATGATAAGTGTGTCACACATATTTGTAAGTATGTCTTCACAGCTTGCTTGAGAACTTAAAAGCTGCTTGATGCCTGTATATGGGATCCTTTTGTTTCATTATTTGTACCATTGGCCTATATCGAGTTCCCTGCTGCTAACTTTCTTTTCCTTTCCTGATTGTTGGACAGATATTTTCATGTAACACCTTCTGATGGCATACTATCTCTCACAGTTCATTTTAATGTTGAGTTTAGGAGTCCCTGACCATACAAGCAGTTATAAGTCTGATAAGGGTAGAGGATCAGGGCAGAAAATGGGAATACTCAGTCCCACAATCCTACCTGCTCGTTTTGTTGTTATGGAATTGCTTTTTACATGTTTTTTCCAAATAATTATGTGGTGAACTTATAATGGAATAATATTCTTAAGTCCCTTCAGACGTGGAAATAATTGTCAGCTGTGAGATTTATTAATGACATTCAACCAGTCTAAAAGTTTATGTTGCACTTTTCTTTCTTTTTTTCCCTAGCCACCTTTTTATAAGAGTAAGACTTAGGAGTAGTGATAGAGAAAGCTTTTATTTTTTATGAGAAGGGGAAGAAAAAAGTAAATTGAATGAATTACCATTGCAAACAGATTTCTGATTACAGTTGATGCTCTGGGACTATTACTAGTGTTAAGACCAATAAACAATTTGCTAATACTAAGCCAAGTTCTAACTCCCTAGCTGCTAATTTTAGGTAAAAAAAATGCTTTCATTCTTAATATGCTTTTCTTTCACTTATGTGCTTTTGATATCCTTTGCTGAGTGAAAAGGTAAAATTGTGCTCAAATTAAGTCTAAATAGGTAATTTTACTGCACTTTTCATAACTTGTTCAGTATTTATTGCTCAATTTTGATGTTAATTATCTTTTATCATATTTGAGTAAGAGAAGAAATAAAATACATTCCAATAATAAGACTAGAATTATCTTATGTGATCCTAAAGGAAAAAAAATTATTTAAATCTCACATTTTTTTACCATGTGACCATATGGTTTTTTACTGGATCTAAGCTTTTTTTTTTAAAAAAAAAATATTTTCAGTCAGCTTGATTTTTACTATGGGGGAAAATATTAAAAGAAACACATTAACAACAGTTTTCAAATTTAAGTTCTTTAATTTTTCTATGCTCCTCATGAAATCTAAGTTATTTTTCAGACATTCTGAGCTTCCACTAAATCAGCAACAAGGTAACCTGTGAACACCAAAACAAATGGAAAAGCCTTTGACTTGAATGATGTGTTCCTACTAACATAGAAAGCAGTTTTATATCCTTTGTTGTCTTCTAGTCTGTCTTCAACTTAAAAACCAAGAATAAAATAAAACATAAAAATATATACAAAAAATATTTACTTGCAGTAACTAGAAGGTGTTGTTTACATTTATAATAAGAAATACTCTTGTACATAGATTATGGACTTTTAAATTATATCTACACAGAGGTGTCAGGAAGATTAGTTAGCTGATGTTTGTAAAGCTCTATACAATTTTTGAGTGTTATCTAATTATTCCTAGTTGTAGAAAGACTGATGGATTTCTGGCTTAAAAAAATTTGAAAGATTCATTAATGAGTCAGCTATCTATTCTAGCAGAGATACTGCAAGGTAGACTTATAGAAGAATGGTTTTCTGACACATTTTCAAAGCACTGGGAAGGACAACATACCTCAAAAAGGGGATGCATAGCCAAGGAAGTCATTGTGGTGGAGACAAAGAAATCATGGAGCTGTTCCCCAGAATAATGACTCACATCGCCATTGACCCCCTGCCCTGCACTCCTGCTATCATTGGTGGGAATGCCACTGTGCATTACAACAGCTGCAAAACAAGCAAATGCAATAATAGCCAGCTGAAAGGGTTCAGGGTACTTTCCTGCAGACAAGCATCCAGAATATTTGAGAAGCCGTATTTTTGCTCCTGCCTGGTTTCCATCCACTGCTGCAGGAAAGCATGCGTCTCCCATGGAGACACTCCCATCTAATCTAAACTCAGACTCATTCAGCTCCACTAAATGTTCTGACAAGATTTCCATTGAGTGTAATACAATCTTGTGGTCTACAGGTGAAACAGAGACCTTAAGATAGACATCTAGACTTAGGCGGCTTAGACTCACGGTGAGTCTCATCCAAAGAGTTTCTTCCTTGACTAAACGATGGCAGTGGATATCCAGTACACAGATACACAGATACAGATTGTTTGTCTCGTCTTTGTTGATGAATCATGATATAAGACTAAGTGTTATTAATAGAACTCCCCTATGCAGATTTTTCCTGCTGGCTGCTGGCAGAGCTGTCCTGCACAGCATTGGCTGTTTAGTTGACCGCCTAAGGTTTCTGTGTAATCTTCAAATCTGCTGAGTAATATAGTTCTTGGCTGCCCTGTATGAATCTTTTGTTGGTTGAACACCAGGACATGCATGAAGTCAAAGGATCTCACGATAGGTTCCTGGGCACCAGCCATGCTAGCTAATATGCTCAATGTATTATTTTCTATTTTGTACTCTTTGTGGAAAATTATCAGCTGTAATAACCTTTAGTAAGGTTAAGTTGCTCACAAAAATGCTATCATATTCTTACAGTATTATTACGGGTATCAAAAATCTTTCCAGAGGTTCCATTTTCCTCATTTTTTGCTCTGCTATTTTGTTAGCTCTTCTGAGCTTTGACTTGCCTATTGGGGATGCTTTCAAAGTACCTATATGCTTCAACTCCTCAGACAATATTTTATACAAGTCTGTCTTCTAAAGATTCTTCTCAAGACATTCCTGAGCATGATGGCAATCTTTAGCTAAATGTAAGACTATATATCTAAAACTATTTAAGAGGATGCAGCTGCCAGAATGGATAAGTCCTGTATTATTCAGTCATCTCATATATTATAAAGGCTCTCCTGGCCATCCTCCAACATTAAAAAACAAATGTAACCTGGACATAAAAATTTGTAAGCAAAGGAGCTACATCAAAAGATAAATAGGCTAAAGTGAACGCGAAGTGCAACAGAAGGGAGAGTCTGGAGGTCTGACAAAAGCTGAGTAGTTAGGAATATGTCTGCCTTAGAACAAACAAACTCACTCTGATGTGCCCATGCTCCTACTTCAGTATATAAACTCTTCTTAAAAAACAATTTTATAATAATTATGTGTTATAGCACGACACCGGCTATCTAAAGAAGACGTAAACATTTATATATATATCCCTGATCATCTTCAGACAGATATAAAGTCTTATATTTGTATATGTGTAAATAGGAAGGAAATAATCTCATTTATTTTTGAAAATAGACCACAAGCAATCATCTTTTGTGTGCAGTAGAAGAGGGAGAAGATGTACAGGTGAGAAAGAGGAATCTACCAGAAATAGAGATACAGCTAAAGAAGGATGGATAGAGTAATGTGGAAGTGCTGAGAAAGTGACTGAACAGAGGACTTTTTTTCTTCTCTTTTGCTAACTGAAAAAAACCCCAAGCCTCTAGTTAATTAGAAGAGAGGCACAACATCTAATAGCCAAAAACTCCCAAGTTCCAAACCTGCATCTGAAAATGACTTTGATATAGCAGAGGGCAATTCCCTTTACCTCTCTGAGATTTCCCATATGTAAGTTCAAGATAAGTATTTATTTGCCTCAAAGAGTTGTAAGAGAAAAATTAGTAAATATATGTAACTTGATGTTGAAAAGTATTTTGATTTTTTAAGCAGATTTGTTTATTTTGTCTTATATGTCTTGAATGTTTTTATTGTGGTTGGTGTAAACACAGTTGTGGTGTCATACATTCTGATCCAAAATCCTCCCACAGGAACTTTTAAATGAGATTTAAACTAACCAAAGGGGATCAGACATTGTCCTCTGAATGTAATAATCTCTGCTATGTAGAATTGTGGAAAAGTAATTAAAAAATTTAATGTAAGAATCCCACATTATGTTTCCCAGTTCATTCCCATCTGTAACATTTCGTGCAAATCAGATTATGTTATTTGTCTTAAAATTTACTGGGCCAGATTCTCAGCTGAACTGAAATCAGTGGTGTGGAGCTGATTTACACAAGCTGTGGGTCTGATCCATGACATTTATTTAACTTACTCAGTTGTTGCTCCCCTCCACTACCCCACAAAAAGAAAAAAAAAAGAGGACTTTTTTTCAATGTTACCATTTTCTTTTTCCTCTTCAAAGCAAGATTACATCTGTGCTTCATGGTAAGCAACATTTAACTGATGAGATCCATGCAAAACTACAAAGGGCTGGAGTTTTAATTCTGGCACAACTCTGAGCAGAGTGTGCCCACTCCCACCACAACCATAGGAGGCATTGTAGATCACAGCCCCAATTCATCCCCTGTTACCTTTTGCATTCTAGGAGTTAATAACTTATTACTTGTGAGGCTCAACACTGAATACTTATGCTCCCTCTGTGAGTTGGCTCAGTTATTTTGGCTAGGGAAAAGGGGAAGTGAATCACCGCTGTGATTGTTCTTCCATTTCACATGAAGTAACCTGGCCTCGTACAGGGTCTATCACATCCAGACGGGAAGAGCCGTATAGATAACAATGCAATCTATATGTTTTGGAACAGCAGCAGCAGTAAATGAATAAGTAAGGCATGGTAATTTCCTCAACTTTGCCATGCTCTCATCATATATCACTAGTTGAGAACTAGGCCCAGGCATGGTGTATAAAAGCCAGTTGGAAAAAGAGAATTTGACCCTTATTGCACTTCAACTTCTCTAGGTTTTGTTATTGTCTTCAGATTCTACTGAGGTTGAAGGACCATTGTCGTAGACATTTTAAAGGGAAACAGTAAATTAGGGTCAAGTTCCCTATGTGTGTCTAGAATTTTAATTCCATTTCCACATTTCCTTTCATAATTACTGTGACTTTAATTACCATAATTTAATGGAAAAAACAGGGAGATTCATATTAGTTAGTGGGTTACAGAGGCAGCAAAAAATAACATTTTAGTTTTTAGAAAATGAATACATTCTTCATTGGATGTTGTATTTTTACCTCACTTAGCAAATCCACTTCCAGGGGGATACAAAGTGTTAGTAAAAACTTTGTCATCCAAACATTCCCTGGTTTTACTTTTTCTTTTCTTTTTTCCCATGGACATCTCTTTCTCTACGTTGGTCTATGTTGTTGCAGCTAACAGCTAAAGACAAGTTCAACAGTTGGGTGTGAGCAAATTTTATTTTGTGGCACATCATGTAAGTATTGTTCTTACTTTGCTTCTGCTTAAAGGTTACATGGCATTAACTTATTGAAGTGCAGTGAGAAGCATGTACATTTGTTCATCAGATGGCAGGGAAAAGCAGGAAGGACCTCAAGTCTTTTAAATGAAGAAATGAATGTATAAAATTTACTCAGAAACTACTCACTGTTTTTTTTGATCCGTTTAAAAGGAAAACTTACAGAAGCAGATACTTCTAGCTCAGGAGCAGTGAAGCCTGAAGAAACAAATATAAGATGCATAGACAAGAGTTCATTACATCTAATACATGGGGTTTTGAGACAAATTGAAGAAAATTAGACAGGTATCTGACCAGCCCTCATTTGGAAAACATATTTTTGAAAATTCTGGGTCGTCTTCTCTGTTCTACCTACTCTCTCATATTTGGATTAAGACAACTAGAAAATCTGTTGTTCCAAATTAGTCAACAAGTCCACATGATAGTTCTACAAAATCTTAGCATTTCTTTGTTTTATAGTTGTGGGAAATCTCTGCTGGAAAGTAATTCTTACTAATTTTATCCTGAAAAGGAGGATTGCACTGGGCAAGGAAATCAAAGTATGAATCTTCAGATAAATCTGTTGGAATAGAGAACAATTTACATGTATATATTCACACTGAGAACTATGAAGTTCGCACAGCTGAATGAAATAATTCTGGAATGTATTTGTAAACAAAACAATTTTCCTATGACCTCTATGTCAAGTTGTAGTTTGAATGTAACGACGCTGATTGCTACCTCTGGAGTTTCATTTCCCTAAAGTATACATTTTTTTCCTGCTAGACTATGAAGTACAGATGCAGAACCAAGAAAATACGATTTCTGGACCATGTCTGAACTGGGGGACCCACAAGTGCATCTGAGCTCATAGTGCATGTTCTGGCTATGTCACACACTCACTTTCTATATCCTGGCTGTTGCAGGAAAGAAACCTGGATATACAAGGCCTTGGTGTGTTCTAAATAGGTCACATGGAGACAGCCAGTCTGATCCATCAGGAAAGTTTCCGTGATTGTTCCTATAATTTGGACCTGAATGAAAATTTCAAATCCACCAAACAGGGACTTAGGTAGTTCTAATGGTTCAGATTTGTTGTAAAACACTAATTCAGTAATTATAACCTCTTAATATCTTCAAATTCAATGCAGAAATAGGAAAAGCAATAATAGGTTTCTCTCAGTTTTGTCTTTTCTCTGTATTTAAATTGTTACCTTAAGATTTTTGTATCCAGAGGGGTGTGTATATGTGTGGGTACACATGTGCATGCATAGTGCTAGGACAATAGTGCTGCAGCACATACTTTTAGAAGTACAAATAGATAGAAATATTTATTAATATGAGACATAAATAATTCTTGTCCAGTTGTAAAAAGTGCTTCTGTACTGACTATTGTTACTCTGGTCACATCAGCTAGATCCATGTTAGTAAGCTAAACATGGCAGACTTGTGTGCTGATGCTCAATCATGCATATAGTTTTCTTAAAAGCCTTCTAAAGATTCATTGCTACATGTTTGCAGAACCATACACTCTTCTAAAGGAATTGCTTTTCCTTCAGCCAAAAATAGTAGAAAAAAAATAATCTCTTTTAAGGACTGTTTATTATCTTGTTTGTCTTTGAAAACAGTTTTCCCTACAGCTATCACAGCTACAAAAATACTAAATAACTGTATTCATGCCACCTGGACGTGTCAAATATAAGCATTACAAATAATTTTGCACCCCAAGTCAAATTAAGAATGAGAATTTTTGACTGCCTTGGCTAATGATGGAACAGCTCATTCTGGAAGTCATCTCTAAGCACAAGGAGGAGAAGGCAGCTATCAAGAGTAGTGAACATGGTTTCACTAAGTTGACCAATCTGGTAGCCTTGTATGATAGCATGACTGGCTGTGTAGATGAGGGGAGAGCACTGGAGGTTGTCTACCTCAAATTCAGCAAGGCTTTTGACACTGTTTCCCACAACATCCTCACAGATAAGCTTAGGAATTGTGGGTTGGATGAGTGGACAGTGAGCTGGATTGAGAACTGGCTGAATGGCAGAGCTCAGAGGGTTGTGATCAGTGGCGTGGAGTCTGGTTGGAGGCTTGTGAATAGCAGTGCTCTCCAGGGGTGGGTACTAGGTCCAGTCCTGTTCAACATATCCGTCAATGACCTGGATGAAGAGACAGAGTGTACCCACAGCAAGTTTGCTGACAATACAAAGCTGGGGGGAGCGGCTGACTCACCAGAAGGCTGTGCTGCCATTCAGCATGACCTGGACAGGCTGGAGAGGTGAGCAGAGAGGAACCTGATGAAGTTCAACAAGGGCAAGTGTAGGGTCCTGCACCTGGGGAGGAATAACCCCATGCACCAGCACAGGTTGGGGGCTGACCTGCTGTAGAGCAGCTCTGCAGAGAAGGACCTGGGAGTGCTGACGGACAACAGATTAATCGTGAGCCAGCAGTGTGCCCTTGTGGCCAGGAAGGCCAATGGTATCCTAGGGTGCAATAAGAGTGTGGCTGGCAAGTCGAGGGAGGTAATCCACCCCTTCTACTCTGCTCTGGTAAGGCCACATCTGGAGAGCTGTGTCTACTTCTGGGCTCCCCAGTCAAGAGAGACAGGGAATGACTGGAGAGAGTCCAGCAGAGGGCAACAAAGATGATGAGGGGACTGGAGCATCTCTCTTATGAGGAAAGGCTGAGAGACCTGGGTGTGTTTAGCCTGGAGAAGAGAAGACTAAGAGTGGATCTCATCAATGCTTATAAATACCTAAAGGACAGTTGTCAAGACGATGGGGCCAGACTCTTTTCAGTGATGCCCAGCAATGGGTACAAACTGGAACATGGGCAGTTCCACCTGAACACGAGGAAGAACTTCTTTTCTGTGAGAATGACAGAGCCCTGGAACAGGCTGCCCAGAGAGGCTGCGGAGTCTCCTTCTCTGGAGATATTCAAAACCCACCCGGAGACGTTCCTGTGCAACCTGCTCTAGGGACACCTGCTTTAGCAGGGGTGTTGGGCTGGATGATCTCCAGCAGGCCCTTCCAACCCCTACCATTCTGTGATTCTGTGATCATGTAATATTTGCACACCTGGCCACCTCTACTGTCAGTGAAAAGAAAA
Source organism: Steatornis caripensis (assembly GCA_013398225.1). NCBI lineage: Eukaryota > Metazoa > Chordata > Aves > Caprimulgiformes > Steatornithidae > Steatornis > Steatornis caripensis. Next base: position 211,619 of record VZSC01004068.1, read on the forward strand.
ACAGTCAAAACCTAAATTAAGCAAACAGCTTACTTTGGGAGTCTAACTTAAATATCACTCTTGTTCTTCCCAATTACTCTAGCATGCAGATAAGAGTCAGTAGATAAGCCAAGCTGAAAGACTTTTTTCCAGAAAATTTATCTTCATGATGCTTAACTGAGACACCTCTGGAAGACTAAATGCCACCTAAGACAAATTTTCTTCCTGCATAAGGGCTTTCTCAGTTTTGTTTGAATTTATTTCATAATAGTTTCATTATAGTATGACTCTTACTAGCTGGCACACTGACATATGCCCAGTTCCTGAGTTTTAATCTTCCCAGGCACAGGAAAACACAGTACATTTATTTTTTTATTAATAATAAAGCAATAATTGTATTAAATAAAGATTGATTTTCGTTTAACTAAAAATGTTTAAAAATTTGTAAATGCCACTGCCATCTCTCAATTTTGATGCTAAAATCTTGTCTTTAGAAGAATCACATCTCTCTTTTGCTCCTATTGATGTAGAGCGTAGTGTGGTTTGCTACTTAAAAAGAAAAGCTGGATGGTTGATCCAGCAGTTAAATCATGTCTACAATGTATCATAACCAGCCAAAAGATATAAAGTAAGACTCTAATTGACCAATGCTTGGGTAGTGTGTGACATTATGTAGCTGTTTTAGCTGGCTTTCTAACATCACAGAAATCTATAACTTCATAGTTCATGAGTCAGAATCAATAAACCTGCCATTACAGACTCCAAAATCAATCTTGCCTTACATGCTTCCCTGCTTTACTTCTTCCTCTTTCCCTTAAACTTCCCAGCAAAACAAAAACTGCTGTGAAAATTTATAATCTTTTGATCTAAGTAAAACAGATTAATTAGGAACATGGATTCTATGGGCAAAATCACTTACCACCCTCTTCAGGGCTGAGTGTTGGAACAAACACTTCAGAACTGGCACCTACACACAATCTGGTATTCCACTATAGCCATAGTTCCTCATTCCTCTCTTCTTTCTCTAGGTCATTGTGACTTAAGTTTAACATTATCAGCCTTAGACAAATGAAGTCTTGAAGTAAAATTGAGAAGTCAAGCTCTAATTTATCCTGTAACATCTGCAGTGCCTGTATTATTCTTTCTGAGAACTCATGTTATAATCCTGATCTCCAGTATTGTAATCTGTATTTTTGCCATCCTACTCTACTTTTTATCCCCCCAGTTCAGGGCTCCAATTTTGTAGGTGCTACACTTCAACTACTTACCTTCTTAGCCATGTACCCACATGTCTTAAAACCTCTACCGTACAAATGTCATTGATTTCCCCCAGGGAATTTCATAAGCTCACTGTCATAGTTTAAAGCTGGGCTGGCCATTAAACGGATGGCAGATGCTGTTTGTTAACCCTCTCCCTCCTCAAAAAGAGGAAAAGAGAAAAGGGGAAGAGACTTATGGGTTGGAAAAGTTAAAACAGCTTTAATCTAACTACAATAATAATGTATTATAATAATAGGAAGAATAATAATTATATACATACAAATATATACAAAACCAATACTGAGCTTCCGCCTCCCCAATGACAAATGCATCACCCAGACACTGCAGGGCACACCCCAGGAAAGTCCCAGACTGTAAAGTCTGAAAGACTGTACTCAGCAGAAGATCAGAACTGGATTGAGGAATGCACAGAACAGAGTATTTGAGCAGAGTCCTCCTCCAACACTTGAGCAAGGAGCTAGACAGAACTGGAAAGCAGCATCCTGCAACATCACCAGGAACCAGCTGACAGCCCCATGCTGGCCTGAAATAGGGTCCAGGGCCACAGGTATGGGCAGCAGTACCAGGTGAGGCTGCTTAGGGCCGTTAAAGCCCATCAGTGCCCTCAGGCCCCTGGCCATGAAAGGAGAGGGAGTGACCTTTGTGATCCCTCAGCTTTATGCTGAGCATGTTGTGTATGGGATGGAATACTGCATTTGGTCAAACCAGGATACTCAGTCATTGATAAAGCAATGTACGGCACTGCTGTCATTCTAAAAAAATGTTACTATAGCAGTTCTGTCATGAGAACAATTTTTGTAATGTCTCTGTGACCTTGTAGCACATGCTAGATGATTTTAAATCCTCACGCTTTCAGGAAGGAAGAGTAAGCTCCTTCAGATATCCTACAGAGTAAGAGGACGTTCATGAGAAGAGCATCCCTGGATCTTTGGAAGTTCAAGAAATCACTTACCTCTGTATTCTTAAGGTTTGTCCTAGTTATGAGAGAAAAAGGGAAAGAAAAAAATGTGAATATTACCAACATTTAAATGAACAAAATGATGGTTAAAACTGTCCCTATGTCATTTTCATATGAGATTTTGTTGTTCACTCACTGTAAATCTATTTATTTTGTTGCTAAGGCTTGGCTTGCCATTGAAGTTTCTAAAAGAATCGGCTCCAGGGAAGTACTGGGAACATATATATATAAACAGTTTTAACAGGTGTAAGTATGATAAAAAAAATAACCTGTTTGAATAAGGTAGGCCAAAACCTCAAAAACAGACAAGAAAGGTGTTATGATCTTTAATTTGGTTTATTTATAAAGTATTTCATTTCAATATTCTTCACCAAGGA
>VZSC01004068.1:214378-225999 GCA_013398225.1 Steatornis caripensis
TCACCAAGGCAATTCTGCTAATAGATTTAAGGTTTTATTTCTCAAAATGAATATCCTAAATAGTACGTTTTGTACATCATATAGGTCCTGGTACTAGCCGAACCCCAAAAATCTGAATGCTAATCTCTTCTAAGCACAGATTTCCTGTATTTTCCTCATTATTTATTTATGTTTCCAAATAGCCCAGACACCACTTAGGATGTGGTTTAATAATCCTATCGCATACTGTTGAGCTATTAGTGCTCTTGTAAAGAGCTTTTGTCTTTTTGCATTTATTTTGCTGTGTCAACCCACTGGAGCACTTGAAAAAGTTGATAAATGAGAAGTTTGAGACGGGAAAGAGAACAGTTGGCAGGTGTCATGCATTTGCAGAGCTGCACTTGCTACACTGAACATGTAATCTGAGAAAGATATTGGTTTAAAATGGCAGACAATAATGAAAAGATGATGATGTATGGCACAGTTATTTTTCTTGGCATTTTTTCACAGGTTCTGGCATTGCTTTTGCCCATTTATAGGAAGGGCAGAGCAGTTCCTCCACACAAGATGCCATGTCATCCTTAATTGGCCTTTCTGATCTTTCCAAAAAGAGGATGTGGATTCTTTCCAAGATTAATAACTGTGCATCTGTTAGTATAACAGTGAGGCAGATTTGTGATCAATAGACCTACACATGTATCTGAAGAGATCAGTGATACTGAATGAATCTAATCATGTAATTACAAAAAATGGACCAGTCTCCAAGTCATCTGTGTCTCTTTATTTTGATGACATTTGATTCTGCTATGATATTTTAAATGCTCAAAGTATCACTATTCCCTTTTTCCCTTTTTCCCTTTTTCCCTTTTTCCCTTTTTCCCTTTTTCCCTTTTTCCCTTTTTCCCTTTTTCCCTTTTTCCCTTTTTCCCTTTTTCCCTTTTTCCCTTTTTCCCTTTTTCCCTTTTTCCCTTTTTCCCTTTTTCCCTTTTTCCCTTTTTCCCTTTTTCCCTTTTTCCCTTTTTCCCTTTTTCCCTTTTTCCCTTTTTCCCTTTTTCCCTTTTTCCCTTTTTCCCTTTTTCCCTTTTTCCCTTTTTCCCTTTTTCCCTTTTTCCCTTTTTCCCTTTTTCCCTTTTTCCCTTTTTCCCTTTTTCCCTTTTTCCCTTTTTCCCTTTTTCCCTTTTTCCCTTTTTCCCTTTTTCCCTTTTTCCCTTTTTCCCTTTTTCCCTTTTTCCCTTTTTCCCTTTTTCCCTTTTTCCCTTTTTCCCTTTTTCCCTTTTTCCCTTTTTCCCTTTTTCCCTTTTTCCCTTTTTCCCTTTTTCCCTTTTTCCCTTTTTCCCTTTTTCCCTTTTTCCCTTTTTCCCTTTTTCCCTTTTTCCCTTTTTCCCTTTTTCCCTTTTTCCCTTTTTCCCTTTTTCCCTTTTTCCCTTTTTCCCTTTTTCCCTTTTTCCCTTTTTCCCTTTTAACTTTTCTTAACGAGAAAGGACAACTGCTGAAAGATCAGTCATAATTCAGGACTTCCTATAGCTGAACAGACAATCTAAAGAAAATTGCAGAGCATTTAATGAATTTTTGAAATTCTATCTCCGGTTTGATAGACAGATTGCCTTGAGAATGGCTCCATATCTTATAATTTCTGGATTGACTGAATTCTGTTCCTCTAATAGTACAGTACTAGTACTGCATTGCTACACAGATTACTAAAGGTGAAAACAATATTAACAAATGTTTCTAATGTGTTTTGAGCTTTCTTTATTGTGACAACATCTGAAAACAAGAGTATGATTTCAGTCAAATTAAATGAAATATCTCTAATTAATTACAATAGAACATGGGAGAGAACTTGCACCAACAGTCCTCATCAGACCACAAGCAGGTTCTCCTTTAACCATTTTAGAAGCTCTTCAGATTATAGAACAGTTTTAGTACAGACAGTGTTTGTTCTATTTTTAGCTACACTATCAGATATTGATAACGCAAGCATAGAAAAGGAAAGAAAAGTGTAAAAGTATACATTTTAATAAATGTGCAACAATATTAACTTTAAAAACTGACCAAAGACTTGCTCTCTTCAGCATGATAATACAGTCTTTATGCAAATAAAATTGCCACTGAAGTACCTTGCCTGAGAAACAACGGCAGAGAACTTCACAGCCAACTCACACCTATACTACCATTTGAGAAAAAGCCTCTGAAAAACCATCTCCAACCTTACATGCATGTAGTAAACACAAACAATCAACATGGCCAAGAAACAGTCATTTTGTTTATTTTGGGAGACCTATAGGTTTTCTGAAAAAAAGGTCATCATCTCACTTTGCACAGAAGGAAGAGGTAATTACGCTTTTCAGTCAATGAATGCAGGAGAAACTCTATATGTCTATGAACTCTGATGTTCTTTGTGAGTTATTTTGGCCATGGAAAAGGACAAATTCCGACCCAAGTGAACATGCTGCACCACTAACAGTGACTTATCTGCTTGTAAGAAACAGTACTAATTCAAAGGAGGTGAAGAACAGGTCTAGCTGAGCATTCTGAAGCTGTTATCACTAATTAAATAATAGCATTAAGCTAGAGATATTTGTCAAATTAGAAAATTATAAACCCACTGACATAACAGCAATAAGAAAAGGGTCAATGAGATAAGTAAAGCTGAATTATAAGGGAGTTGTTTGGTTTTTTGCCCAGTACTACACAGGGAGGCTTCTCAGTAAAGGCTAATCTTTACCATCTTTTCACAGCACAAGGAATCTTTTATTTTTATGCCAGCTTTACTGATACCTTGTACCAAGGTTTGATAAAGCCTTAACTACCTTCAAGAACAGCAAGCATTTGGCCTCTGTGAACTATTTTTTTGACCCTTTGTGGTGGCCTGCTTTTAACTTATAACCACGGTTCTTCAGAACAGTGTATCAGTTTTCTTGTGTTTGGAGAAGAATCTTGATGAGAGCGAAGTTTCATCGCTTCTCCCTGAGGATATGGGTTTTTTTTTCAAAATATAAGTTACAATGCTTCACACGTTGTCTCTGGAAGGACGTTTTCTAAGCAAAATGTCATGATTTGCGGTATGAAAATAGTTTCCCACCTATTGAAATTGCAGTGGTGAATACATGACAAATATTTCGCTTGTCACAAAAATCATATAGAGATTCTATTTGCCAGTGGTAGGTTCAGATTTGTAAGCATGTGAGTAACCGCTGCTGACCTTCCCTAGTCTGCTCAGGAACTTAAAGGTCAGCATGGGTTTATGTGGTACACAGAGTAGCTGATACCTATGAAGGTAAGTATAGTGATTTTTTTTTTTTTATTTAATACCTGAAACTTGTACTCTATTCCTCATTTTTGTTTTCATAACAGTATTGCTGCACAACTGCATGAAAAGAGGAACAGTCTCTCTTTCTGATTCTCGTCTAGGAGGACTTAATATTTTTGTTCTTCCTTCTGCATCATTTTGTCAAATGAGCCATTAAAATGACATGCAAGAGCTTGAAGTTAGAAGTACTCTAAATTATGTATTTCCAGCAATACTACTCTGCACAGCTGCCTGGGAGATATGAGCTTGATTTCACATCCCAATCTCATATTCTTACCCATTTAAACAGAAAATCCATAAATAGTAACTAGTAATTAATAATCCTCTCCAACTTGTCATCTCAGTCAATCCCTGAGAGAGATATTGCTTCCCCCATCAGCACAATAGAAACTGTAAGGAAACAACAATACAGTTGTGGATGGTTTCATATTTTCTGTGGTGCAAATTATTGCTTGAAGTCTAAGAAAAATCTCTGACTGCAAAATGAGTTAATGTGTCCTCCTTTTGCCTTCCCAATCCCGCCTCCCCCACCATGTTAGGACCCCCATTGGGCCTGAAGAGCTATTATAGAAGAAAACTCTACGAATTTTTCCCCAAGGAAGCAGATTTTGTATGGCATTGATAAGAATGATAGAGCACGTTTTGATCTGCTTCATTGATCTGTCTATTCTTAAGTTCCAGTATTGAATATTGGTCCTCAACACCAATGGCTGTGGTATCCTGCAACTATGCAAGTAGGTCATCATGGGAGAAACTCTATTCCAGAATATAAAACAGACCCAGAATAGACCAAACGCTTCCTGTCCTTCTGGAATGGTAAGATCAAAACTGCAAATATGTCACTGCCTGGAGTGCACCAGGAGACCACCTGGAGACCACCAAATCCAACTGAAGGTTTGAATCTGTATTGCTAGTTCACTACCAAATAGCTTGTGACATAGTTATTCTTCATAGATAGATATAAGCACATTTGGACATTGCAAGGTGATTGTTTTTTAAAGTAAAAAAAAAACACCTTTGTTGTACATATATATGTACATATATAGATTGTTATATATATTGTTTATTATGTATAAACATTTATTCATATCTATACAGCTCATAGGATGCTGGTTTATGTTATCATTACGTTCATTCTTACTGCATTGTCTGGTCCACAACTGAATTTTCAATAGATTTCTCTGCTGAATGTTTTGAGCTGTACACCACTGAGATTCCACATGTATACAGCAGTCTGCCAATGCACAGTGAATTGCAAATTTGGGATAAAAGCATCATGAAATTGCAGGAAATATATTGTGAAGAAGATTCACTTTTTAAGAACGATACTATGCCCACAATATTTTAGATTTTTGTGAAAATGGTGATTTAAGTATGAAATTATATCATGTTGTAATATTCTGAACAATTCTGACCGTGAAAAGAGTATGACTCTTGAGCAGATAGTCCTAAAGTTAGCAATAATATATAGATTTTTGGTAAAAACTGGTGCAAAGAAGAAGAGCGTACCTTTCAGAATATTTATCACTTCTGTCTTATTTTTCATTACAAGGTCTCAAAGTGCTTTATAAACATCAATTAAATCATACTCATCTCCTCGTCTACTTCAAATGAGTAAACTGAAGTTCAGAGAGATTAAAGCATTTCTATATCATAAAACAGTAAATCAGTAAAACAGCTGAAAACAGAATTCCAAAGTTTGGATGAGAAGATCATATTATGCAAAATTTTCATAATGAAATAAAAAAGTCTTAAATATCAATGAGATTGTTATAGATTCATAATTGGATTCAATCTAGTGAAAAAAACATTTATGTGTTAGTGTGAACAAAATTTATCTTTGTGATGGAAGTATTTAAATCCAGTAATAACATGCCTGTTTGAGGGTGAAAATAGATCCTTGAAAATTATTTTTACATCAAAGAACAAGTAAGAATTTATGGGTTTATATATCCATATCTATATATGTGTGTACCAATATATTTGTAATTACATATACATATAGCCAATAAAATCATGTTATGAAAGCTACAAATACAGGAAGAACAATGAGTCTGAAAACATTACAAGACAATGACAATTTTCATTCAAAACTACACAAAATCAAAACAGCAAATGTAATCCATCTGTAATCCTCACCATGAATCCAGAGACACAAAACAATAAACTGCATTATTTCAACAGAAAACTTATTTCAGTTTTCATATACATGAGCAGTTGTTTTGTAATAGCTATGATTTCTTTTCAGAAAGAGCATTAGTTCTGCAAGCAATGGCCAAAATTAAACCAATGATATATACATTGTTTTCTATACTGACAAGAGCAAAACCCACTGAAACCTTTGGTGAACTTGAAACTAAAGTTTCAGCATTTCACAAGCTTCATGATGTTTTTGTTCTTGGAGATTTATTTGGCTATATTGTATCTGGCACTAGCTGGTGAACTACTAACAGCATCGCACAGTGGTGGCTGCACGATGTTGTCTCTGTTCTCACCGTGAGCTCAGCAAAGATTCCTAATTTATGTATCCTTAACAATTTGTTTTAGTGGTGGAAAAATAGTCTACTAAACTTGTCACACCCTAACAACAACGAAAATAGTATTCACCAAGAATTCTTTCCACCCTGTCAGTTTTGGAAAGTTATCTGAGAAGTTAGAAGTTAGAAGTTGGTGATTGTGTGGGCTTATCTCACCAAGGCCTCCCAGAGTCGGCTCAGCACCCAAGTGTCAACGGCCTTAGCTGCAGATACTGGGTGAGGATTTCAGTGTGTTATACTGCAATCTCCCTTACACCTTGTCATTTCTATCTTTCACACATTTTGCTCGTTTCATATCTCAGTAAAATTTCGACTTCCCAGGCAACTGCCAACTGCTGCTGCAATATGGTTGGTACCTTCACCTTGATCCCACCACAGTCAATGAAAAGATTCCCATTGCTTTCCTCAAGATCTTGATCAAGGCTTTTGTATGGAACAAAGCTCATTCGAGACTGTCTTCTGTAATACTCCTAGTAAACTCGTCTGCCATAGTCTTGGTCAGATAGTAAGCTTAAAATTAAATTTCCACTTGCCAGACCCAAACAGCTGAATACAAGCCATTTCTGATCCACCTGCAGAATCCAGTAAAAGTCAGCAACATCCCTTTACTAAGATAGAAGAATGAACAGATGTGAGGGGGTTTGTTTGTTGTTTTTCTTTGCTGCTGTCTGCAAGTCTATTTAATTAACTACTTATTACTAATAGGTTATTTGATGATATCAAGCAGAAAAGGTTGGTATATTCGAGGATCTCAGGTGAGTCTTGTTCTACACAAGGCAGGAAATATATTTATATACACAAGCATATATAATACTTCTGTAACAGTCCTTCCATGTGCAAAGAACAGGGAGATAACTTTCTTCATAAGAAAATTTTAGGAATTCTCATTCTGAAATTTACTTTTTCTTTCATTCATGTGAGTGGAATTAATCTCATCTAACCTTCAGCCATCTAGAAGCTTAGCCACATCACCTTCTACAGCCATGAGAAAGAAAAGCAATGCATCCAACTGTAAAACTAGCAACTTGGGTAAACGAAATGGATCACCTTTAGTAACTCTGGTCTTTCTGCATTAATTATAGTATCTGAGTATTTAATTTAGCCTAGACACATAGATTCTGTGTCCCAATATTATTTTTTTCTTCAAAAGAGAAATAAAATCTATTGTAAAGACAAACTTCAATAAATCTGTGAATGCATAAATTTATGTATATGACTAAATGTATACATAAACATAAAATACATAATACATAAACATGTGTAAATACACATAAATGCACATATACATAGATTTATATACATACATACATACATATTACACCCATACAACCTGTGTCTATGTACGTGTGAGATCAGTTTTTTCAGATGACCTTCTACAGGTAGGCATTCATTTTCTTTAAATACCGATAAGTAACCTATGCCCTTCTTCTTATGGAATCCTAGATATTTAATGAAGAAAATTACATCAACAATTAAGAAAGTCTGAACTCAGGGGTTTTTTTCACTTGATCTTCCTTAAAAAATAAAAAAATTAGCTCAGTTGCCTGTTTGTTTCCTCACAGTATTGTATTCAGAGTTATCAGCTGCATTTATATTAAAAAACAATTAAAATCTTGGGAAGTTTTCCTTTCAAATTTCTAATATTCAGTACATTAAAAAAATATTATTAGCTTATTTTTGTAGTAATGTCAGCAGATGAAGTGTCGCTAGATTCGTTTTGATGACACGTGTTCTTAAACAGCCATAATAAGTCCTTAAAGTTCATTTTTTGTTGAGAAAATTATCATGACTGCAAAAGAAATAGCTCATTAGTAGAATGATAGGGAGGGACAGTAAATGCCCTGTAGAATAGCAGTCAGCTTTATTTTGAGAATGGTATTAATTTTGTACCAGATAAAATTATTCAATTGAAAGTGATTTTATGCAGTGGTTTTTCATTTTCAGCTTTGTATTTGAATCAGATTTGAACTTGAAAAACCAAACAGTTGCTGATACACTGCAGTTAAAATTTCCTATAGGTGTATTTCTGTCTTGCATTTTCCCTTCTGATAAACGCTAATGTTTTACGAGATTGTTATTGTTGCCAGTAATTGTTAACAATAATATTGCTAATACTAATTAGCAAAAACGCTCCTACACCCGGAGAAAAAATAAGCATAGCTAAAAATATAGGCAAGGTGCTTGTTAGGAACCTGATCAAACAAGCTTAATTATGACCCCCAGATAAAGGGACTGCTATTAAGCCATTAAATTATCACAGATAAACCAGAGTCTCAGTCACTCTGATGATAAATCGCAGCTAACAACAGCGAGGAAGTCAGAGCCTGAACTGCTAATCCTTTTGAGGTTTGTGATGAGCACCAGTTCCCCTACTGTTTTGCATCTATTTATATTGCACTCAGAACCCCCCAATGGCCTCTGCTAATCTGCAGCTCTAGATAATTTATGCCTGTTGGTGTGTCACCTCACAGCAGCGGATGCTATCAGGAAAGAGAAGTTTTAGGAAATTTGATCCCTTGAAATGCTAATCCTCTGGAGATTACTGCATATAAACAAGTTTTCTGCCATGATTTACTTTTGTTTATTGGTAGCAGAGATAATTACTTTACAATTGTCATTTCAGACAACTACTTAGTTTGGGAATAAAGTGATCATTTAATGGGCAGGATTTTCACATTTGAAGCAGTCAAAAGGCAAGATAGTAATTTCTGTTTATATGTAATCTTTTAAACAGATTTGTAAATATTTTTACCACGTATAAAGCTGGCCTTAAATGCCTTATTCCTTAGACCCTAATCCAGAAAAGCATGTATACTTCTGTGTAATTTTAACTATGTGGGTGATCATAGTAACTTTGATGGGATATTCTTGTACTTATAGGTGTGCTTAAGCACTTTGCTGGATCTGCCCCCAGCAATGACATGCTTTCTGGTTTCATTCAGCTGTTGTGGGTACTTTCTATGCCGAAACAGTTACTGATGAGAAAGGATGTATGAGTTGGAATTTTGTTAAAAAGCTCTTTACCTATCTCAGTGTTGTTGAACTGGTAAGAAATCTTGTCTTTCAGAATTTGATGGGGTTATTTGGCTGGTAGTTAAATGTCGTGCTTCTTAGTGCTACTGAATATTCCTAAATTAATAACTACCAAAACCATCAAGTTCAAACATGCCTATCAATGTAGCATAATGAAAGCTTGAACTGCAGGCACATAATGCTGCTGAAAATAAGTGGACTAAACATATAGTTGCTAGAAGTTTCCAATTTCTTTTTTAGTTGTTCTCCTCAGGTTCAATAGTCAGACTTGATGAGATTACACCAAGTGACATGACTGATTACTAATTAGCCAAGGGTTCCGATGGTAGCTGTTGGTGGCAATTACTGAGATACAGTACTATCTGTCAGAGAGATAAGGAGAGGTAAGAAATTAAGTTGACCTTGAGATTTCATTACATTTAAAGTCACCTAATAACACCTGATATTTTTAATCCTGGTTCATTCTTCTTACCAAATCCATTCCCACTGGCAATCATGATTAAAAAAAAAAAAAAAACAAAAAAAAAGGAAAAAAAAAGAAGAAAAAACATTTCAGAACTTCTACACTGTTTTCTCCTTTGGGAATACTTCAGTTCAAAAATACATATGAAAGTAGCCTGGAGGGAAGGATGTGTGGAAAGCAGTGCCCCCTATTTTCAAGATTGACAGAGGGACTATTTCATTACTTTAAAGTACATATTAGTATATAATTTCGAGGTTTTTTACTGGGTCCCTTGGGGGAATGCAGTTAGTCAGCTATTCTGCTAATCTTCTCCAAAAGCATGGGAGTGAGGGGGTGGAAAGTAAAGCTGTTCTCAAAATAAAAGCAAAAGATGGACACGCAGATAGGCAAGCAAGAATGCAGATTACATCTCCGAGTGCTCCTTTTTGTTGGATTTCAGAAAATTATGTCTTCATACAGATGGAAGTTTCTATGTAATTTGAATTCAGATATCAAGCAAAGGCAAAGTTTTCCTTAAAATGTTGTTTAATTCTGAACATGTTTTTAGTTCCTGAGTAGAGAAAACAAAGATGAGACCTTTTGGTTGGCCTCTGTACATGTATTGGTACATGTGTGCTTGATATCTGTATGTACCCAGAAGGCAGAGAAAATTTCTGATAAACTTAGAGCAAGACCTTTTTAGGTTTTGCCCAACAATTTGGTCTAGATCTACCTACAGCTATATGCACAGCTCTGGTGAAAATTAGGATATGATGGCACAGGTATCTAAATCAATCTTTTTCTTTTTTCTATTCAGCCAACAAAATGGATATACAGTTGTTGATCACTGAACAGATAAAATATTATACTGAATGGACTAGTATGAGAATTCCTATATTTTTATTTGGCAGAGAGGGATAATGTTAATATGTTGTACAGCGTTAGACTTAATTAGATTCATCTTCTTTTCTTTTGCTTATTGTTTTATAAATTATGCTTACACTGTGTTTTCAACAGACGTTAGAAAACACTACAGTATGAAGTCTTCAGAAAGAATGTGTTCCATATATTTTTACAGATTCATTGGCAAATTCTTGACGATATAAATACTCTGCAGTAAGAAAATCGTAGATCTTAAATAGCCCAAACAAACTTCTGCTGGTTCTAGTTGTTGAGATGCAATCTGGAAAACGTGTTATTGTTCTGCGGATAGTTATTTCAACAGTGGACTGCAACAGGGTTTGAAATATTCTTGTCTAAATTATTATTAATTATGGTTGACAACAGTGCATCTTTTTTTAAGTTTCACTTAGCTGAAATATTTATTGAAGCATATGACCAACTCCTTGCATTTATTAGGAAACCTGTCTCCAAACTGACCATCTCAATTAGTTTTCCTTGATACTTCAGCTTTGATAAGAACTTCTGTCCACTGGTTAAAAGTTAATTTGTAGTACTAAAGTGGAGAGACTGTCCTGGCTACTCAGGAAAGGGCATACATATGTGTATGGATTTATAAGAAAGAAAGAGCTTGAGCATAAAATAAATCGAGGCCCTAAATGTCAAAGAAAAGGCACTTAGTCTGTTCCTTTTATTTTAAATACTTTTTACAATACACATTTCTGCAGTTTGTAATACACTGAGAATTCCTACATTTCAGAAGTTTGGACATCAGTACTTTAAAAAAAGCTAGATTCCCATAAAGAGTTTCAAGTTCCAAGCTTTTGGAAACCTTGGTGCAAAGTTATATTGCAGAAAAGGTTTTGATTTTACAGAACTAGAGAAGATGATACATTTTTTATTCTCAAAAGATTTAACTATTTCTCACTTCCTAGATTCTGAGGGTTTGGATTAGAACAAAAGACTGAACCAAATCCATCTTTCAATAATATAAGTATGGTTTACATTTAAAATGAAACTAAAAAGATAGAAAAATCTTAAATAAACCTGAGGCCGACAACCAATGACATGATCATAGAATCATAGAATCATAGAATGGTAGGGGTTGGAAGGGACCTCCAGAGATCATCTAGTCCAACCCCCCTGCTAAAGCAGGTTAGCCTAGAGCAGGTTGCACAGGAATGCATCCAGGCGGGTTTTGAATATCTCCAGAGAAGGACACTCCACAACCACTCTGGGCAGCCTGTTCCAGTGCTCTGTTACCCTCACAGTAAAGAAGTTCCTCGTCATGTTCAGGTGGAACTGCCTGTGTTCCAGTTTGTGCCCATTGCCCCTTGTCCTGTCACTGGGCACCACTGAGAAGAGTCTGACCCCGTCCTCTTGACATCCACTCTTTAGATATTTGTGAGCATTGATCAGA
>VZSC01004068.1:227047-261299 GCA_013398225.1 Steatornis caripensis
TAGAAGGCTATCAGATTGGTCAAGCAGGATTTTCCCTTGGTGAATCCATGTTGACTACACCGGATAGTCTTCTCCTGGTCTATGTGCTTAGAAATTACTTCCAGAATGAGCCGTTCCATCACCTTTCCAGGGATGGAGGTGAGACTGACTGGCCTGTAGTTTCCCGGGTCCTCCTTCTTGCCCTTTTTGAAGATTGGAGTGACATTGGCTTTCCTTCAATCCTCAGGCACCTCTCCTGATGCAAGAACAAGTCAAAGTGAAGGAGAAAGAAGGGCTAGAGGCTACTGAAAAAGGGTGTGGACATCCAGTCTTTGATCCCAGTTTACAAACAAACAAAAGAGCTAGAAAGGGCTGGTGAGATGGGTTGTGAACAAGGAATGAGCATTACTAAAGGACCTAGTATGAACATGCAATGGCAGAACGTTCATCTCTTGAAGACAGTACTTAGAATTTTTTGACCAAGTCTAAAGCTGCAGTCTTTCTACCAGTTCCTTCGTGTGACTGAGTATATTAGATCTCCTAGAAATAGCTTTACTGTTATTTGGCACCAGTGCATAAAAATCCACTTTCTTTGCCATTTTGTCATTGTATATAAAAAGGTCTGTACCTGCCCAGTGTGCACCAGGAAAGGCTCTCTGACCTGGGCTTTGTTCTGAATTTTCCTCAAATCTCAGATTTCTGTTCACTCTCTTTTATTTTATTGTTACCTGCCATTGTTAATCAATTAATATCTGTCAATTAAAAAGTAGAACTCATTAAAGTTAATGTCAGCAATAAAAAAAGTGCTGAAGCAGTGGAGAGACTGGGCCAACATATATGTCTAATAAACTGAGCACATAAGAAATTAATTATAAATGCAGGAACTAGCCTATATCAATACAGATACTTAGATGTAGTCTACAGAGATAGTAATTCAGAGCTTATTCATTTTTAAAACTTTGCATGGCAATTTGATTTGATAGTTTGTGGAGTGTCTTAATTTTTGGCTTATTAGTTTCCAGAGTTCTACTGATTCAGAGAAAGATTTACAGGCATCTATGCTGTAACAGAATAGATGGAAATTCGTAACACTTTCTCTAGGAACATCACAAATCTCCTCTGACAGCTGGTTCTCTTTTGTCACTGGCCAGCCAAGTATAGCTATGGCTTTTGAAAGAATTTCTTTTGTAACTACAGAAAAGTAAACCCAGTACTACATATTTCTATATTTTTTTACTACAGGCAAGTGGAGATGTTTCTAAAAAAACCCAGACAAATGAAAAAGCTCTTCATACCTCCTCTCAAATATCCAAGATGGGATTCAACTTGAGAATCACTAAATGTCCGTCATCACCTACTTATATCATCCACTTATTCCCTCCATTATGTAAGATTTCTGATATGTTATGAACACTAATAACTCCCAGGGTCTACTCACATGTCTACAATTACATACTCCCAATATTCACATAAGGTATTCACAGGGTTCATGGCACAATCCTCGCGTAGACAGTGAATAAGTTTTGGGGAATTACTAAGATGCCATTATAGTGAAGTTAAGATATGGGAGAAACAGAAGTGCTTCCTTTTTACACAATAAAGTTTAACAGGTTGTTTAAGTAAGGGTTCAAATTATTCTCACTGCTTTCACTGGTGTTGTAACACAGATCTCAGCTTAGACCTGCATCGAAACGGAAGTGGGTAAATGCAGCTTTGGGTTCTCACACTGACAGGCTGGTTCCCTGAAAGTTCATCATTTACTGGGACAAAGAGAGATTAACACCTCAGCATTATAGTTTGATGACTGAGCATATTGGAGGGAATAGTGTGTTAAACAAGAGGAACAGCTACAGTGGGATTGATGCTGAGAGTCTCACCTTGCAACACCCTATAGCTCCATGAGTAAGGCAGTGTTGAAAAATATACCAATATCAGTACACCATTCACTTGTTTTATTTCCCCCATCTGTCTGTTTCTCCAGTTGACCTGGACTGTTCCTTGCTTAGTATGCCAGAGTTGGTAAAAGCTGTGGCTAAACACCCAGCTGTCGCTAAACACCCAGCTGTCCTCTTTTGGTGTGGAGGGATGTGCCTAATCTGGGTTTATAGTTTCTGTGAGGAGGCAGGTTGTCTAAGAGGTTAAAGGCTATTCCTAAATGCACTTTATGGATCTAGTGCTTAGCAATTTCTCAATCTGAAGGTTGCATAACCACTCTGTCAGAACCAGTAGGGAATAAAAAGGTCTAAATCCTTAGACCTAGAGATTCTAATTAATATAACATAACTGACAATAACTTGAAGTAGTCCCTTCCCCATCCTGAAAAATGCAGAAGTGAATTATAGTAACTGGGCACTTAAGTGTGTGCAAAGATTCCTGGACTGAGGCATGAATTAAAACAAAGCATTTAAGCAAAAGTACTTTTATTAGTAGTAAAGGGAAATCTGATATCTAAGAACCGTCAGATGAGAAAGTTTGATACAAAATGATCTTTAAAAGTTAAATCAGAAGCTGCCTGTAAGGAACTGCAAAATGATTTCACAATTTTGAATGCCATCGGAAATAAAGTAGTGGTTAAATTTGATAAAGCAGAAAGAAATGCACATGGGAAAAATAAGTCTAACTATACATACACAGGCAGGAACTACAAATTAACTATTGTTTGAGAAGAAAAAATAATGAATTAATATTAGACAGCTCTCTGGAAACATCAAGTCAAGCACTCAGTATCAAGTAAAAATGTGAAACAGGCTATTTGGATGAATAAGAAAGAAACTAAACAAAATAGAAAACATATATATATATATCACTGTATAAATACACTGTATCGCTATATCACTGTATAAATACATCATACACTCTTATGTTGAATAATTCATGCAGCCTTGGTCATTCTATTTCAGAAGAAAGAAGGGTAAGAACGAGAGAGAAAGGAGGAGGAAGTAAATTCACAGGATCTAGGACAAATTCAGACTATTAAACATAGTGCACCCCCTGATTTAGGAAGCATTTGAACTGTACATATTGGATAAAGAGCCCTGAAGATGTCTGGAAGTCAACAGCTGAAGGTGTCCCTAATCTGTAGGGACAGTGGAGGATTTATAACAACGGGACTGTACCTCTACCAAGGCAGCACACCTGCCAGGTATACAGGGCTATGCAAACTTGTGGTTTGAGTCAGCACAGCTATTCTTACTTTATGCATAATGTTGGAAAAGCTGATAGATAACAAATAGGAAAACTGTAAGGTTAAAAAAATAATAAAATTATAGGCAAAATAACCATGCTATCCTTTACTCTCAGGATTCATTATAACACACTCTTTTTTTTCAGCCTTTTTCCTTTAACACTACATGGCAACTAAGGCAGCTGGTATTAAATCGCTTCCCAAATCATGTATCCAGTTCAGTGTCTGAACTCAGAAGGTAGGTCAAACTGTAGTTTTCAGATATTATGCCAGCTTTCCCAATCAAAATTATCTTTTTTTTTGGTAGCAGAGGCTGGGAAGGTGCCACACAGTGGAATCCTCTCTCAGGGCCAAAAGACAGGTACACATCTTTTACATGTCTGCTATCATGCCAGAAGCAAGGGCAAAATTATGCAA
The DNA here is from genome assembly GCA_013398225.1 of Steatornis caripensis. Classification (NCBI taxonomy): domain Eukaryota; kingdom Metazoa; phylum Chordata; class Aves; order Caprimulgiformes; family Steatornithidae; genus Steatornis; species Steatornis caripensis. The sequence goes on from VZSC01004068.1 coordinate 230,628, forward strand.
AACCTGTAGCTTGGATAAATGTAATTAGTAGACCTATTAACTATGTTTTGATATTGCTTTATGCTATTATTGCAAAAGTTGTATGCAACTGCGTTAATTGGATTATTTCAAATATGTAAAAATGATATGCAAAAAATTCTGTGTTATAGGGAGATACTATGACACTGCTTTGCAATCTTTTTTTAATGATATGTGGACTTTTATAAAACTTTGAGCTACATTTGATTGTAAGAGGAATTTAAGCAGGGTAGATTTTGTAAGTTGACACCATGGCTATATGATTTAAATTCAGCATTACTTCAATAACGGTGGAGAGAATGTACTGAGGTGGGCCTGATTAGCATTGTGTTAACTCTCTCTACCCAGTATGTTCTTTAGTAGCTGAAGTTTCTACAATGACAGTGTAGGTCTTGTAAACCTCATTGCTAGAATTGTAGCCTGAGGTGAGAAGAGTCTAAGTAACTTAAGCAAAGTTCAAATTGAAGACAATTCAAAAAAAAAAAAAAAAAAGCACTTGACCATTGCTGCCATTTGAGAATCCAGTAAGACACCATTTACCAAAATCTTAAAGCAAATGATGGACAAACACAACTAGTTAAGGATTTTTGGCAATATTTCAGCTATGACTTTCAATTGTCTCCTCCTCATTTAGATGAATTATTTGAATGTTGTCCGGAGTCACCAAGATATTCTTAAATGAGGCTGGAGTCTCCACTAGACAATACTTAAATCATTTCACTGCTAGAAGAGACTAAAAATGGGCATCATATTGGTAAGGTGTCACAACAACCAACTTGATATCACTCTGGTGTACATTCAAGATGAATGACTCATGCAAAGCTGTGTTACCCTAAAGGAGAAGAAAAATTCATCCAGTGCTGTCCTCTAAAACTTATAAGAAAAAATACAATGTGTAAGTACCTATAGTACCCTAAACATCAACACTTTGTGGTCAGAAGTACCAAGCAAAAAGTGTCTATATATGCTAAAGTAAGAGAATACTCCATTACCAGCAGTAGTCTCTCAACTGTCATACCAGTACATCTGCCACGCTATAACTATGTCTAAAAAGAGTTTCATTGGAGACAGAGAGATCTGAGCCTTTCCAGTGTGGTTTGTGATAAACTTTCCCAGGCAAAATGGAAGAGCTGTGAGGAGGATTTAAATGGAGACATAGTCTGCAGCAAAAAAGTGATTTCCTGTAAGCAGATCTAGTTAATAATTCTTAAAGATGTTGGCAAAATGCCTTTTCTCAGGGAGACATAGAAATCGTTTTTGTTCTTTGCAGCCTAATCATTAGACATGTCTGATCACCGAAGCAGAGGAGAAGGAAGTGAGGAAGAGATTATACTGGCCACTTTGCAGCTTTCTTACTCCTGAAGAATTTTTACCTTGGAAATCAAGGTAGTTTAAGATGTCTGACAGACTGAAAATGGCAATTTTCCAGTTTCCTTCTAAAAACAACACCAATTTTCTAGAAAAAAAGAAAAAAGCCAATACAACATAATTAAATAATTCCCAATTTTATCAGAAATGGTCATGAAAAGTTATAAAATGTTTTTTCTTCAATAAGCAAAATCCCCCTTACATTTTTTCTGTAATATTGAAATTATTATTTTCAGCTTTAAAAGAAACTGCTCAAATATTTTTCTTCCCTGTTTCCATTTCACTGTGAGTATTATCATTTCTGCTTCTTTCTGATGCAGAATGAAAGGACATTTTAAAATGTCCTGGATTGGCTGGAGTATCATAGTTTTGCTGAGTATTTCTCAGCAAGGCCTATTTGTAAGTAGTGGTAAAGACTTCCATTGATTTGTCTGTATGAGAAAGGCTAACAGGATGCTCTCTGTCACTCGCTACCAGCAGCACCATCAGTAGGAGTAAACCTGTATCATCCCAGTTTAAACTTCTTCCCCAGCAGGATCTTTGGAAATGTTTGATTTAGCTGCTTCTCCTTCTCCTTTGCTCTTCTATATATATATATTATATATATTTTGTGTATAAGAGGGGAGCTAGGAAGAAGATGGGGAAGCAGGGTTATATTAGTGTAAGGAGCTTCCAGGGCAGGTTTCCAGGGCAGCTTTGCTGGCTCTTCTCTCCCTAGCAGCATCGCCATGTCCTGCTTCGCAATCCTCCTGAAATCATCATGCTCTTCAGATGTGGTCTTTCATTCTTGGCATTAGTCATAATCCTCAGTTTGTCAGGTGTGTGTTCTGGCCTCTCCCATACACCTCTGTTTACTCTTCCTGCTGTTGCCAGTCTGATCCTCCCTTCTTCTCCATTCCTTTCCATGCTTCTTTTCTACATTTCCATTCTCTAATCCCAACTACAGTCCTTATGCGCCTTAAAAAAATGCCTCATAGCGTTCACTGTGCCTCCAAACCAATCTCATGATCTTATGGTTATAACTCTTGTTTTGCTTCCCCTTTCTGCTTCCTTTGTCTCCTGCCATTATGTCATTTCTATTCAGGCTGTCATCTCTTCTGGAAAGGGATTTTTCTTGTTCTCTGTTTTGCAAAGCACCTGGCATGTTTTTGATTCTGTCAAACAAATAATAACAACAGATATGAAATTGGCAGTGCAGCAGAATCCTGATATTAGGAAGTAATAGAGGCAAATTACACTATCATTGTCATTGCCATGTATACACCACTACTTGACAAAAATTGTCATCGACTAGCTAGGTAAACATCAATAAATCCAAAGGTTCCCAAGCAAACATCTCTAACATGAAGGAAATGTAGTTGTGTTTCACGTTGGATCTCAATGAGCCACAGGGTTATACTTGACAATTTCAGTATTTGAAATAAAGGAAATAAATGAATGAGGTGCAGTTTCTCAGATGAGTGTTTGGGTATAAAATTAAGGACTGGGAGAAGATGTAGATAACTCTTTAAAACAGAGAAAGAGGAAAAGGGTGGAATGGGTGTGTTCAATTTAAACTCTGCTTAATTTAAAAAGCATACACATGGTAGTTATGTTCTGGTACATAAACCAATAAATTAGACTCTCTTTTAGCCTAGTGATACTATCAGAAGCTCTCAGTACTGTGAAGAATCTTATAAAACATTTTAACTGACTTGTCTCAGTCATTACATAATATAAGGCACTCCAAGACAATGTTTATGTTGCTTGTGTTGCCAAAAAAATCCCCAAAGAACACCCCGAAAATAAAAGGAAAGAAAAAAAGTGAACTTTACTGTACACTTAGTGACAGACTAGCCATAAGAAATCTCTAAAACAATATAGCTTCAGGTCTAATGGATGTAGGCCAGGACTGAATAGAAATTATTTTACATATGGTTAGCGATCTTTTAACTAAATTATTTGAAAATTCCTGAGAGAAAAGCAATTTATTACAGACACTGAGACAAGCCAATGTAACACTAATACTAAAGAAAAATAAACCAGCAGAAGAATATCCCTCTGCCATACCAACCAATATTCTTACAGTTGATTCCAAAGCAGTATCTGTCATTTCGGCACATGGATTACATTATTTAACAGTGTGAATCAAAGAGAAGATACTCATTCAAGAGAAGAGCGTTATTAATATCTTGTAGCATGCCATACATCTCTGTCACCAAACTGGACAAAATGGGAGCAGATGTTTTATGATAAACTGAGAAGAGGATCTGACAATATTAATAGCCATAATGACAGGCTTGGCCAAAAAAAAAAAAAAAAAAAAGCTAGAGGAAGCAATCTGATGGAGGGACAGAATGTTCTCTGTCTCTAGTGTACTGTCCTAGGGACTAATTTTACATGAAGGGATGGTATTAGTTAAGCTAAATCTCACTTCTATTAGGCTTTTTTGTACCTTTGCATGTTTGAAACCCTAGTAATGCAAGGAATACGTGAGAAAAGTGCAGTAAAAAAGAACTCCGAGGACAAATCCTTTCCAAAAGGAAGCCTTTTTTGACTGATAGTTTCTTTTTACTATTTTGAAGGCAAGTAAATCTTTGACTTAGTAAAAATGATTGACTTGTGAATGTATTCAAAGCTAAAGGCAAATGGTAGCCACAAAGAGTACTTAGAAACACAGGTATTTAAAAACTCAAGTTACATTTATATTGGCTGTGCCTCTACCAACATTTTTTGGTCAGCACCAGGATGAAGGTCTCCAGATCAAGAGATTCATGAGACAGTGTACATATACCCTGGACTGTGACATTGCTCTACTCTGGGCTGCACCTGGTTCTCATTGTCAGGTACTGGGTTCACCAGAGCAGAGACCAGGTGCAAGCTAGCAAGTATGAAACATCAACTAATAGGAGATGAGGATCCCTGTGTGACACATGGTAAACTGATTTGATAATTTCCTTACATCTGAATGACCTAGCTATTGGTTATCATAATGCTTCATTTCTAGCTGCCCTGCTGTCCATTGTCATTCCAGGCCTGAATTAGATACTCTTGTCTTCCTGGGAAGAGACAGAAACCTTAAATTCAAGAAAGTGAAGGGTAGTCAAAGGCAGTGGATAAGCCAGCTGACAAGCCCTGCTGAGCTGAGCATAGGGCTTCAGTTCTTGGTTGGGATATCTGCATGATCGGATTTAGTACTCATTTATCCAGTCTCTGATGCATGCCAAAGCCATACCTGTAGTCAATAATGAGAGAAAACCAGCACGTGCACGAGTTACCACCCATACCCTAACTTCCACAGCAAGGAAACTCGATGAGAACTATTACTCAGCACTCTTAGAGGGGTCTTGGGTATGCCATCATGTACCCCAGCAGTAAATCTGGATGTGTCCTGAGGAAACTACTTTCAGGGATTCACAGCCCAAAACCTTCTCTGAAAGCAGATGCCTAAATTCATCTTTTCAACAGGAAACACACATAAAAGAAGGATCAAAGAGATCATATACATTTTATCTAATAGTGGAGCAATGGCAGAATGATATGGGGAAGTATAGTACCTGTAGACCAAGACATTAGCTCTTCTGGGACATGACAGGCCACTTAACCTCTTCCATGAAAAAACTCCATTTTACTCAGAACAACAATCTCCTTGCTTCCCCTAGAAGCGATCTAAACACCACTTTAAGAGTAAGAGGGAGGAGATGGCTGGAAAGGAAAGGTGCTTCAGGAAGAGAAGAGACTATATGGTGCAGGTGGGAATTCCAGAGGTAATTTTGGATTAGGCTTAACCTAACCAACCTTTTTCCTAGGCAACAGCTGCAGCTCAAAATGTTTGGCAATATATGAATACCCACAGAGTTTTTCACTTCCCACACAGAGGTTGAAAGTATCCTGTTGGTCTTCTTGTATCACCTTCTGACAGCCTAAAGCTGTAGAGTCAGTCTTACTCTTTCTACGCCTTTCTCAACCAAGAGATATGTAAAATTTCCATGTGCTCTCAGAAAAGACATAGGTTATTCATCAAATCACAAAAAAAAAAAAAAAAGGTGAGCCTTCCTGGAAACAGGTTAAAAGATTGCCAGATAGGTGTTACCTTTCCATCAGCTATGTATCCTGAACTATGGGTAGCCACAGTCCAGCTGTCAATAAGCATGATGGGAGTCTGTTGGGTTGTTCTGTCATTTATGCTAAACAAGCGGAGACACTAAGTTCAGTAATAGCTGGACATCACCTCTGTGAGATACCTCCATACTTTCAGCAAATAGCTTCTACCAATTTAAAACATATTCATCTGCTTACTAATGCTCACTGACCTTAGCTAGAAAGAAGTTCCATCACCAAAAGGCCTTAAATACAAAAACAGTAGCAGCAACATAACAGAACTTTTGGTCTAAGCACTGCCAAATACAATACTCTGTTTTACAAATGTATGTTGCAATGGTTCAGTGACAGACGTGCAGATGCATAACTATGCTAAGATATGTGTTTTCTGTTTCTCTGGTATCTGAGCACTGCTAATTTCGACCTGAAAATTCAACCTACAATATCATATGACCACTTGCAAAAGCATTATAAAGTATATAATATCCATTCCTCCAGGATTTTAAATTTAAACTTGACAGCATCTGATGTTTTTTCAAAAAAAAGATAAATTCAGATTTACAACAACCCTATTTCAAAATACAAGTATAAAAATGGTATTAGCTGCTTTGAAGGGTTACTTTATCAGGATTTTTTTTTGTTTTCCATAATGATTAAGATACTTTGCTATACTGAATATTTCTAGGGAATATCTTCATTCTTTTTCAGCAAATAATTCAGAAGCAGATAACACAGGTAAAGCATTAGTTTCCATATGATTTTCATTAATCCAGCTATATTCATTTCATAAAATCCCTAAGAAATAGATTTATAATAACATAAAAGAATGCCCTATTCATTATGGGGAGTATAAAATCACAGAAGGTAACTCTTTTCTCCCACTGCCCTGAAATAGTCCCCTTACCAGGTGTTTTAATTTCTGCCATTCAGCTCCCTCTTATATTGTACTGCCAATAGAAAGATTTTGATATTAATTTAAACATACTCAATTAGTCTTTATCATTGGTGTTACTGGGCAGTTCACATGTAAGCCTGGCTGGTTCAGCTCTTCTGTATTCAACACCCTCCTCTCCCATACACACACTTGTTTTTGTTTTGTTTTGTTTTGACCAACACTAATGACTTCTGCACTTAGAGCACAGATCACTTGCCCTGACCCATAGTTTGTCCGTCGTAGATAGACGTTGCATTTGTTGTTGTTGGGGTATTAAATGTTCCTTCCTCATTGTCGTCTTCTACTTACCTCCCCGTGAAGCACAGGTGTCGCTAGGTAGGTATTAATGACTAATGCCAGCTGGGGAGAAATGGAAGTAGAGTACAGTGCAAAAAAAACAGAGACATCACTGCACAAGGAAAAAAATACGGACACCTGCAGAGGGACGTTGGTGTTATGATATGTAACTACCACAAGAAAGATACCATCTGGGGGACTGGAATGTACACGCCCATGTTAGGCAAACAGTTTCATGGGAGAGGAAGAAGCTTATGGCTGAGATTTGCTACAGAAAGCACACAATGCATCTGGGATGCTTGTGCCAGCAAGCAGGAAGCATCAAAGAGGATTTGTCTCTTGCACAAGTTTAGGTAATGCAGGCTTTGAGACAATTATTTCTATTGAAAAGGGCACTACAAAGAAGTGCCTGAAAGCTTTTTTTCCCTCTTCCACACCCCCCTTCCTGCTCTTGGCAGTGGATGAACTGGAGTGCGTAGGGACGTTATAAAGTAAGGTGCAGCCTTTCTCTCCACAATAGCACTCATTCATTTGTCCATAGCACCAGTGATATTAAAGGAAAATCCTTAACAGGATCAGTGCCTTTCTGGCTCAGTTTCTTCCTGTAGGCATGCTGGCCTGGATTTGAATCTAATCCCGTCTTCCTCTCCAGTAGCCCAAAAAGCTGCAAGCATTGGCTATTAGGGAAGAAGATACTGCCATTTTGTATAGAGCAATATAAGTGAGGACTCCAGGGGCTGCTCAAGTAAAAGGGCCAGGAGACAGACTCGGGATGAAATGGGCTGAGGGCAAGGCTCTACACCACAAAGATCCTGGAAAAGAAATACAAAGATTACCCAAAGTCACCCACAGGTCCACCACCTCCTCTTAGCCTCTCCTTTCGCACCCAGAGAGTCCCTTCACTCCACCCAATCCTATTCTCCTCTTCTGTTGTATGGACCCATCTTACTCTTCCACTGACCTCACATGGAAGCACTGGTGCTGCCAAGCCCAAATTGAATAAATGATGAAGTCTTGGTGTAATTCTGCTACCGAATTAATTTCTTATTTGTTTATTCTTATGGAATCATAGATTTTGCATTTGTGGCCTAGTTTCAGTGATGGTGACAGAAGATATCTGATACCCAGAATGTTCCATATTTTGGTAAGTAGAGTTTTTTCGGGGGTGTGAAAGTTGCAAACACAGACTTTGCATAGACCCACCTCTTTCACTTTCTGAACAAAATCCCACCCACCACTTAAACCCCCTGTCATTTCTGAGTGGTCTTCAGGAGGTATCTGGATGATTTTACTAAGTTTATTCCAGGCAGCACAGATTTCTCATGCAATTTACTGTGTGCAACCTCAGTGGGAGAACACATTTAATTTGTGACTATGACTGAAAATAACACCCTGGAGAGAACTAGTCTGGGATTCCTGCACCTTCTTACTCTCGAGCTACAGATGCATTCTTGGCATAGGCTGGTTGGTCCCTGAGGAAAGGAAATTGAAACATATTTTTCAGCAGACATCTTAAAAATGGACATACAGCCCTTCAGGAAGCCAGTGAAAGCCGGCATAGTAAGACAGGTTGAATGATAGTCAAGAAATTGCCTGAGTAATGTTTCTACAGATATGAAATGCGAGGGATCAATGTGGATACATTCTATCTATCATTCTTCAGTCTAGCCTCTTTCAAGCCAGATTTGTGCTTGACAGACCTTACAGACTCCTCAGCATTCCTACTTTTTTTTTCTCCTCCACAGAAAAGAGGAAAGCTTTAGTTATGGACTTGGGGCTACAATGTCTCTGGTTTATGACTGACTTGAAAGACTTAGAGTCATGGAACTCTATGGCTTAAGCACCGAGTGTGTTTTTCAGTGTCACCCATATTATAATTCATCAGATGACCTCTAAGCTGTAGTTTTTCTTTATTAGTATTAATTATTATTAGCAGCACAGTTCTACAATTGGTTATTTGGTTCAGTTAAATACAGAAGCCTTGGTCCATGGATGAATAGATTTTCTGTCCCTGATTTAGGTCTTCTGGCACTCAGCATTATGTCTTGTTTTGTCCAAGATTCATTTGGCTGGCTACACAAGTTTTGCATGGCTGTGACACATCTTTTTCAGTCTATCAAGACATCAAGCATTTTTTGACTTGTGGTTCTTTTTTGGTCACTCTAATTAGACATTAATTTAACCCAATTTGTATAATATCAGTGCTAAAATCTGCTATCATTACCCCAGACTTAAAGAAAACTACTCTAAAACCTTCTGAGGGTAAATATCATCAGAGTTCATGTTTTATTTTCAGGCTTTTAATGTAAAATTCTCCTTTCATGTCCCTTTCAAGTCTGCTTGAATGAGCTGTGTATTACCAGTTGCTTTCCCATCTGTCTCAATTTAGTCTCTTTGACAAACTCCAATCTGGCCTGAGGAAAAATCAGAGTACTGAAACCACTCCACACTAGATGATTAAGTATATTTTATTAACAATGTCTCTTTACTTGAACAAAAAATCTCTACACTCTTTAACTCCCATGCCAGCAATGTCTTGCAGAGCCCTATGACTTAGACTGACACATTCTGAATGGCTTCACACCCCTCTCTTTCCCTCCACTCCCATCTTCTGACTTTTGACCAGGTACAAAAGTGAGAGTTTTCCTCTTTAACCTTTAACCTTTCCTAATCTCGCTGGACATAACCTACATGGTCTGTACAGCCTGGAAACTCCACATGATCCTTTTAGCTTTCAAGCCGCCTGACCCTTACCCACCCTGAAAGTGCACTGAGAATTTAATGGATGTTATAGTCACATTAATTTTGTCCCTTAGCCTGTCCCAACAGACTTTACTCTAAATGAACGTGTCAATTATCATAACTTAAAAATCTCAAATAAACCCCCAAATCCAGAGAGGAAAAAACGCCCACAAACATACCTTGAATTCTGCCACTACACTTTTGTCAGGATATTGCAGATTTTATACCTACGGTTTAATCTCATATATTTTTCAAATTCCTATATGGAATGTGTTACAAAAACTGTGAGCTTAGTCATATTTTTGGTTTCACAGGTTGTTTGTTGGATTGGGTTTTTCTTTCTTTGATTTAATGGATTTTTTCTCAAACTTTTTTTTATTCCCTCACCCCTCTGCCAACCCTCCCCAATACTTTTTGCAGGAAATTTGATTACAGAACTGCCTATTCCCCAGTAAATAGAAGGTTTCACTATGTAAACAGTAAAGATCTCCATTTAAAAGTAATTGTTGGCTAAGTTTGATAACCCTTAAGGGAATGGGAGAGAAAATATAGGCTGCTGCCCAGAATTTCTTGTTTTACTAGAAATTAGTTTGAGGCTAAGACTTTCGAGTAGTCTTGCGAATCCCAAATCTACCATCTACAAGTCCATTCCAAGTTAGTGGGGGAAAAAATTCACCTGTTTCTACATATCAGTTAATTCATCAGAAGTACAATCCTAAGAGGTCCCAAACACGCAGAAACCCTGCTGTGCTGGTTGCTCAGCAAATCATAGCACCGACTGCCTGCATACTCCTGCAGCATCTGCTGCCAGTGTTACTGTTAGGCAGGGATTTGTACTGTACTTTTCTTAAACTGGGCTTCTCATCCTGCTTGGGAACTGTTCTCTTCCATAAGCACCCCAAATATCACTTGTTTAAAACACACAAACAAACAAACACTACCAAAACCCAAAGGCATAAGATGAGCATATAAGTTTCTAACTGCATGCAGGGAAGTAACGCAATAAGGATGTGTTAGCTCTAACATGTCACATGTATGCTTTTAAAAGGTGAAATGACTCTTTTTTGCTGAGTTGGCCTTCACTGCTTGCACACAGCCAGTGGACGGCCTTATGCCTTCACTAGGCAACAGAATGCCAGCTGAACCCACCCCTGTGACAGGGTGTCCTGGCATCACTTGGTATTATGGTTGTAGGGACATGATCACCATCTCAGTAGTAACACGAAAGTCACGGAATTTAAATAATTCTCAAAATCGCTATGTATGAATTATTTAGAAAGTTAAGGACAATTATTATTTTTTTATTTCAACTACTAGCCAATAAATGTAAAAAAATACCAACAACACAACAAAAATAAACCCCTTCATCCCCCACATTAAAGCAATAGTTTTTGTAACATTCAAAACAGTGGAAACTATTTACCTTATATTACTGTTAGTGGAGAAAAGCAAATTTAATTTAAAATCATTTCTTCAAACTCCCTCAGTGGATGCCAGATAACTCCAGCTTAAACAAATACTAAAAAACTCATTTTAAATGGAGAATAATACAGATAGAGCTCAAATTATTGAGATATTAAGGGCAACATTCAATTTGAGATACATTTAAGCATCTTTGCCTCCTGGAGATTTTTACATGACAAGTCTTTAGATAAACATGGTTTTGCAAACAGTAACTATCATATCTGATCACACAACCTCTGGACTGAAACAGTATGTATGTCAGCAAATATTTCTGATTATTTAAAATATTAAATAACTGTAAGTTACTAGGCAGGTCTTCCTTAGAACAATCACAAATTTTTTCAAGAATTAATACCCATATACAAAAAGCATTTAGATGACCTGTTACAAATGTCTCAATAAAATAACCAAAACACCTCTCTGTAATAAAGCCCAGTTTAAATATATTCTGGGACACACTAGGAGTGGAGGAGCTGCCTTTCTACGACACCCAGCTTGCAAAGGAAACTGTAGCAGCCAAGGACATATAGGGTATGAATAACTTCACCTAACTTTAACTATCTAGACATTAGACACCTAATTTAAGCTAATCATCTGGGTTCCCTCTACAGATAATGGAGATAAGCACTCCCAGAGGGAGATTCAGCCTGCTTGTCTTAGGCATCTCTCTTTTAGATGCTTGTAGACTGATAAGGTCAAGAAAGATCCACCTCACTGACAGCCTGATAATCTGTCATCTTTAGCAATGCACAATTTCCAAATTCAATGAAATTAAGCTAGAACCGAGAAAATTTCTTTGTTTCATCATTTAGCCTTTAATTCTCCCTCCAATGCAATCTTTTCTTCAGTTTCTCCCACGAACATCAACTTTCTCCAGCACTTCGTTTTTCTTACACTGGACTATGTTTTCCTGGAACCTGGGGAACTGCAACCAACATCAATAAGTTGCTGCTCTACCAGTTACAAATCCATTTACATGCACGTGCTCTAAATCGCAGTAACATTCTGAACAGATAGATACGATAGGAGTATTGATAGTGATTGTGCTTTCTGGGTCTACTCTACCGCTTTCAGAAGTGTAAAAATCTGTGGCAATATTAAGGCAGCCAAGGTATATAGATGAATGATAAAATATATTTACTATTCAAAGAAGATGGCTTAAATCAAACAAGGAAAAATAAGGAAGAAATACCATTAGGGCTCTCACTTCCATGTGTGTGAGCCCAGGTCACCACACATGCTCTGAGGCCTCTGTGCTTCAGAATATTCAACAAGTCCTTCAGGTGAAGCCCGGCCTCAACTCTTGCATTTAGGGTTTACGGGTTCTCAGCAATACCAGCATTGCTGCATCGCACCTTTAACCACCAAGCCCTTAGAAACAATAGCTGACATTGATACGGAAGCAGGTGTCTCAACTTAGACTCCTAAATTCATAGCTGGGTGCCAAAAGCAGCAGCAAAACTGACAAGCACCCTGTGCAGTTGCCCCCAGATGCTACCCCAGTAGTGAGGCACTTAGCATTTGTTATAACACAAAAGGGATGTTTATTAATTAAGAGTGTTCCAATGGCTACTCAAAGTGCCTTGGCTGAGTTCTTGCATGCACTAATTTCAATATTGGGCATGCAGTCTACCCTGCATCTTATTTCTACAGCATTTCTAGAAAATGAGTTTTAATAGTTAAAAAACTGTCTTGAGCTGCATACATGAAAATAACTCAATTTCTACTGAATGACAATCTAATACGAAATAAGAATATTCACCTTTTTTTCTTACTCTGCCCAAATCCAGGCAATAAATTAGGCTTCTCAGCATGACTGTAAAGTGCTGTGAATTGTATAAACAATCATATATGGACACTGAAAAATAACCCTTATGCACATTGCATTATAGTTCCAAAAATATATTTACAGTCTATTACAAAGATTACAAATGGAAGTGTCTATGTAACGGGATTATGCTAGTTAAAAGCTTTTTACAGATTTTCTTCAACAAAGGCAGGAGGGACAAAAATTAGTATAACCAAACTGATTTTCTAATGAAACAAATAAATAAAATGACAAATACAACACTGTACAGTGATATAAAAGGGGGGCAGAAAAAAAAGAGGGGGAAAATGATGCATTTAATTTTTTGATAACTATCTTTGGTCCTAAATGTGGGAAAACACATTATGTAGCACTGAATATACATGTTTGTTTGTGATGCTCTGCAAGTAAAATAGAAAAATATAGTGCATTTTCAATGTATTCAGAGCTCACTGCACATAAATGTGTGTACAAAACAAGACAGTATAAATAAAATTTACAAGTTTTACAAAGGAACATTTACAGGGTTTTTCTTTTGTTTTTATTTTTTTTGTGTGGATGCCCACATTATCAAACAAGACCAATTTATGACTGATCCCTGGGATCTTTCTCTATCAAAATCAATAGAAGCAGCCCAATTCTCTTTGGAAGTACAGCATTTCATTGCTGGGGTAGTTCACAATTTTCACATTTTTTTAAAGCATTTCTCTCTGGTTCATATGAATTCCTGCCATATCTGTAAAGACACCATTCATTATTGCTTGTGGTAGTTAAATATCTCAATCAAACAAAATTTATATATAATTACACGGTGTAAAAGATATTCCATCGAGCAACTACTCTTGCATCTGTGTTCCTGATGAATTACTGTTGTGTCTGTGTGAGCACGCACACGCATGTCTGTTCAGAGCAGTAAAAGCTTGTAAAAAACTTGAAAATTTTGAACTGCCCCTTGCCTCATGCTCTACAGTTCTCATATAAAATGTATGTCCTTGTTCTGACAGCTGGACTGCATACAGCTTAAACTCATATAAAATATATGCCAGCTAGTTCTCTTAGATTTGCTAATGCAGAGTATCGAAAAAAAATGCGATGTGCTCAGATTAAATGGTTTAGGTAACACTGGAGAACTGCACCCATGTTCTGAGACACTCCTACAATCACTTGTCCATTCAATGCAGTGTCTCAGCACGATTACAGTTGTAGATCTACATCTTAGAATATATCTCACTTTAACTCTAGTCCATTAAAATCGTCTTGCAAACAATTTGCTAAAAGTGCCTAGAACTACTTAGGGGTCATTATTGCTTTTCTTTTTTCTTTTTTTTTTTCTCTTTTATTTTCTTTTAAAAGATAGTATATGTCTAACCTTAAAAAATTCTTTAAAAAATATCAGAGCTCTTGGCAACTTGCATTTTCCTGTCTCCCTGCCAATTAGCTAGCCATGTCAATACCGTGTTGATTTAACAAAAGTAAATGGCACAAAAGGATACCAAAGTTTGGACAGATATACATTGCTTGGTCATGCTTCTTAAATCTCTAGGAATTCAAATAATCCTTCAGAGGTACCCAGTGTAGTAATGTGTCATAGAATTAGCACTAAAAAGGTTCAAAGATATAAACATCATACTAAAAGAAAGTCTTTATGAAGAATAAACACAAATGATTAAAAAAAGATTCAGAAATCACAGATTTAAGGAAAATATTTTGTTGAATTCAACAATAATATCATGATTTTATCTGACAAATATATTCTTTTTTAAATTTTTATGTACATTTAAAAAGTCTATTAGATAAAAAGGAGGTTAGAGAGCTCAAGGTGTTTGTATGTTTATTCAGGTAGTACTTTGTTTATTGTCACTGCTGTTTTCCTTGCCACCACTGGTGGATCCTAATTCCCTTTTCATAAATTCTGGTGGCACTTAGGAGTTCAAGTCTGTAGGTGCTTCTTGTAGCTCTTCTATTCACTGCAGGAAGGACCCAGGAAATCAAGTGTCTTCTAGCAGCACTTCATATATACTGAAGGCCAGTGCTGTTCTCTCAGTCTGTCACCTCCCTCATAAGGGAGAAATGTCTATCACACTTGGATGCCAGTGCCGTGTAAATGTAGCATTTGTGCTCTCATAGTCTGAATGCTGCTCATGATTTTCTTTTGATGACCAACCAACGTGATCCCTAAACTCATCACATCCCTGGGGAAGATAAATGCGTACATTGTTAATTTTTCAACTTAAGACTGCTATTGTATGGTATTCAACTGTGAGTCAAAGCTACTTAGTGGTCTGGGCTACAGGTTTCTAACATTGAAGCTACACTGGAACCTCAGCTTAGTACTATGAAGTTCACATAGGGGTTGTTCAGCTTCTCAGTGAGCAGTGCATTACATGGCAAGTGTCATGTAATTAACACTGCATATGTCTCCACATCTGAGAATGAGGCCAGCATGTTTTGCACTATGATGATCTTTTATTATGGCTTTTAAGGACACCCGAAGAAAGAGACACGTCTCTTGTAAAATACTTCGGCTTCCAGGATAAAGTTACGTATAAATACAAGATTTTGGGGATCACATTCTGCTTCCTAAAAAGATGCCTAGAGAAATCCTTTGAATATTGACCCATACCCATCATGCAAATGAAAGAGGAGTAGCTGTTTCAATTCCACCACTACTAGTGCTACTGACCTAGCAGAAGCTTGTGGGCTGTGATGACAGTTCCCAAGCTATATAGGCTGAGACCCCTAATGATATCAGGCAGATAAGAATAGGGTTGCAAACTTGAGAATATTGCTGGGAAACTGTTTAGAAAAACACTATTCTCTGTAAGAGGAATGACGTGTTTGGCAACCACCAGGACAAGAACACTGTTTGCAGGGTGCCAAGAAGACCTGTTTAAGATGGCAGTACCAATACAGGCCATGCTTGCCTTCAGAAAATTGTTTTGCTTCTATACACTTTTATCCTGATGCAAAGTAATTTCTTGCAGGATACAATCAGCTCCCAGCCAATTAGAAGAAAATTCCACTTCTTCCTAGCATACCTTTGGAAAAAGGTACCAATTAGGCAGTGGAGGTAAAGTGATTATTTTCCTATATATACGTACTTTGAAATGGGCCACATTCTCCCTCAAATTCTAGCCCCTTGGTGTTATTTCAATTGGTCTCAAAAGCAGGGAAAAAAGTGATGCCACACATAGGTAGCGTGCTATCTGCCCTTTCATGGGATGCTCTAGTACAACATCATCAGTTGCTAAACCATCTGGCTTAACCCCAAGTACCATGTTTGTACTCAGGATAAGGTTTTGGAATTGAACATTGTATATTATTTTACCTAGAAATTCCCTAAATGCAAGTTAAACATGCCCAGTACTAACTTACTCAATAGTCATCCTGGCAACTGATTCAAGAGAGTTGTAGCCTGCTGCTGTGAAATTATCCTTATATCTTTCCATCTTAATAGCTTGTAACCATTCGCCTACGGAGCAGAACGTGGTAAAATCGGGAGTGTTCTGGTCCAGAAGAGGGCTAATTGGTCTATGGAGAAGGAAAAAGGAAAGTAAGTTGTTTCCAAAGAGAGTAAAACATCAGGGGGTATTTAGCAAGGCGAGAGTCAAGTAAGTTTGGGGTATTAAAAATGTCAAGAGTAGAAAGTAATAGGCCTTTATACACAGTTTAGATTATTCTGTGAATAGCTCTTGACTACTCTGTAGCTCACAATATGTATTTCCTAAGCTTATTCACGTAAAAGATGAAAGGTCAGAGTGAGCAAAATCAGCCTAATGAGCTATTGCTACTAACAGGAAATCAACCTTATTACCTACCATGACAGCAGCTGTAACTAAAGTTGCTGAGTAAAATAAAGATGCTATTCTTTCAAGCATCTCAGAAAATATAGTAGTAGCTATTCCCATTATTTAATCGGATGGGACAAAACAAAGACAAGGAAAGAGCAGAGACACAAAATAAGTTGCTTAAGGTCACACAGCAAATCAGTCAGCAGAAGAACTGGGAGCTGAACACGGGTCAGTTGATTCCCTAGGGCAGCGATCTAGCTAGAGGATCACAAGATTACCATGATTAAATAAATCACCTGAAATTTATGAAGAAGCCATTAAAAGCTACACCATGAAACACAATGAGATGCAATCACTGAAAGGAGATAAAGCCAGAAAATGAAAGATAAAAATCTAGAGTGTAGCAATGTTAAAATATATTGGCCAAACATGAGTATTATTAATTACTATTTCTACTGTAGCTAGGGCAAGGAATGCATCATACAGAACTACAGTAGATGATGAACCTTGCCCTCCAGACTTCATAATTTTAAGAAACAAGAAAAACAAAGACTGCTAGTGGTGAGAGTGTGGAAAGAGTGATGAGCTGGTAACAGTTTACTGAGAAGTGTGTTAGTTCCATGATATTTACTTTCTTTATTTTTGTTATTATTTTAAAAAGTCCTTTTTGGCTTTGTTCAGCATGGTAAAAAAGAAGGGCAAATGAGGGAAGGGAAGAACAGGGAATGGGAGGAAGGAGGAACTGAGAGACACATGGAGTAAGTGTGAACTGGAGCCAACCACCAAAGAGACCATCCAGAACCCAGCCACACGCACCACCATACAAACTCACACTAAAGCTTTCCTTACCTGCTACAGGTTCCCAGCGGGGTTTTCAAGCTGTTTGGGTTTCTAATCATTTTGTCCAGAATACCAACTATCTGCTCAAACTTCGGCCTTTCACCACGTTCCTTCTGCCAACAATCTAGCATCAGCTGGTGCAGTCCTGCTGGGCAATCCATGGGTGCTGGCAAACGATAGCCTTCTTCAATTGCTTTTATAACCTAGTAGCCAACATAGTTAATCATTTTTTCATCAAGGGGTATTCAGGAAATAGATATTGCTACCCGGTTCAAGAAATAAAAGAAGAAATAAAAAAAAAAATCAATAAAGTAAAATTTGCCATCAGTGTTGTAAAAATCTGAGTCTGTTGTTTTGACACTAGCCTTCATGTTTTCAAATAATTTCCACGACTTTATCTTTGAGCTTATTAAGCATATTGTTCTATACGTGCAGAACATAGCTATATTACCTAGTCAAGTGAGCGGCGGGGAAGAATAATTAAATTCACCAAGGGAGCAACAGATAGATTGATAAATGGAGTTATTTCAGAAAGCATTATTACTTGCCCCCAGGCTTTTGTGAAAGAGTGTGTGGTAGAAGCAACTGACTTGTAAATGGATAGGGAACTGTGCATGCACATATAAAATACAAAAAGCCTGAAGATATTATAAAAGGATCCAAGAAAAATGTTTAGCAGACAGAAATTGTTAGGGGAAAATGTTGCATTCTATGTCTAGCCATGTTACTTTAATGATAAAGTAGCAGAAATGTGCCACATGAGAGAGGTATACCTGGCTGAATGGTATTTTAATGTATCACCTAAACAGAAAGTTAGATTTAATAAGAGATGCTACTAGATGATGATATGGTCGAAGGAGAGCAGAAATGTCTGAACGAAGAAGTATACGCACCCATTGATTTCCTTAGCCAAGTCCATTTAGATTTAAGTAAAATACAAAAGTGGGTAAAGTAAAATCACGGGAAACTGCTGTAAACCTTGAGGGAAGGATAAGAAAGCACATCAAGAAGCAAGGCAGATACGAAAGGCTTGTGAAAAAGGGCTAAAACACTGTTCATGGGGGATTTCAAGTATACTGGCATTGACTGACATAGCAGTATTAGAATTGCTAAGGAAGGGTGCTTGTTCCTGAAGGGCAGTGCACAGGACTGTCTTCTCCCTCAGTTTGTACAGAAAGCAAGATCAGAAGCTGTTCTGGACTTAGCCCTAGGAGGTAGATCAGGTATGATAAATAAAGCTGGTGAATATCCAGAATTTAGTGAAAATAATAACCTCAAATAGAAAATATTCCATAGGCTGTGTGAGAAAACGTGAAAGCAGTGGACTGCAAAGTAGACAGAAATGCAAAGAATATAAAATGACCTTCAAAAAGCTGGCTGAAATCCATGATTGTATCAAAACCTTTTGCAGAAAAGCAGCTTTGTGAAAAGAGGAGGCATAGCCCAGTGGTAGGGCACTTCAGGTTTGTGTCACAGAATGTCCTTCTGACCTCAGGGAAGCTGCCTCATCTCCCTGGGTCTCAGCTTTCTATCTGAACATTTAGAATGACAGTACTGTCCTACAACTCAAAAATGACTGAGAAATATTCAATTCCTGCAGTAACGTCCACACCTTGAAGAATGAGTGCAGTGACCTTTTAGAAATAGTGAAGTTATCTGTCAGACAGGGTGGGAATAGAGGATTTCTGCAGAACAGGGAAATTGGAAGAACAGTACGATATAGGAAAGAAAACATTAAAGGTAAAATGTAAGGTTTTTTAGACCAGTATTAAGAGGAAAAACAAATGAACAGATCCTTACACTTAGAAGTAGCAGTGGAACAAAAGTAAATAATAAGATACAGTGTGTACACGACAACTGGTGTGCTATGAAAAGTAATGCAGAAATTTCTGACCTTCTAAAAGTTGGAAGGTATTAAAAACCTTGTGCTTACTACATATGATTTTCTACAAATGAAGCAGTTGCTTAAGAGGTCAGAACACAGAGACAACCAATGAGGAATGAAAAAGCAGGTAACAGCAACAGCAACACAAGCACCAAAATATCTAAGACCCTTAGAACTGGCAAACCATCTAGATAAGACTCTATCTAAGAATGTAAAGGATAGCGAAAACATGAGTGAAGGGATCATGAACAGGACCTTTCTGTGTTTACTATGATCTGCAGAGAAACCTGAAGAGAGGTGGGAATCAAGATGATGATAATATTTTTAAAAGGCTTTGGGGATACTGCAGCATCAGCTTCTTTGATGTGTATTCCAAGCAAGAAGGATGAAACTAGGAAATATAAAAAAATGAGTTAGCTAGAGATGGATGGAATTGCTGGGAATATCCAAAATATTGAAAAAAACATTCTAAAATATTGATAAGTAAAGTTTCTCTTTTTTTTTTTTTTTAAAAAAGGGTTTTTTAAAAAAAGGTTTATACACAACTCAGGCACTTTTAAGGGTACTAGCAGTGTCTACTCTGCTAAGAAAGTGGGGGTGGCATTCCAAAGATCAGTATTCAGAGATAATGAAATAGATGCAGGATTTTTTTTTTTTTTTTAAATAAGCAAAACTACAAACAGAACACAGCTGGAGTTCTTACTAACAGAATTGATTTATATTATTCACACGTCCCACAATTTGTTTTTCAAATTCTGCTTTTGCTGCGGAAAGAGAAAAAGGGAATGCGGTTAAGTGGCAAGCGTGCTTTTATCATAATGAGACTATGTGAGGATGCATTGCAGATTCGAAGAGGGTCAAGTCTGTTCACTGTATATACTGGCTGCCAACAAAGAAATTTTAAATATGGGTAACTGGACAATGTAGTGTTATCACTCTGCTTCTGGGTATATATTAATAATACAAATTAATAATCATAACAATGGTAATAAATCCAGGAGTACAGCAAAGAAAAAATATGTAAGCCTAAGCTCTTGTCCTTTTCTGAAGAATTAATCTGCACTAGGGTCAGCAACCGAATGACAGCAAGAACTAGCAAACACCAGCAGTCTAGTAGGGGACCAGGGTAAAGTGCAGTGGTTTGAGGGCTACTGTTGCCAGCAAGGATTAAGATGAGGGAAGCTCACTGCTCAGAGAAGTTTGGTGACTCTGTATATCGCTGTGCCTCTGCAAGGAGCTGGTGGGATGAGTGTTCTAGTGCACCTTAGCTCCAGGTCACTGCTAAAAGGAGGACTTTTGCTTAAAAAGGGGTCGTGACACAAGTTTGTATTCTCCATCAATCTATGACAATGACTTAAAGGAAGAGAGGCAGAATTAAAGAAACGCTATCTCAAGATTCAAAGTCAGGGAGACATATTTTTTAGGAGATCTGGTCTGGTCTATGACTACACTCACATCCACTTTTAAGCAAAATGATATGCTTACGATATACAAACTGCCTGAGTGTATGTGCAAAATTAGAAGAGACACATTTAACACTTTTTATTCCAGTTAAATATTCCCATTGGTAATTGTGAAGGAGAATAAATAATTAATCATAAGATGATTCTAAATTTTTGCATTACAGATTTATCTATGGGATTGCTAGGATGTGTATATATGTTTTGGGAGGTATGTTTCAGGACACGCTTGAAGATCACAGAATACAAGAATATTTGAAATTTCTTCACCAAGCAATTGATGCATCTTTTAATTATGTGCTATTGAAGATTATTATTTAAGATGCTAAAAAGAGATGAAACTGCAAGAAGTGGTAATTAGCTAGTTTATGAAAAAGGTTCAGTCATGAGCTTTACTTGCAGTTTTAAGAAGAGGGAATACTTTTCAAAATCCAACAAGAAGCATGAAGGTACCAACATTTCTCCTCTATTTAAAAGCTTTTCCTTATGGTTCCCTGAAAGATAGGTAAGGTTTGCCTTTGAGGCATCTTATATTCCTGTCAGACTCCTTTTGTGTTTGAATCTGGTACAGAAGGAAGGTGTCAAAAGAAATGAAACTCTACTGGGTGTCTAGGGAATGTAAATGTTTCTCTTTCACTGCCCCAAGGACTTGTTTGCCCATATTTTGACAGTCCATGAAATCTTTGACACTGAGACCTGTCAAATATTAACAACTTCGCACTGTGCCAAACTGACTCATCATTTACACTTTTTTCCAACTTTAATGTCGATCATTCAATCAAAAAATAAAATAATAATAAAGAACCACTCAAGCCTCCAACCTGAAGAACTTTAAATGAGACTCTTTCTGACATCTTTCTCAGCTGCATAGCATTTTCCTGTGTACTTTCTATATTAATAGATACGCTTGTCAGAAATCAAGATTAACACCCATCTGTTCTATCACTGCTGACCTGTTGCTCTGGGTCATATTTTATGCAAACAAGGCTATTGTTAAATCAGCATAATTAACTTGAAAAAGCCAAAGTAGGTCATTAACTGCCACTCAGATTTTTAACAGCTTTTTTCAACTGATTAATCATTGCTTTGAGGTCAGAAACCTCAGAATTATTTTTTATTGGAAAAAAATAATTCTTTCTATGCATAAGTGTGATAAAGTGAAGAGCACATATTACTCGTTTTGATGTTTCAATTTTACTTGATACTGGGGACAGAAACCTACAACACCCATGTGGTAGAAGAACGATTTAGAGATTTAGGCAAAAAGTGAAAGCTCTGTAATTTTTCATTTTTGTGAGAACCCTACAGTATCTTATTTCTAAACCAACATTTTATGCATGTATAGTGAAACACAAATGTATGTTTATAATATGTAATTTTTGTTTTTCTAACAAACACACACACGCTCACAAACAGACAAAGTATAACGTACATCTTGATTTGACATGTCCCAGTAAGGCCGTTCTCCATAAGACATTACTTCCCACATAACTATTCCATAACTCCACACATCGCTGGCTGATGTAAATTTGCGGTACTGGATGGCCTCTGGAGCTGTCCATCTCACTGGAATTTTTCCACCCTATAAAAAAAAAAAAAAAGAAGAAAGTTTTCTTTTTTCTCCACAAAATTTCCGTATCATCTTCTGTAGAGTGCGTATATAATTATTTCCATCAACATCAAAAGCAGCACTTATCTACTACAGGTGACCGACTGCAGAATTTTCAAAGCAGTCTAAGGAAGTTTAGGCTCTTAAAACACTTGGAGCATAGAAACTTAGACACCCATCTAAGCTAAGTTGGATGCATTTCTCCGGAAGTGCTTCTCCATTGATTTTAAGGGACTGCTCAGATGTCTGATTTACACTAGTCATTTAACTCCTGGCTGGCTGAAGCTAGATGAGGGGAATCTCATCCTGTGCATATAAATCCCACTGACTTGTCATACGGCTCCTCTGAAATCTCAGTCTGACATTTTTAAACCAGGATCTCACTTAGAGTCCAGCAGCAGGAGTGACAGCTGTGAATGCCCGTGTGGTTTCCCGGATCCCTGTGCCTGTTGGAGCAGATTCCAGGGGCCCCTCCTTCTCTCAGCATGAGAAAATAGGTACAGCGAGGCCCCACGGGTGGGAAAGTGGAGCTGGCTCAACAAAAGAATAAAGAGCATAGTGTGCCTGATGAATGCTTATTTAAGAAAAGCGTCCCACCCAAAAGCAAAGGAAAATACAGGAGTTGAGCTTTGTCACAGTCTGGCCTGAAGCTAGTCAACTTTTTTGTGAGATAAAATCTAGTCTGAAAAATAGTAATAGCCTACAAGTATTTTAATTGACACTTAGTAAATGAGATGATTAAAATTCTTATGGGTAAAACTTTCATATTTGTTCAAACAAAAAATCGTGAGGAAAGGAATAAGGAAGATACTGTGTAAAATTTTTAGAACTTTACCAAATAAAAATGTGTGTTCTTACAAAAATCTGAATCGCTAATTAGAGCCAGGTTTCTGCAGAGACTCTATTCTTTTTGACTGGTTAACATTTCTCAAGCAGTTAATGTATTTCTCTCATCTTTACTCTCGAGAAGATCTGCTTCTTAATAATCGCACCTCAAAACTACTAAAACCCATTGATTTCTCTTACGGTAGTAGTGTAGACAGCCTCTGGATCATCTTCTATAACTCTGGAAAGGCCAAAATCTGACACTTTACAAACAAGGTTGCTGTTGACAAGAATATTGCGTGCTGCAAGATCCCTGTGTACATATCCCATATCGGCCAAATATCTCATTCCAGCAGCAATTCCTCTCAACATTCCCACTAGCTGAATAACTGTAAACTGCCCATCATGTTTCTGGAGGGAAGAAAAGAGCAGCAATTCTTGTTAGTATAACTGAGAAGAGAAATAAGAATTAGTTTTATAACTTTAGGTTTCTACTTATCTACTACTTCTGTGGCAATTCATCCTGGGGCAAAGAAACTCACTTGAAACATAAGTTTTATTTTCTTCAGAGATAAAGCAGTACATCCAGTTAAGAAATGTGTAAGTCGTTAATGCAAGAGAAGTAACAAAAGTTGCTAATCACTATAAATTTCTGGCCAAGGCCTGGCAAGTCTCATCTGAGAGACATTACCTGATGCACAGCTATTTCTAGTTTGTCCCTATCCTCTTCATCTTTCAGCCGAACTATTTGTATCAAGAAAATAAGAACTATCTCCTTTTGAAATGCTAGCTAGTGATAATTTTCTTCACAGCTTCAAGTTTATCAAACGTAATTCTGTTCTCTACAGAGTGTTTATACATCATCTCACACTGTCTAGTACACCTGGTAAGGAGTCAGAACTGGCCAGTTCAGAACACACACTCAAAAAATGCTAAATTGGTGTGAACTTGCATTTGTTTTTCCTTTGTTCTTTTCTCAAACATGACCACACTTCATTTACAGATTCTTGTATGCTGATTTCCATCATGCTGATTGATACAATAAAATTCTGCTCCCAAAAGGCAGAATATTTGGCTTCAGGTATCAGTGGTTTTAACTTCACCCGGTGGCAGTAATAAAACCCGCCACGCCTACGCCACATTAAATCACTTAAATTCCAAGAATATTCCCATGTGATCATGTCTGATCTTCTCATTTCTGACTTGGTTTTGCTGAAATAACATAGAGAACTGCTAGTACTTGTCAAGCTCAATTTCAGCCTGAAAAGCACTTTAGTTATATGAACAAAATGCACGTATACATACATATACTGATATACACAAAACTATATTTTTAAAGTGACAATATATAATATAATATATAGGTCACTTAAATGATGTTTATGTATGTCCTCATTTTGGTACTCACCCTCAGAAATGCATCTAAGGCCCCATTCTCCATGTATTCTATTACAATCATGACTGGTTTCCCTGAAAGAAAAGAAGACAGATTTTGTCTGAGAAACTGTAACACAAATGGAGTGGCTTTTTTTGATGAAACACATGTTATTCCTTTGAAGGACTGAATCATTGAGACAATGAACATTTCTGAGGCCTCCAGCACTGTTACTGAGCTCTAATAAGTTCTTAAACGTCTGCATGGAACGTGGACGTGATTCACAAAATTAAACCATACAAATCAAAATGTCAGTGTGTTCTCCTAACTCCTGCTGTGTGAACAGGACTCTGGAATAATGACACTTCAGATAATGTAACAAGACATAAGAAACCTTATCTCTCTCTTCATGGTCTTTGAGGCTAAATGAAACTAGAAAAATAATATATTTCAAAAAGTACTTCATCTTTTAATCATGCGTGCTTCTTAATTTTTTTCCTCAGGTTGTAGCATAAAGTAAGTATTGTTTTAGTTAGTTACGCATCAGGACAAAATCCATTAGGAGTGCGCACTCTATTTATAATTTGAATCTTTGGCCATGAATAAGCTAAAATAATTTCTGCCATTATGTTTTTATTTGACTGACAGATCGAGCCGCTCTGCTTACCTCTGGTAACAACCCCTTCTAAGTGAACAACGTTGGGGTGGTCAAACTGTCCCATGATGCTTGCTTCACACAGGAAATCTCTCCTTTGCTTTTCGGTGTAGCCAACTTTCAGAGTTTTTATGGCTACTGCAACATCTCTCTTGCCAGGAAGTTTTAGACGCCCACTGCACACTTCACCAAACTCTCCTACAATGAAGTAGGTCAATGCTGAATTACTCCGACTATAATATCAATATTCTTTTCAGCCCTTGATTCAACAGGCTGCCTAAGTATATGTTTAAATTTAACATGTCAATGTTCATTTTTGAAATGGATTACTTAGGAACACAAGGATAGGCACGTGTTTTAAATAAATTGCTAAGTACCTTATGGAGTGAAGACTTCATGTTAAGCCAATCTACAGAAATGTTATTTGAATCTTTTAAAAGACTTGTTAGTAATTTGTTACTTTTTTTTTCAAAAACAGAAAATAAAAGTGAAGTGGCTTTCATAAGAAAATACTACTACAGAAATAGTAATACCATTTCTAAGTGAAAAAATCATTCTGTTCTACATGGTTTCCTTGCTATCTCTAGATCTGATGGGTTTTTTTCTTTTAAAAGGCAGGTCTTTCAGGGCTGCTTTTAATTTAACATCGTTATGGTGTTAAATGAAGCACTACATTATTACCTTCAAGCAGGATAATTTACTTTGCAGATGATGAAATGAAAGGTGTGACTTATAATAATTCTGTTACATTAAACAAATACAAGCAAACGCTGGAAGTTTGTAAAAGGCTTCTAACCCAAGAGACAACTGGAACTTGGAACTTGAAGAAGCATGTGAAAAAAATAGCCAAACAGGTAGCAAGAATAAAAAAAAAAAAAAAAAGCCCAAACAGCCATAATTTGGGAGAGAAGTAATTGAACTCCATTGGTCAGGAAAGAGCATGGAAGCATATGAGATGTGGAGCTGAATGACACTATTACTGAGACTGTGAAGGATTTAAGGATCGTGCCTTGCCTCACAGCCGTGTCAGCAGAGAGGGAAAGAGAGACTCGCTATCCTGTAGCCAGGAAGAAAAACCTCTAGGGATATACAGGAGAAAAGGGTAGTAGCATACCTTATACTGTATAAAGAGGAATATCTCTTTAAAAAGAGAAAGATTCATTGCAAAAATATTTAATAATCTGGTACTTTACAAATTTAGCTGGAGTATAGGAGACATAGACCCAGGTCCTTCTCCAAATCAAGTCAAGTCAGAAATTTATCTCCTGCATATCTATGGAGTGCCTTAACATTCAGCTATACAGTATATATAAGTATATACACCTATATCCAAGACATGTTATAGGGTGAGTGCTGAAAAAAAATGATTTAATTAGGAAAGACTAATACAGAGATTTTGATTAGAGTATCCCTTTGGGACATAAGCTGAGGTCCTGAGAAACCTGGTGGGATCAGGACTTAAGTGCACTTGGACACTGGCAAGACATCTGGCTGGCAGCGGAGAGAGAGGCGTCCCTGGAAATGGGACTCACTGCCTGAAGAGGCAGATGTTGAAGTGTCCTAACAGATGAGTTCTGTTTAGGACACCATCACTGTTCCAACACTACTGATCTCCTGTCACCCCCAACAGCATTGCTTAGAGAAGGAAAAAGGCCTCAACTTCGCTGTTCTCCAGCCAGAAGGGTAGAACTTTGGCTGAACCTTATTAGTTCGTACCAACTTGTTCTGGCAAATCTCCACTCAGCATGGCTGGTTTTACGAATCTCACAGATGACTGCATACAGAATCGAATGCCTCTCCCTCTGTTCAATGCTAGCTGAATTAAGGTTATCTCCACTCGACTCCATATACCTCTGCTAACACTGTGTTGTACCTGAACTAATTGGCCAGACAGAGCACAACTGCTCCTGCCTGCACAGGTGAGGCATTAGCCTCAACCATCCTTGGGCAGTGGTGGTGTGATCTGAATATCCATCTCACAGCTATGAATACCAGGAGGCATAGCTGTTACATACGTAACAACTAGCTGCCCACGCCCTTAGCTTGGTACCTTAACCTCCCACCTACACTTCATTAGCAATATGGATGATGATGAATGAATTCACCACTCACCTCACCCAGAGCTCCTAGACCCAAGAACTTACTAAAGGATAACAATTTTCTCTAGCAGTACCTTTCAAAATTGTTTTTGTTCCATGCTGAAAACAAGACATGAGTGTAAGTGTATGTGTGTGATACTTCAGAGCCAGGTAATTAGGATACTTGGCACAGGAGTCGCTAAGGCTTAACTCCTTTCCAGCTCTCTGTGATCTGATTTTGATTGATGTCCAAAAGCAGATCACTCACACTCAGGCAAACCAGAAACTTGAACTTGTATGTTATGCATTTCAGGCCAGGATGCTAGCCAATGAACTACTTTTATTCCCAAGAAAACAGTATATTCAGCTGAAATGATGCCCAAAAAAGATCCAGAAAATATGTAAACAAGAGTGGGAATACTGCACAGCCACACAGCCACTAGCTCAGCATGTCAACAAGGGAGAGGCTGAAACAAAGGATGTGTGGCGTGAACGAGGATTCAACACAGTGGACACTATATTCTGTATCTGACAGGTGGCCGCAGCGGGATGGTAATGAAAATGTTGGCAAGGAAAGCGCATATCCCTCATGCAAATTGAGCACAAGCATACTTGCACCCTATTTGTCTGAGAGAGACATGGCACTACTCAATAGTTGACGTGGTCAGCATTGCTGATGCATACTGAGACTGCGCAGCAGCATTTCTGGTGCTGTCACTAGTACAAATTCTATATTCTTCTTTGATGCATGAGTTTCAGCTGATTCTTTGGGTCTTTAACACTCTGTTGTTCCTGGACTGCATTTCACTTCACTCCTGTTTGCTATCTACACCAACAGGTTAAAGCCATAGCTAAACCCCATACACAATATGCTTTCACCGTAGCACTTCTAATTAACTTTCTTCAGAATGACTACTGACACACGTCAGGTTTTTGCTATCAGTTATACTAATTAAACTCAAGAATAAATTAATCTGCAGTCAACAAAATTAACATTCTGGAGTTACTCTGGCATAACAGTGAAAATATGTTCTAAACTGTATACTCTGCAAGTGAAGCGTTTTCAGCATTTTGCTCAGAAGGCATCAGCAAAGTCCAACTGAATGTATCTTTGTGCTCTGAGCTGTTGCTATGCTGATAGTTTTCTAACTCAAAGCAAAAGA
The DNA here is from genome assembly GCA_013398225.1 of Steatornis caripensis. Taxonomy (NCBI): domain Eukaryota; kingdom Metazoa; phylum Chordata; class Aves; order Caprimulgiformes; family Steatornithidae; genus Steatornis; species Steatornis caripensis. Next base: position 259,019 of record VZSC01004068.1, read on the forward strand.
TAAAGCTCAGTATTTTTTCTGTGTTAGTCTTGAATTTAAATCTTGTATATTGTGTATTTATTAGAAAAGATGCTGCCGTTCTCATATCACAAAAATTACTAGTTAGCAAGGTCTCGATTCTATGCTCTCACTCATCTGAAGGAACAATTTGCTCAGCAGTGTTGTTAATTTCAACAGTACTACTCCTTGATTTAGACATGATTCAACATAAGTGAGGTTACTTTCAAGAGGTATTGTGAATTCTAAGTGCAAAGATTTTTTGACAGGTAAACCAGCTTATTTTAGAGATATTTCTTCTTCTCTTTTTAAATAATACAACAGTATGTGATTTACAGTGCACGCCAAACTACAGGGTGATTTTAAAAGTATTCTACTAATACTTTTATAAAACAACAGGAAAGCAAAAGAATATTTCCTCCAGGAATCCAAAGTATTTGATATTTTTCTTACCCGTGGAAACTTAATTTCACTACATGGAGTAGTGCAATAAAAATGTCACATATCTTATTAATGCAAACAAATGAAACTGCCTTTTTAGAGTATGAACACCATGGCTTAAGTAGGTGGCAGACAGTTCAAGAGGAAGAAAAGCAATGTAATGCTGGTGCAATTACAATCAGTCATGCGAAGTTAAACAATAACTTTTTGTATTCATAAAATATCAAAAAGAAAAATGGTAGAACAAAAAACAGCCTTAGGGAAGATTTTGTTATACAGAAACAAGACCTTCCTAGTCTCTACTTAAGATTTTGTGCTGCGGCCAGTTTTCCTTACTCACATGAACAAAAATTCAGAGGTCAAAAAGCCCTCTTGCAAAAGGAAAGCGAGCAGAATTTGCACTCATGCCTAACGCCTTTATTCTGACAGTAAATAATAGGCAGCAAAACTACTCCCCGCCCCTCAATTACATTTTTAACAGTGGATACAGAATTAGAAACCCACAAGCTTTCAATGTCAAGTAAGACTCTTCATTTACTTATTTATTTGCTTTTTTGTTGTTTTTTTTTCCCCCTGTTTGTTTTCACATTTTAGAAATGAGAGCAGCTTCATGGCTCTTAACCACTCTGGCAAATGCAAAAAGTTCTTCTATACTTGAGGTATAATTATTTGCCTGTCATTTTGATGTATGAGTTTCGATCCCGGCTAAATGGAACAGTTGAATCAGGAAGCCACGGCAGCCTTACCTGCACCAATCACACGCTCAATTTTAATACAAGAGGCATCTAGCTCCTTGGCGAATTGATGGACAGCTCTATTTGGGTCCTCGTAGGTTTCAGGGTCAATGTAGGTTTTGGTGCCTGGAAATTTAACTGTAATGATGTAAGAAAGCATGACTGTGATGAAGCAAAGGCACTTATTGTGCAGTCAGCCCAGGAATTTCATTATGCAGAGTGCTCCTTGGAAGAGTGAACCTACTTCCACACTGCCTGAGTCAGAGCCGCTCTGAGCGGCAGCTTTAGTTTCAGGCATCATCTGCAAGTATGCTGACACAAGTATACAATCCCATTTCTAAAAATGACTAACATTAGCATCTGCATCTCCACCTTGAATTGAAAGAAGTAATAAATATTAAATAATGTTCAATGGAATAAAATGCAAGTGTTGAGTGGGAACAAAAACAAAGCAGGGGAAGGGGTAACAGAGGAGGTGAAACTTTCTTTTCTGTATAAAAAAAGCGTACAAGCAGTGATTTACAAAAAAAATAATAATAATCTGTCTGTGTAAGTAGGTGCAAACACCTACTTCAATTTGCTTAAACTACTGAATATAATATTACTTACAGACTGTGGCAATAGCCAAGCTAAAGTATTCACAGCACTTAGAATTTATATACTAGTGTGTTTCTTGCACTGTAATATGAACATGAGAAACACTCGTAGTCAACTGTAAAGGCATAGGAAGGGAAAATGGCACAATGATCCCCTCTCTCAAACACATAAGTGAATAATATGCAGCAATTTGGTTTTTGCTCCTTCTTTCTCCAGTATAACACTTAGTGCAACTCAGGCAGCGTAGCGCTCTGGCCAGCACGTAGTTTTTTCCCTTAGTTTGCTGCTGATTCAGGAAAATTATTTTCCGCCCTTCTACTGAAAGTAGAGCAACCTTGGAAATCAATTAATCAAGCTTTTTTTTATGAAATAAATTTGGCTCACAAGGATTACAGTCCTGAGCTTTAATTAAATCAGTTAATTAAAACCCAATATGAAAACGCAAGAATGTTCCTCTGCTAATTGATAGACTGATACACCAGGGATTTAAGGATCGAGATCGGAAGAGCGTC